>JAOPHQ010001141.1:0-372797 GCA_030340625.1 Merluccius polli | reverse complement strand
CTCTCTCTTTCCTCTCTCTCTCTCTCTCTCTCGGTCGTCTCTCTCTCCCTCTCGTTGGTCATGAGGGTTAAACTTGAGCTTCAACCCACAGCCTGGTTCTGGCAGGGACCGTGCTCAGCTGTGTGGGGGTCGGGTGGAGGTCAGGTTCTAACCACTGGCTCCACGTCCACGCAGACCGACCCCAGCCGACCCCCGTTTTGCACCCTCACTCCAATGGCAGAATAGCATGCAGCTGCTGCTACTTTGTCTCTCCAGCTCATTCTCTCTTTTCCCCCCATTTACTTTCTCTACTTCTGTCTCTCTTTCTCTAGCTTGCTTTCTCTATCTCTTTCTCTCCTCTCTCCCATTCTGTTTCTCTGCCTCTGTCTCTGTCTCTGTCTCTCTCTCTGTTTTTTTCTTGCTTTTTTCTCTGTCTGTCTTGCTCTCTCCACTTACCAGTCCTCTCCTCTATCTGTCTGCCTGTCTGTCTGAAAACGTAGCTCAGCGGCGTCAGAAGAGTGAGACAGAGTAAGTCAGAAGTCAGAAAGACAGGGAAACTGTGATTTCCAGTGGTGCGTTCTCGTCACCCCACACACCTCTGTATCTACTAACCACCTTGGATAAGATTGTGTCGCGTTACGCAAGCTCGCTTTAAGAAGGCTAGAGCACCGGGGCAAGTGCAGAGCACCCCGGGGCCAGTGTTTGACTTGGACAGAAGGAGCTATTCTGGATCGCAGTGTTCACTTTTTTTCTTCTCACTGCTCAACAGACGGTGGTGCCAAGCGGTCCATTACCACGATCCACTTGCTGAGGCCTCCGTTATTCCACACGGAGTGAGAATACCGCAAAGAAAGTAGTCGGAGGGCGGAGTTCACAGTACAGCTTAACTTTTATGTTCAACTGAATCCGAAATTACTTTTTAAATGCCACTCTTGTTGCTCTCCTATTCTGCGAGAGCTATGGTTAATGAATTATATTTGCAGGTTTTGGCAGAGGGAATTTGATCTTTTGATCTTTTTTGTTGCCAGTTTGACAGATAAAAAAAGGGAGTCATGTTTTATAGCTCCTGTGGGAGCTATAAGCTTTTTTTCCTGATCAACATATTTTGCCGGATCAAACAGTGTTTACGTCCCCGTTGACTGGCACTGTATTGTGATTCTGCCGATGAGTTTTTGCCTTTCAGTTGCGAGGTAATGATTGCCAAACACCAGACATAACTGCTTGGGCCAGTTAAAGATAGGAGATCTGGTAGTGCTCGAGGAGAGAGCCTGAGTCTGTCAGCAGAATCCTTCTCTAATACAACCTCTGAACCTCTTAAAGCTTCAAATAGAGGCAAACCCTGGCTCGGCTTTAGGTTTTTATAGAATAGAGCCAACACTTGTTTGAAACTGATATCTTGTCCCATTAGAGTCCAGAACACCTACCCTTGATCCCTTTTTATTTAGTATTTACAGACTAGCCCACATTCATGTTTTATTTTCATTACAAATCAACTATTTTCTCTTAACTTTGCCCATTTGGCAGCTCCTGCACTCCTAAGTGTCCCTGGAAGCGATCCCTCTTCTGTGTTCATTCTCAAGATTTCTTCCATCTGAATTTGGGGAGCTTTCCTTGCCCTTTAGGGTTAAGGGACTGTAACTAAGGGCTATACAAATACATTGACTTGACTACCACAATGTATATTTTAATGTGAATTGTAGTTGTTTAAAAGGAACAAAGTATCTCTTCAGGTTGCTCAAGAGATACCGTGCTCATTTTGAACCTTTCGATTTTACCAACAGCCTTCATTTTTTTCACAAATGCGTGCATTCAGCGTGTCTCCAATCAGCGTGTCTCCCCTGCCTTTCCCACTGTGCAATCTCAAGTCCTTATAAACACATTTAACGGATGTTGTTAAAGAATGTGGTGGCACTTATCTCCAACGGTGGTCCTACCTCCAGTTCAGGGACACATATTTTCATCCGTTCCCTTCGATGAACCATGAATGTTGCCACACATCGTCATCCAATATTTTCATATAAGGTAATCAAACAAAATGAGGCACACATTTTCAATAAACTGTACATTGCCAGAAGATATAACACCAAACCCATCTTTGTCTTTAACTAAAAAAACACACCGGTAGCATGCATAGATGATGATGATGATGATGATGATGATGATGATGATGATGATGATGATGTGCTTTTCTGCTGGCCTGCCATGAACTACTTACTCCTAATGCAGGTATTGCATGACTCAGCATCAGCAGCAGCTCTAGGTCAGGTTAGAAACAACTTGGGGGTTTTCACACTGGGTGCCTTTGACTGACAAGGTTATGTTTCCCAAGAGATTCAATTGCTTCCATACACCAGAGATGGGCCAGCCAGACACGCTGACTTTAATTGGTCCAAATTCTTAATGAGCGGGAAATGAAAATACACGAAAATGCTTTCCAGCCATGGAATGCCTGAAAACAGCCTCTGCCTCAGTGCTGTATTTTTTTCCTTTCCCAGCTCCTCCTCAGGTTTTACTATTCAAAGGTCGTGCGCAAGGGTTTTGCATTTGGATTTGTGGGTGTTTGCATCTGAGAGGAGCAGCTCATGACAAGACTCCTTAGAGGAACATGAGAAGAGAGGAAGAGGAAAGAAGAGACCTTGAGAACGCTTAGAATTGATGACTCCTGCAGTTTCTTCTCTCTCTCTTTTTCTCGTAAGGATACATTCCTGCAGTGCTTGGAGGCCATAAACATGATGAAGATTTACTACTGATGCTGCTGATGGATATATTTCAGACAGTCACTCTTTCATTGGCAACTCAGTGAAACCTCCTCCTTAGGGTATGGGGGGGAGGTGGGCAGCTGTTGGCTGTACCCTGCCATTTATTATCAGTTGGGCTGACAATGTGTTAATTGATAAGGCCCACATTTCCCCCCCACACACATGACCTTACACTACTTACACTAGCCCCTTGTATCACACAGCCATCCACATTTGATTGGTCGTTAAATTGCTTATGTTACGCAATCAGCTTGGCAGAATATGTCCTTTTTTTTCACCTCAAGATCTCCTCTTCCATCTCCATTGAAGTGACAGTGAGTGGCAGACACTGTAGGAAATATGTTCCACATGGTCCAAAAGTAGTTTGGACCACATTGTTCCACTTTGTCTTGGAACATCATTCCATTGTGTTTTATGTGACAGTGGGCATGCTATTGCCAAAGGGTTCAATAATTCCCAACTATGCACAGATTGATGGTGTGTGTTTGTGTGTGTGTGCGTGCATTTTTGTGTCTGTGTGTCTGTCTGTGTGGGTGAGTTTATATTTGTGTTTGTGTTTTTATGTTGGTTTGCGTGAGTGTCCTCACACGTGAGTGTGTGTGTGTGTGTGTGTGTGGGTATGTTTGTCTGTATGTGGGGGTGTGTTGTGTAAACATGCTAGCACAGGCTTGGAGGGTGTGCGTGCTAAGCAAGATTGCTCATGCTAATGCCTTTCTGGCAGCGGATGCCAAGCAGACACGCCCATGGGATGTAGACGGTGAGTCACACCGCCAGGGTGACACCTGCGCTGTCCTGGCTGTCACCTGCCATGTGACCGCACCCTGCTTGTGCAAAACCCCGCCATGCTTCTGACGCAAATGCTGCGTCTCAGCTCACATGTCCTCCAAACCCTCACCAGGGCAACCGGATTTATTGAGCCGCCTCCAGCTAATGAGTCTGAACAGAGTTACGTTGTGAATAGGCTGAGAAAAGGTTATTCATTTGATCATTTGTCTGTGTACTGTAACACAATTTCCGCTCTTACTTTAGAGTCCCCGGAGCGAAAAGAATAAGAACATGACAAGAAGAACAACAAAAAAGACAAGAAATACGTTTTTTGACTTTTTTGACAAAGCAATATCAGAAACATGTAACAGAGACTGATATCCCTCGATAAGAAGTCCCTCCTTCTCTTGCCTTTCTTTACCCATGTAATTGAAGCGGATATTGCTCCCTCCGAAGCACGCTCGGAAGTCCCGCCCACTCTCTCGCCAAAAACGCACCCCATCCTGCCTTGAGATGAGACCTCCTGGGAAAGAGGTTAAGATGTGAATATGTAGGAGATAACTTCCATCTCCACCGATTCTTTCCGACTATTCCCCACTTGGTAAATCGGGTTGAATGTCTTCGACGAATTTAGAGCAAAATATTTCCTCCACACACGTGTTGGAAGTCCATTGCTAGCATGTGGTTCTTTTTAATGTCAACGCATAAAAATAACAAGCAGGAAGCATTACGAAGCCCGAGAGCTTTTGCTGCTCGGCAAGGGAGCAACTTCTCAATTCAGTTTGTCTTGAGACTGGGAAGACAAGAGGACATACACATATGCTCTCACACACACACACACATACACACACACACACACACACACACACGCACACACACACATGCACATACACACAAAGGCGTGCACACCTCACACATGTGTGCACACTCCTACACACACACACACACACACACAAACACACTCAAATGGATACCTGTACAAGCAATTATGTACACAAGTTCCCCGTCCTGTAATAAAGCCCACGGTCAAGTTCAGTGTGTGTGAGTGTACACAACGCTCTCCTTCAGCACAGCATGGAAACAAACAGCTGTGCTTGTGTGTGATGGGGATGGTAAGAGTTTCAGAGAGCATCAGGTTCTATTACTATTTACAAACCAATGTTTGAAATGTATATGAATCAGTGTCTTTATAAACATAGAGAGAGATTGCTTTCTCTAACCATTCCCTATCTAATGCATCAAAGCTATCTGTCAACTCTAGGCTAAAACAAATACCAGGCTTTTAATTAAAATCCTTTTATTCCCAAGGCTTTGAGTTACTTGCAACAGCCAATAAGTGCGGGTGGGGGTTGCAGTGGATGTGGAAATAGGTAGTGGGTGGTGGGTGGCGGTTTTCACTGCCTCCATGGTAAACAGTCATAAAGAGACCAAGAGAGCCAGTTACACAAACACAAATAGATGACTATTCATAGTACTAATGAGAAGTGCCAGGGAGAGCAGGGACGCCCGTCAGGCCTTGAAATACACTGTCGCCACTCACTAAGTTATGTTATGGCTCTCCGCTCAAACTGTGCCTGTGTGTCTGAGTGTGTGTCTGTGGGTGTGTGTGCAAGAGAGTTGGTGGGTGGGAGGCGGCCAGCCAAGAAGAAATGACACGACTATTTCTGTATGCTTCCTTAACTTCTTTTCTAGTTGTCCCTGACGGTGGTCTCCCTATACCTCATCAGTCTACCAGTCCTCACCCTCCCCCCCCCGGCAAAAACTTGTAAACTTGTAATATCTTCTAAATAAGATATTAACACTGTCTCAGCCCCCCAGCCCGTCCCTTCATTGTACACCACAGTGGAGACTGGTGTAGAAGTGAATGAGCATGTATCAGTGTGTGTGTGTGTGTGTCTTTGGGAGGGGGGGGGGGGGGTCATTAAGCCTCGTCCTGATTGATTGGTGTCTGTGTTCTTTTTCCTTTTTTCTTCCGTTTTTGGCCCTGTGGCGTCTCAGGCTCTGGGCTCTGAGGGTTCCCCTGCAGATGTCCATCCAGGGGCCTTTGAAGCACCACTATAATTTTAACCTTTGGAGGAGAATGACAAAGCAGCAGCGAGCCAGAGCACCGCGGTCCCACTGCACTGCTTTGATGTGGGCTCTCTCTCAGGGTTCTCCCTGGAGCTGCTTGGGGGACGGGAGACAAAGTCACGACGACACGGCCAGGGCTTCCAAGGGGGTGGTAGCTGGGTGGGTGGGGTTGAATTTGTAGGGGTGTATGGCACTAGCAGCGCCAGGAATTTGATTGTGGGTGGGCCTCCAGAAAACTGCATGGGCCAGTTAAAATAAGCCAAAAAAAAAAAACGGGTTCCTATGGAAGCCGAGTACGGGCCGTGGTTGCTCATAATTTTTAGGCGTGTTTTCTTGTGATAACGACTTAATTATCTCACTATCTCAAGATAGCAAATTCATGGTTTTGCCGAGATCGCAACTTGACTTCCCCATTGATGTTCTTACAGTAAGAATTGACAATGTCAGAAGGAGAGACCACGATTTTACTTTAATCAAGGACTGACACAAGCCGAAATGGCATTGTGTCTTTCTATTATGGACAACATTCATATAAGTCTTCGTCAGTTAAGAAGAAGACTAGCCAGACTCCAACTTTATAGGCGAGTTTGCTTAAGTGAGCCTGACGCAATTGTCCGCTTCATTGCGAACCAGATCCGAGGCCCTGGCCGGCTTCATGGCTGATGTTGGAGTGGTGTGGAGCTGCCGGGTTGGTGTTACTAGACACGCAACATGTTTGTTATGTCGAGATAATGAGATAATTAAGTCGTGATCTCGAGATAACGGGCCTAAAAAATGATAAGCAATCACGGCCGTTCTCGGCTTCCGTAGGAACCCCTTTATCTCTGTTTCAGCGCTTTTTCTGCAGCACTTAGGACAGCGACTCAGTAGCCTACCTGTGAGGTTTGGCTACGGGAGGACATGATGGGGAGAGGGGTGGGGTAGAAGCCGCTGATTGGCTGAGAAGCTTCCACTCAAAGCTTTCCTCAGGCTGCTTATTGAATGAACAGCTAGAATGAAAATCACTCACTACTCACTATAGTGATAGCTCAAAATGGGTGGGCCCGGGCCTTAAATGGGTGGGCCCAGGCCCACCCGGGCCCAATAGTAGTGCCGTGGGTGGTGTATGGGAGTGGGGGGGGGGGGGTACATCTCATGCTCTGCCTTGCTCCACCCCGCCACCCCCTAGTGGGTCTGTCTAGACCTAGTCTCACAAATCAGACTTCAGATAATAATCTAAAGTCTGATAGCAGACAAGCTCTATTCTGGGTTTCAGTTTCTTTCACTTCACTTCTTTGTTTTGACCAATCATGTTGCTGGAGGCATAGTCTAGATAGCCAAACCTATCTCCACACTTGGTTTTAGCACTGGAGAAAGGTCTGCCTCTAGTCACTATCATTCTGGTATGGGGAAAGAAATTCTCCTTCTTGTTTTTTATTTCTTTAACCAATCACAATCGTCTTGGGCAGCGCTAGTTTTGGTAGAATATCTTCATAACCAAACAGGAAACAAGGCATAACTCCGCCCCACTCCGCTTCAGTTTTTTGTTTTTGGCCCTGTGTCTGTGTATGACAGAGGGTCTGTGTGTGTATGGGTGTGGGTGTGGGTGGGTGCGTGGGTGCGTGGGTGCGTGGGGAGCGGGGCAGCGTTAGAAGATGAACTGTCGACTTGGTTTCCCAAAGGCCTTTTGATCCATACATATGAGAAAGAAAGTCTTGGTCATTGGTCTATGTGTTGGACTGGGTCGTCCAACTAAATAAGGCCGTTTCAGAAGGCATCTATGCCTCAAACAGGAAGGCGCGCGCGCGGGGGGGGGGGGCAGAGGCCTTGGGAGTCTTGGCACGGCAGCACTGTGGCGGTTTCTTTTAACTAGTTGGGACTTAGCGGGGAGCGCAGTCATTAGTAGAGTGTGTTAAACACATGCCTGCTTCTCCTCTCATCAGGCCTACAGTTTAGTGTCCCCAGGCTTGCAAGCCCAGCAGACATGGCCTGTGCAGGGAAGGGTTAGGGTTAGCATGGGGGTTAGGGTTTTTGGGTTTGTTATCGGTTCAAGACTCTGAATCTAGTTGCACTCGCCCACTACTTTAAGATGCTTTCTTTGGATTTCTTAGTTTTTTTTAGATTTGAGTTCAAATGTTTTCAGCAGCAAGAGAATGACTGCATTTGTGTAGTGGAGGAAGCAGGATCCAAGATATGTGTATGTTATCTGTTTCATTGTTGTTTTGTTTGTAATGGTTAGACTTTTTAGGGCGGGCCATTAACATTGACCTGTGTTGATACTTTCTTTCAAGGAGAACCCTACTGCTAGGGGTCAGTATTGCAGCCCTGGACTAAGGGTCAGGGAGCATCGTTCTCGGTTTGACCCCCAATGTCAGCAGCTTCCCTGTACTTATCTATGTGCTAAATGTCCTAACCCCTACCTGCTCCTTACTTACATGTGTATTCACTGCATGTTCACTGCATAAGAGTCTCCTAAATTACTAAACATACTGTGAATGGAGGGAGGTGGTTCGAGGCCAGCTATATCCTCCTTCATCGACAGTGGACAGAGCATTCAACATCTATCCTTTAGGCTGATTTGCTGCTTCCACAGTGATGTTTTTGTATTACATATTTATTGCGTTCCTCCCGTCTGATTTATTCACTTCCCGACAAGGATTAAAACTATTTATATCATGGCCCGGGTGAATACTCGATTCTGATTGGCTGGAAGGATGTTGATTAACGATAACTGCACAGCTATGACGTGTCATAACATAAGCGGTCTTATTACCGGTCTAAAAATGAATGCGCTAAACAAAACGTTAGAGAACGTTAAGATCGTCTCTATTTACTGGAGTAATAAGGTAACGTTGCCATGTCGTTACTAAGATCGTCTCTATTTACTGGAGTAATAAGGTAACGTTACCATGTCGTTACTAAGATCGTCTCTATTTACTGGAGTAATAAGGTAACGTTACCATGTCGTTACTAAGATCGTCTCTATTTACTGGAGTAATAAGGTAACATTGCCATGTCGTTACTAAGATCATCTCCATTTACTGGAGTAATAAGGTAACGTTACCATGTCGTTACTAAGATCGTCTCTATTTACTGGAGTAATAAGGTAACGTTGCCATGTCGTACTATCGTCTCTATTTACTGGAGTAATAAGTTACCATGTCGTTACTAGATCTTTACTGGAGTAATAAGGTAACGTTACCATGTCGTTACTAAGATTGTCTCTATTTACTGGAGTAATAAGGTAACGTTGCCATGTCGTTACTAAGATCATCTCTATTTACTGAAGTAATAAGTTAACGTTACCATGTTGTTACTAAGATAGTCTCTATTTACTGAATTAATAAGTTAACATTACCATGTCGTTACTAAGATCGTCTCTATTTACTGGAGTAATAAGGTAACGTTGCCATGTCGTTACTAAGATCGTCTCTATTTACTGGAGTAATAAGGTAACATTGCCATGTCGTTAAGATCGTCTCTATTTACTGGAGTAATAAGGTAACGTTGCCATGCCGTTAAGATCGTCTCTATTTACTGGACTAATAAGGTAACGTTGCCATGTCGTTACTAAGATCGTCTCTATTTACTGGAGTAATAAGGTAACATTGCCATGTCGTTAAGATCGTCTCTATTTACTGGAGTAATAAGGTAACGTTGCCATGTCGTTAAGATCGTCTCTATTTACTGGAGTAATAAGGTAACGTTGCCATGTCGTTAAGATCGTCTCTATTTACTGGAGTAATAAGGTAACGTCTGCATTCCATATGAATCTCATGTTAACTGATTGCATTCCAGGCATTAGTCAGACCCATATATTTCTCCGGTCATTTGCTATTTGTTTCCAGAAACACAAAAAGTAGTGCGAGCTAAAAGTTGTTATTTTGAGACAGAATTACCCCAAAATATAAATCAACTCTCTTATATTTTTAATGATTCGCGGCCATGTGGCCATGGTATAAGTGGAATAATCCACTCCTGTGCATGTATCAAAAATAATGCACAATGCGGGGGCTAAGAACCTGGGGACTCAGGGGTTTGCCTCTGTGAAGTAAATCACAGATTCTGTAGTTTGCCCCCTGGTGCGTTCATTTTTGTATTTTTTTGTAAACCAGAGATTGAATGTCAAGACTTGGCATCTTGCCTGCACCCAGGATACACTCTACCATGTGATCTTGCTGCGCTCAATCGTCAACACTGTCACCCATTCTGATACACTGCAGTGAATGCTACCTTTTTGTGTTGACATCTGTTTTCGTTAGACTTAATAAATTGCAGTCATCAAATTTTACACGCTCTTGTCATGATGTGTGAGATAAAGACCATGTTTACAATCTGTTGTAGTTCAAACCTACAAAGTTGAATGCTTGGTCCAGGGGAAGCTGCACTCAAAACGATATAACTATACAACTACAAAGTATATAGCTTTATAACTATCTCCTCACCAGACAGGGTGTAGCCGAACAATGCTAGCTCTGTGACATGTCTCCAGGACATGGTGTCTGTTAAGGATTTCAGCAGAGCAGATGTGTTTAAGTAATCCTGAGTGAAATTTCACAATAGCCCTTCAGATGCATGATTGAACAAGATTAATTCAAACCACTTTGTTTACATATCGCCTACAAAAACAATCCCCACATTCATTAGGATGGATGGGTTAAAGCTATCTTGACAAGGTTTGAATTGTTTTAGCTACGTCTTTATGACCAAAAGGCTCCGCTTAAAAAAATACAACTCAAAAGCCAGTGTGTGTGTGTGTGTATGTGTGGCATGCACAAGCATGTGCTAGTGCACATGGACTGGGAAGCGTTCCAGGGGCTCTGAAGTGGCTGTGTTGGTGGTAGCAGCGAGAGGAGGTGTGAGTGTGTGTGTGTGTGTGTGTGTGTGTGGGGGGGGGGGGGTCCACTGAGCTGTGGACAGACACATGGTCCATCCTATCTACTGTGTATAGCTGACATTCTGGCTCAATGGGCCATTTCAACACCTCAACACTCTATCTGCTCAGGGGGCCATGGACAGAGCTGCAGAGGCCTCTCTCTACCTTGCTCTCTCTCTCTCTCTCTCTCTCTCTCTCGGTGCCAAGAAATACACAAGTACTTTTCTTTCCCTTCTTTTTACGTTCTACTTTTTTTTCCCCTCATAATTCCTTCTTGGTCCCTGTTTGGAAAAAGAGAAGGATATCGTTTATTTTACTGGGAGCAGTGAGCAGAGTTTAGCTACTTTATCAAGAACATCACAGTATATTAATAATAGCAGACTCAAATCTGTTTTTTGTTATAAATTATGTCTTCTATTATGTTATCTTCTTAAAACTACGACACCAAGTTTGTCATATGGTTTGACAAAATCCCCTGGTTGAGGAAGAATGATTCCTCAATACAAGCTAATAAAATTAAATAAATATTGATATTAAATAAAATCGAGAAACAATAAGAAAATAACTCACAAATACAACGTATGGTGTAGTGGGGTTGCCCTCTTCATTTGTATTTAAATCCTGCTCCCAGCTCTTTAAATAACTCACCACAGGGTTTCACTATGACTGGCTGCTATGTGTGGCTGCCCAAAAGGCCTTTGGTTACCAGGAAGAATTCAATGTGTGAAATCTTACATCAGGAGCTGGTGGCTGCTGCTGCTGCTGCTGCTGCTGCTGCTGCTGTGGTGTTCATACGAGTGACGAGTCCAGTGCAGACTGCATTCTCACATGGTGACTGGCCAGGCTGCCTTTAAAGAGCACAGAGAGTCACTGAAAGCGGAGAGGGGCAGATTGTTTGTGGCGTTTTTTATCCAAAGCAAACAATCGAAGTATACAAATAAATAAAGTAAATTCAAGTGCTAAAGTAACAAAGTAAGTTTAAGTGCTAAGAATTACAGTCAGATGGATGAGATGCTCATATTGATGTGTGAGAAGTTCATGCATAAGAGATGTACATGTTGGGGGGGGGGTATGTACAGCATGAAGACTAGAGCTAGTGTTGGAGGGGGTGGGTGGATTGTGTTGGGGGGGCTGACCTCAGTTACCTTATGGAATGTCAACCTGCGTCGAACTCTTTATTCAATGGCACTCCAAACTAAAGATTTAAACATAAAATATGACTCAAAAGGCGCCAGTAAATGGAGAGTGTTACTGCTAGGTGAGAACATAGTCACATGTTCAGGGGGTCATGTGACCATCGGTGGCGACCTGCCTTTGGAGAGAGAGAGAGAGAGAGAGATTGAGGGAAAGAGAGAGAGAAGGGGGAAGGGAGAGAGAGAGGCAGAGAGAGAGAGATAGAGGGTAGGGATCTTGGAGGCAGTGTGGGTGGTCCAACCCAGGCTCAGTTTCTTTACCACTGCAAATGTTAACCTGCACTGCCCCCACCAAAAAAAAAAAAATTCTAACCAAACCCCCTAACAACCATATCACGATACCCACCCAACCCAATACCCAATATCAAACACATCCCAAACCCCCTAACAACCCAATACCTAATATCCAACACATCCCAAACCCCACACCAACACACATAAACTCACACACTCGGACACCCACAAACACACTGTGTTGATGGATGGATCTTACTGCCACTCTCTCCCTTTATGCGCAGCCTTTTTTTCTACCTCTGCCTCTTCACCCCATTAGGGTTCTCCTTCACTACTACACATATGAGCCCCTCCTCTCCTGGCTAGCTGTGCTCGGCATGAGCAAGAGATTGATCTGCATGGCCCCACTGAAACACAACCCTTCAGAAAGACCATGAGCATGGGGGTTGGGGGGCGGGAGGTCACACAGGTTTAGGTGCGATCACGTAACGCACGTCCAGTCACTTTGATCAGGCGCTCCTCTTTGGAAGAGGACAATGCCCTGGCAGCACCCCACTCCATGCCCCCTCGCCCCCACTCAGCATGCCCCCTTGCCAACCACCTGGCATGTCCCCTGCTGTGAAGCTATGTAAGCCACAAAAAGGAAGGTGGCGTTGGATAAAGAGGCTGCAATCTTTCTTACCCCCCAAGGAATGTTGAACAGCTCTGTCATGTCACCCCTTGTCCCCCTGGTCTTGTGACTAGGGGGGCAAGGGGTGGTGCGTTGGTGGGTGCCGGGTGCTGATCCCTGCCTGGAAGGTGACTCCTGGTGTCGGTGTCGGGTTTCCAGCACAACCTACAGAGAAGAGGAGCAGAGGCTTTACAAACGTGCGCTGTCAGGCCAGCAAATAAGATATAGAGTAGAGAGAGAGAGAGAGAGAGAGAGAGAGAGAGAGAGACTCATAAACACTCCCACCTCTTCTCTGCAATGCTGGTCCAGGTTTCTGAATGCTGGATTCTCCATGGATGTGTGTCACCAGAGAGCTGCAGCAACTTTCCACAACTGACAGCCCACAGACCAAAGAGACGCAAAGGACACGTTTCATTTTTAGGAACCACAACCATTTTCTGGCACTCAATCTTTCAATTTTATTTATTGTAGTTCAATGCATGACTTATTTTTATATAATGGCTCCACTGAATGTTTTTTTCTTCTTCTCCCACACAAGAGTGTGGTAGAAGAGTATGCTGCTTGCAGACAGAGGTCATAAAGATTTGCATTTTGTTGCAAAATGTATCTCCAGCAATTCATTAATTCAGTCAAAAGCAGTGGAAAAAAACCCATACTAAAAATAAATCCTTCCTTTGAATTAATTGACTGCTTTATCTTAATGTTTATCTTAATATATATTATTAGTTGAGGCAGAAAACAGGTCCAACCAAATGCTAAAGGCAAATCCAGATTCTTGACAGCTCCCATCAAACGCTGAAGGCGGTTCCATAATCTGGGGAGCTCCAATCGAACGCTTCAGGCCATTCTAGAAGGTTGACAGGTCCAATCAGAGGCTAGACGTGATTCCATTCCCAGTAGAGCGGCTGGAATGATTGGAATGAGCTCTTCCTTCTTCATTCTCTATTGTCTCTGTATTGACAAGAGGAGCCAAGGAGTGTTTCTTGTTGAGTGAAAGGAATCCAGTATGGATTTTATTTTCCCTCTTAAAATGTCTTTGCAACTCTATAACCTGTCTGTACTCTCTGGTATCTATTGTGTTTTATACAAAAACAGGAAAGTAGTGGATATAGCTTCTGATTATGTTTCAATGAAAGTAAATACAATACAAACTAGTTCAAGATTATTAAAAGAGATTAAACACCATGTGAGCAAACCTCATTTAGAAATGTAGTGTGTGATGGAGCCATACATCCTGACCAAGCGGCTTGTACTCACTTAGTAAGGTGCAAATTGTACACATAGTGACAAACACACTCACGCACGCTAAACTAAAAGGAAACACAGCATGGACATCCGTCTGAGAATCCAAGCCGGCGTGCTCATCGGCGTCTAGACAGCCGATAGGAATGATATTAGTCAATACATGTGCTGCACCGCTTATAGATGACAAAAAAGACAAAAGAGAGACACATTCATGTGCTGTCACTTCAGTGACAAAGCCTGTGTGTGTGTGTGTCTCTCCCTCTCTCTCTCCAACACACACATTCTCTCCCTGCCTCGCCCACCCATCCCACTCATTCCGCTCTGGTCTCCTCCACTCCCACTCTTTGGTACTGCCTGGCTGGGCTCTGGGCTGCTGGTCTCTCCATCCTCGCTGCCAGCTCATGTGGGCTAAACTTAACTCCCAGCCTACCGTGAATTTTAGACATGTATTACCACACCCTTCCTTGTCAGTGCCGCCTGGTACACACACACATGCACATGTGTACACGCATGCACGCACACGCATTTAATGCTCGCTCACACAGAAACACACAGAAACATATACACATGCATGGGCACATGTACAGAGGCTTTCATGCATACAAATAGGGCCAGCCTACACACACTCTCTCTCTCTCTCTCTCTCTCTCTCTCTCTCTCTCTTGTACAAAGCTAAATCAAAATTCCATGGCACATACATGGCAGCCAGGAGCCTGAAAAAGGCTGACAGCTTGGAGGGAAAGCAGTAACACACACACACACACACACACACACACACACACACACACACACACACACACACACACACACACACACACACACACACACTCACACACACACAGCATGGAACGCCTCCATGCAAAACACAACCCAAATAAAATGCTCAGAGACAGTCCATCTAAAATTATCCCTGGCTGGAGTAAGTAAAGAACAAATTGGAACCATCCAGAAATATATGTGCTATTGTTGTGAAAGGAAACAGCAGTTAGTTTTGAATGCAGTGAAAGAGTTTCACCTCATCCGTGATGAATAACAAACACTGAACTGAACATTTCCTTAAAACCTTGTGTGCGTTTATACCTTTCGACCTGTCCGACCTGTCTATGTTTTTGTGTGTATGTGATAGTGTGTGTGTTAGAATGTGTTAGTATGTGTGTTAGCATGTGTTAGTAGCATGGGTAAGTGTGTGTGGGGCGTGAAAGTGAGAGGCGAGAGTGTGTGTGTGTGTGTGTGTGTGTGTGTGTGTGTGTGTGTGTTTACATATCCCAGTTCTTATCAACAACCCCAGTCACGAGGAGAATCTAATCTCACCTTCAACTTACACATGCGTGGGCCGTCCCGGGTAAATTGTCCTCCTCTTCACCCACAGCCAGGCCCTGCCCGGCCCTTGAAGCTTGAGCAGTTTGTGTAAACACTTGTTATCTGAAGCCATGAGCGAAACCTTCACTCGCCTCCCTCTACTAACACTGGAAGACCCCGCAGCAACATGCTCTCTTTATCTACAAATGGAGGCTATATAGATTATACAAAGATGTTGTTTCAACACGCACTATTGTTTCTACTTCTCTTTGGTGTACATTGATGACAAAGACACATTTTAGATAGATATGTATAGATATGTATGTGTAGATGTATAGATAGATGTATAGATCAATCGATGTATAGATCGATTAATAGCTAATCTCTATAAACAGATATCTGCATATGAATGCAGAATATGTAGGCAAAGGGACAAGATTTTGGTATCGGAAGTGTTCTGGTTTCTGTTTGTAGTCCGTTTATAGTCCAAGTACTATTGACCAATCACTAGGGCTGCCCCCCAATAGTCGACCAACCCTTAGTCGATCGACAGAGGCTTAGTTGAATAAGTTTTCATCGTGCAAAAAGTAAAACATAAAAATAACGCAAGCATCGCAACCGAATACATCTTTGGTCGCAACAAGCCCTGATTTAACTCAGCGCTGCATCTTGCATCGCTGCAGAAATATTGACCAAATGATGGCTCTATAGAGAGGAGTGCTGCTGGCCGACCGTCTCCTCAGTGGGTTTACACTTGGGCAGGTATAGGCCTACACCTGGGCATGTTCACCCTCGCCCTGGAACTCAAACCATTTTCTGATGCCCCAAAAAATAATTCAAAATAATTACATTAAAAGTGTGACGATTGGTCGACTATCGGCTTGAAATGGCAACTAAGAGTCGTCTAAGAAAATCTTTAGTCGGGGGGCAGCCCTACCAATCACGTTTGAGTGGGCTTTGGTTGCATCCGGGTAAACAGTCCGTGTGGAGAGCAAAAGAGGCGGAACACATTGACCATAATGCAATCTGGGAACCCGTCGGCTATCGTCTGACGATGTTTTAGCTTTTTATTAGCTGTTGTGAAAAGGCTACTTGTGAAACAATTGGGTCGTAGACGTTGTCTCTTAACTCCAACTCCGTTCACGTGTTTCAAGTTGCTAATCGGACTGTAAACAATGACACACAGAAGAGGAAGTCTTTGCCCGGACATCTGCTGGCTACACCGGTACCCCAGAAATATTGGCCCTTGCCCCCAGAGGCTAAATCGTCGGTAGCCAATTGGTTCCAAGATTGATAAATAGCTGTCTGGCTGGCTGGCTGGCTGACTGACTGATTGATTAATGAGGGCAGTGCTGTGGTTTGTCTGGAAACGAGGCCTGATGACAAGGAGGAGACCAGGTTAACAGGTTTCACACCAAACCAACCACCCACCCCCTTTCAATCAATTGCCTCCTCGTCTGTCCCGAGGGACGCAGGCTGTTGTGTCTCGCGCCAGACTTCACATCTGCTGCACACAAGATCACATCAACGCTGTGCACACACACAAAAAACAAAACAAACAAAATGCTAAATCACTGCCAGAGCGAGGGCATCGTTGAGTCAGCAAACACGCCGAGTTCCCCTCTCTGGATGTATCCAATGTGTGGATGTACCCGATGTGTGTGTGTACCTGATGTGTGGATGTACCTGATGTGTGGATGTACCTGATGTGTGGGTGTACCTGATGTGTGGATGTACCTGATGTGTGGATGTACCTGATGTGTGGATGTACCTGATGTGTGGGTGTACCTGATGTGTGGATGTATCTGATGTGTGGGTGCACTGGCCGTGCCGCTGGGAGGTAGGGATTCAGCGGCGGATGACAGTCAAGGGGTTGTCGATGAGGCCCAGCCCTGTTCTGGGAATCTGAGCCCCAGGTATAAGATTGGAAAAATGTGGCTGTGCTTCCAGCGAAGATGTCCTTGTGTTCCTCTTTTCCACTGGTTCATCCGGGCTCGCCATGAGAGCGGAAGTTGGGAGAAAAGGCCCACTTTTGAGCATCTGTTTGGGGCCCTGGTTGATGGAGGGGGGGTAACCCACCCTTACAGGTTTCTGGACTAGGGGCAAAGAGAAGCAGAAGTCAGGCTGCAGAGGAGCTGGTGGTTGGAAAGGAGGTGTTGTTTGTTCCCACAGTGTGTCATGGGAACCCTTCTGTGCCCCCTAACTTGTCTTTCATCATTTCATCTTCTCGCAGAAGAGGAGGGAGAATATTTCAAATGCACAAGCACAGTTTAGATGGACCCATAAACGGCAAAGAAAGCCAAACTTATGTTGTCAAAAATGATGACATTGATATCCTTTTTCTTCTTTGGCTTTATTTAAACTGACAATGCTGTGTCATGTCGCAGCATACGTCCAGGTAGAGTAATACCACATTAGACAAAACTCCAATCAAATCCAATGACTTCTCGGGCATCGTTTTCTCCTCGCTGATTGGCAGAATCACTGCAAACTGCCACAGTGCATATTTTTCATGTAATCATTTCCATGCAACCCGCTGGGAATGAGAAAATTGCTGTCATGAGCGCTACACAGACACGCTGCTCGCTCCAACGCTAAAGTAAACACAGGAGAAAGGGCCTCGCTTCTCTGTTTATCCTGCTATTCCTATCATCAAACAAATAAAAGTGGCTTGTTCTTAATCAAAACATCATGCAAGTGCAATGGGCTTTCTTTTTCCCTCTCCCTTTTTCAGCAGTCTACTCTGACTTGAGCTGCATTTAATTTGAAAAACTGTGACTGTAAGGGATGTTGTGATGTTCTGTGTGGGCGTTTCGGTTTTAATTCAAAATTCTCAGGCATCGTTTTTTCATTGCTGATTGGCAGAATCGCTGTAAAAACTGCTGCAGTGCATATTTTTCATGTGGGTTTAGACCTCGCAACCTCACCCTGCCAATCTCAACCAAAACCATCTCAACCCTACCGGACTGACCCGACCCGAACCCATCTTTATTGCTCACATATTTCACAGGCTCACGTCGGGTTCGGGCTGTAATTATGAATTAATCATTTATTTATTTATTCATTAATTATTTTGTGTTCACTATAAGCAACTTGTGTCGTCAAATCCGTTGCGCCCCCCTTTCCCCCTTGCATCAGACCTGACTGACCAATAAGACATCAAATAACCTGTCAGATGCTTTTGGATTAGAGAGAAATGCGAAAATTGATGCTGCTGATGAGGTGAAAAGGTGGCTGGCCTCAGACAATTACAGTTTTGTTGTGCAAGAGAAAATGAGAGTCTGAGGTGTGGAAACACTTTGACAATGTGCCTAATGAGAATAATGAACCGTTGGGTTATATGTGCAATGCAAAAGTTGCGACAGTCTGTTGAAATATGACAGCAAAAGCAAAGGATTTAATGAGGACAAAATAGGCTGTCTGTTGTCTATTTGTTGTATTTTTGTCGCCCATGACGCTTAGAGGGAAACTTGTTAAGAAAAACTCTCTCTCTCTCTCTCTCTCTCTCTCTCTCTGTCTCTCTCTCTCTCTCTCTCTCTCTTTCTCTCTCTCTCTCTCTCTCTCTCTCTCTCTCTCCCACAGTCCCTCACGGCTGTGACCATCAATTAGCACCGGCTTATAGGAAACAGATGACCATTAATGAATTAGGCATGTTTTGAATTGCTTTAAGACTTCCAAGCCAGTGCTGAAGCAGCAACATGAAAGCATTCCTCTGCCAGTTCTGCCCACTGGCCAGAATTCACAGGGCTTTGCGAGGGGCAGGACAACTAGAGTGAAATCTGTCTATGGTGTTGCCTTTCCCCTCCAATGCTCCTGCATGCAAACACACACACACACACACCACCAGTAGAAAAGATGTGAATGTGTGCGTGCACACATAGCAGCAGCATGCAGCACATGTTCACAGTTGCCCATGTTCAGACAGACAGGTCTTTCCCATAGGAACAGTACCAGGCTTTGAGAGACAGACAGGTCTTTCCCACAGGAACAGTACCAGGCTGTGGGAGACCGACAGGTCGTTCCTACATGAACAGTACCAGGCTTTGGGAGACAGACAGGTCTTTCCCACAGGAACAGTACCAGGCTTTGAGAGACAGACGGGTCTTTCCCACAGGAACAGTACCAGACTTTGGGAGACCAACAGGTCTTTCCTACAGGAACAGTACCAGGCTTTGGGAGACAGACAGGTCTTTCCTACAGGAACAGTACCAGGATTTGGGAGACAGACAGGTCTTTCCCACAGGAACAGTACCAGGCTTTGAGAGACAGACAGATCTTTCCCACAGGAAAAGTACCAGGCTTTGGGAGACAGACAGGTCTTTCCCACAGGAACAGTACCAGGCTTTGAGAGACAGACAAATCTTTCCCACAGGAACAGTACCAGGTTTTGGGAGACAGACAGGTATTTTGTCTGGCATCTACACCAGACAATCAGCACCTCCATCTGGGCTCAGGGCTTCCATTGCACTCCAGATTAAGCCCAGGCGCGGCTGCCATAGCACCCCCCCCCCCCCCTGCCCCCCATAGACCCACCAACCCACAAACCCCCCCCCCCCATCATATTTCTCCTCCAGACATTTTGTGGTTTCATCTCAAGTTCTCCACTTCAGGGAGATTTCTCTGATTAGTGTCACAGAGTGCTTGGTCTGAACTGAGAGTCATAAGCCGCCCCTCCCCCCGCCAACGTTCTCTCCCTTTCTCCACGGTTGCCAGTCCCAGCAGACCCCCCCCCACCTGCAACCCTCCCACACACCCTCCCTCAGCCCCATACCCACCCCTCCAAGACCACCACCGCCGCCACCACCAACCCAGCACCCAAACTACGGCTCCAGCATGCACATCTATACAAGGAGTCATGGGGTCCAAGAAACGACTTGTAATCATGTCCTCCATTCTATGCTGTGGGTCCGCTCACTGGACGTTAAAGTTTAATTAAAACTCAACTTGAATGACCACCACCACCACCACCACCACCACCCACCAGTAATTTTCTTCCCTCACTTTTCCTTTCCCTTGGCAAATTCAAAGGCACTGTTTCGTCTTAGTTGGACCACAGCCCGTTCTGAAGGATTTATGCGCATGCATATTCCCCCTTCCCTGCTAAACAAAGGTAAACCAACTCCAATTAGTTGCCCTCAAGTGTGTAACCAGCCCCCCCTCTACAACCATACTACTGTTGATATTCCATGTCATTACTTTTTCCTTTTTGGCTGTGACAAATTCTTGTGTGACAAATCTATTACTCAAAGTCGAGAGTCGTTAGCTCATTTATTTTTATTAGAAAACAGTATTTATTTAAACAGTTGAACTGCCATATTAACGTCCAATTACACCTTCGGTGTAACTAAGCTGGGTTACTGGCTATTTGTATCTACTGTGCCCCTTCTCCCTTCCTCATTCTTTCTCTCTCTCCCTCTTTCTTTCTCTCTTGTTTTGTGGAGGAAAGAATGGCCTCTTTATTTCCGAAAAGGGACACTAGGACATTTGGGGAAGGTACTTTTATTTTCTGTCGCTGGCTTTACCGTATGCGCACCCTCTCATACACACCAGCTCAAGCAAGCTATTCTTCTCTTAATCACTCCTTTGGCCCAGGCTGAATGTGGCCACTCTTAACCAAAAGTGGCAGCCACCTTGGTCTCATTTTTTAGTAATTTTTTTTGTATAAACCACAAACCATGGGAATTTGCGGTTCACTGAAAACCGTTGACTTTTGACTTCATTTACACAAAAAGGCCCTTATAAAAGTGCCTCTGTTTCCTGGCTGCAGTGTATCCTGTCCTTCCTTTGTGGATGAACAGGTTGTTGAAGGAAGGAGGAAACCTCTTCCAGTATGTCACCAGGTGTTTTAGTGACTTAAGGAGAAAAACATTTTTTCCCTGTGACTGAATAAAGACTTTCTTTTAATGCCTCATAGCGTCGGCATGAATCAGTATTGCTCATGCTATGGTATAACTCTACACTGAAAAAGGATACAAGATTGTAACTTTGACTTGCAATGAACTATGGTGCAACAGTACAGTATTGTTCCCTGTGCATGTAGCACGACAGACATTAAAAAACACATATATTTAGAAAAAAACATGCATTTTACAATAACTGGCAAATATTATTATGGGGGTGGGGGTGGAGGGAAGGTTAAGGTGAGATTCCTCGTTGTTCAGAGTTGTTTAAGGAGTTTGCCTTTGTGGCGCCATGTCTCCCTCCCCAACCTGTCTGTAATCCCTCCCTCTCCCTCTCTCCCTCTCTCTTCCTTTCTCTGTCGAAATGATATGGAAGCAAAACATTCCACCACCCTCTTGGTCAGTCTGCTACAGTGTACGAGAAGAAACACGCACGCGCACACACACACACACACACACACACACACACACACACACACACACACATATATATATATATATATATATATATATATATATATATATATATATTGTTAGAGCCTATAGAGAAAGCTATCATGGACATTTGAGGTATTTTTTTTCTATTTTACAGCCATATGGTAAAGAGATTTAAAGGCCCTCATGGAGTTCCTTCAACTGGCCAATCATACTGTGAAATTGTGGTTATCTGAGTAGTGTAGATTGGACATCTAACAACACAGAGTTTCCACATAGTTGCTGGTGGGCAATGAAGGGGCCATGTCATACGAACTGATGGGGCTTGCAATTGGAGAAAAAGGTGCCGTGACGCTTTTGGTATCAGGTTCTGCTCAGGTTTTGATACTCTCATTGATTGCTGATTAGGAAGGTCAGTAGTCCAACTATTTGCCAGAATGAAAGAGTTTATATGTATGTTCAATATTTTGGAACATACATTTTTTTTTAAATAAAGATAATAACTTAATAATGCAGCAGGAACCACTATCACATGTCCTATATTTGTTATCAGTAATAACACTTTAAAATTGTTGTTTCATTTGAAACTAAGTAGCATGTTAACCGTACAATCGGTTTGTTGATGGAACCCCGATTTTTGTCAACTTTTAATTTGTAGTGGGTAAACACTGAAAACTCAATACACTTACATGCTTGTAATCATACAGACATCAGTCATACAGTCAACACAAAGACGACTGGAATCCCCCCCCCACCTTCCACCTCACCATGGTGACGCCAGGCGCCCTTGACTTTGTCCCGGGGGTCGGGGCGATGCTTATTTCCCAGAGGTTAGAACAATAAACACAGGACTGAAGGGCCGAACCTGGAGGGGTCCCTGTGTTTCCTGAGGGCACAGCCTAGCCCCCCGGCAGAGAGGGGGAGACAGAGAGAGAGAGAGAGAGAGAGAGAGAGAGAGAGAGTGAGGGGTGGGTGAGATGGACTGTGTGTGTTGTGTGTATGTGTGTGTGTGTGTGTGTGTGTGTGAGAGAGAGTGGAGGAGAGTGACCCAGTCTGCCTCTCCCTCAACGCTCCCTGTAGGACTCTAGCTCTTCTTTGCTAGCTCCATCAGTTCATCTATCCTGGCCCAGTATGGCCCACTCGCAACACAGCACTTTGTGCGTATTCCTCACAATGCAGTTGATGCAATGTTACTCACATCAGTCACATCAGATTAGCAAGAAATGTAGATCTGATTACTCTGTCCTGCGTTATTGTTGGTCATTTATGCTTAGTGGACCAGAAAACTTTTGCCAGGCTATAGAAAGAGAGACGGAGAGAGCTAGAGTAGATCAAATATACACCCCCTATGTATGGTTGCAATGCAGGCCAATCATAGCTTGGTGTCTCTGTGTGTGTGTGTGTGTGTGTGTGTGTTTCTCTCTCTCTCTCTCTCTCTCTCTCTCTCTAACTCTCTCACTACCTCTCTCTCCCTCATTTACTGTGTGTCTCTAGCTCCTCATTTATTTTTCACTCTTCATATGTCTCTCGCTCTCTGCCTCTCTCAGACATCTGGCGGGAGACATCTTTAGGATTCCACCAATACTTTGGCACACAGAGGGGGAGGGGTGGGACCCCCACAGCTGAAAGTGGGTCGCTCCGGCATTCTGAGACTAGGCCAGCTCATGTTGTATAAAGTGGGGTCAGGGTGCTTGCACACTGCTCCAACAAACACCAACAAAACACCAGTGTGCCATACTGGTGGTGGTTGGCTGTTGTCAGATTACGTTTTATGTTGGCCAACATCAGCCAACAAACTATAGTTGGGTGTTGTTGTTTGGTGGTTGCAGTGTGCAAGCAGTGTGCCAGGCTACGCCTGTTTCCTTCTCCACCCCCGCCCTCCTTCCCCCACACACACACACCCACCTCACCATGGCGACGCCCGGCAACCCCAGTGCGCTTGACTTTGTGCTGGGGGTCGGGGCGATGCTAATTTCCAAGATGTAAGGACATTAAACACAGCACTCAAAGGCCGAGCCTGGAGGGGTCCCTGTGTTTCCTGAGGGCACAGCCTAGAGAGAGAGAGAGAGAGAAGAGAGAGAGAGAGAGAGAGAGAGACAGAGAGAGAGAGAGAGAGAGACAGAGAGACAAGGCAGAGCAAAGTTGAGAGACAAGGTAGAGCAAAGTTGAGAGAGAGGTGAGGATGAAATATCAAAAGGAAAGAGAGAAAGAGGAACATAAGGATTGATAGAGAATGTGAAGTGTGAGGTGTATAGAGAAAAGCTTTGGGATCAGAATGTGAATCAGATAATTGTAAATGAGTTTGTGTGTGTGTGGAGGGGGTAGACAACGGGAGAGGTACATGTGGAAGGATGAATGAGAGAGAGAGAGAGAGAGAGAGAGAGAGAGAGAGAGAGGTGGGTGAGATAGAATGTGTGTGTGTGTGTGTGTGTGTGTGTGTGTGAGAGAGAGTGGATGAGAGTGACCCAGTCTGCCTCTCCCACAACGCTCCCTGTAGGACTCTAGCTTTGCTTTGCTAGCTCCATCAGTTCATCTATCCTGGCCCAGTGTGGCCCACTCGCAACACAGCACTTTGTGTCTTCCTACTAGACCCTCTTTCATTAAATCAAGGGAATAGTTCACCCACTTTACTAATTTTGCTCTGCAGTTTACTACTAGTAGTGAATGCATGTATTCAGTTCAACCCATTTTATATAGTCTACGGTTAAACCTGTTTTATTAATTGGCATCCATTTATTTATGTCCTTCCAAATCATATATACTTCTTGAGTTATACGTATTCCTCACAATGCAGTTGATGCAAAGTTACTTGATTAGACTTAATCACATCAGATGAGCAAGAAACGTAGATCTTATTACTCTGTCCTGCGTTATTGTTGGGTCATACTAATCACCGCAAACAACCCAAAAGTACCCAAAACAACCCAAAACTACCCAAAATATGCCTGTACGGATACCCAAAACAACACAAAAGTACCCAAAACAACCAAAACCACCCACAGTATGCCAGTACGGATATCCAAAACAACACAAAAGTATCCAAAACAACCCAAAACTACCCAAAACATGCCAGTACAGATACCCAAAACAACCCAAAAGTACCCAAAACAAACCAAAAGTACCCAAAACATGCCAGTACAGATACCCCAAACAACCTAAAAGTACCCAAAACGTGCCAGTACAGATACCCAAAACAACCCAAAAGTACCCAAAACAAACCAAAAGTAGCCAGAACATGCCAGTACAGATAACCCAAACAACCCAAAAGTACCCAAAACATGCCAGTACAGATTGGCTGATGGTAAGGTGGAGGTAGGGGGGCACCAGCCGGGCAAGAGTGGGCCAAAAAGGGGTGCTTAATAGTGGGTACATGTTTGGCACCCAAAACAACCCAAAACAACCAAACAGGCCCCTGGTGGCCCCTGGAGGTCCCTGGACCTTTCCACTAGTCAAACATGTGTACCCACTCTTAAGCACCCCTCCTCAGGCCACTCTGGCCCGGCTGGTGCCCCCCTACCTCCAGGGACCTTACCACCCTGGTACTGGCATGTTTGGGGTACTTTTGGGTTGTTTTTGGTATCTGCACTGGCATGTTTTGGGTTGTTTTGGGTGGTTTTGGGTTGTTTTCAGTATCTGTACTGGCATGTTTTGGGTAGTTTTGGTTACTTTGGGGTTGTTTTGGGTACCTGTACTCGCATGTTTTGGGTTGTTTTGGGTTGTTTTGGGTACCTGTACTCGCATGTTTTGGGTAGTTTTGGGTTGTTTTGTGTACTTTTGAGAATGCCCAATGTTTTGGGCTGTTTTGGGTATCTGTACTGGCATGTTTTGATAGAGAATGTGAAGTGTGAGGTGTATAGAGAAAAGCTTTGGGATCAGAATGTGAATCAGATAATTGTAAATGAGTTTGTGTGTGTGTGGAGGGGGTAGACAACGGGAGAGGTACATGTGGAAGGATGAATGAGAGAGAGAGAGAGAGAGAGAGAGAGAGAGAGAGGTGGGTGAGATAGAATGTGTGTGTGTGTGTGTGTGTGTGTGTGTGAGAGAGAGTGGATGAGAGTGACCCAGTCTGCCTCTCCCACAACGCTCCCTGTAGGACTCTAGCTTTGCTTTGCTAGCTCCATCAGTTCATCTATCCTGGCCCAGTGTGGCCCACTCGCAACACAGCACTTTGTGTCTTCCTACTAGACCCTCTTTCATTAAATCAAGGGAATAGTTCACCCACTTTACTAATTTTGCTCTGCAGTTTACTACTAGTAGTGAATGCATGTATTCAGTTCAACCCATTTTATATAGTCTACGGTTAAACCTGTTTTATTAATTGGCATCCATTTATTTATGTCCTTCCAAATCATATATACTTCTTGAGTTATACGTATTCCTCACAATGCAGTTGATGCAAAGTTACTTGATTAGACTTAATCACATCAGATGAGCAAGAAACGTAGATCTTATTACTCTGTCCTGCGTTATTGTTGGGTCATACTAATCACCGCAAACAACCCAAAAGTACCCAAAACAACCCAAAACTACCCAAAATATGCCTGTACGGATACCCAAAACAACACAAAAGTACCCAAAACAACCAAAACCACCCACAGTATGCCAGTACGGATATCCAAAACAACACAAAAGTATCCAAAACAACCCAAAACTACCCAAAACATGCCAGTACAGATACCCAAAACAACCCAAAAGTACCCAAAACAAACCAAAAGTACCCAAAACATGCCAGTACAGATACCCCAAACAACCTAAAAGTACCCAAAACGTGCCAGTACAGATACCCAAAACAACCCAAAAGTACCCAAAACAAACCAAAAGTAGCCAGAACATGCCAGTACAGATAACCCAAACAACCCAAAAGTACCCAAAACATGCCAGTACAGATTGGCTGATGGTAAGGTGGAGGTAGGGGGGCACCAGCCGGGCAAGAGTGGGCCAAAAAGGGGTGCTTAATAGTGGGTACATGTTTGGCACCCAAAACAACCCAAAACAACCAAACAGGCCCCTGGTGGCCCCTGGAGGTCCCTGGACCTTTCCACTAGTCAAACATGTGTACCCACTCTTAAGCACCCCTCCTCAGGCCACTCTGGCCCGGCTGGTGCCCCCCTACCTCCAGGGACCTTACCACCCTGGTACTGGCATGTTTGGGGTACTTTTGGGTTGTTTTTGGTATCTGCACTGGCATGTTTTGGGTTGTTTTGGGTGGTTTTGGGTTGTTTTCAGTATCTGTACTGGCATGTTTTGGGTAGTTTTGGTTACTTTGGGGTTGTTTTGGGTATCTGCACTGGCATGTTTTGGGTTGTTTTGGGTGGTTTTGGGTTGTTTTCAGTATCTGTACTGGCATGTTTTGGGTAGTTTTGGTTACTTTGGGGTTGTTTTGGGTACCTGTACTCGCATGTTTTGGGTAGTTTTGGGTTGTTTTGTGTACTTTTGAGAATGCCCAATGTTTTGGGCTGTTTTGGGTATCTGTACTGGCATGTTTTGGGTAGTTTTGGGTACTTTGGGCTTGTTTTGGGTTGTTTGGGTACCTGTACTCGCATGTTTTGGGTTGTTTTGGGTAACCGTACTGGCATGTTTTGGGTAGTTTTGGGTACTTTGGGCTTGTTTCAGGTACTTTTGGCTTGTTTTGGGTTGTTTTGGGTACCTGTACTCACATGTTTTAGGTAGTTTTGGGTTGTTTTGAGTACTTTTGGGTTGTTTTGAGTATCTGTACTGGCATGTTTTGGGTAGTTTTGGGTAGTTTTGTGTTGTTTGTGGTGATTAGTATGACCCTTATTGTTGGTCATTTATGCTAAGTGGACCACAAAACTTTTGATGCTGTTGCCAGGCCATAGAAAGAGAGACAGGGAGCTAGAGTAGGTCAAATATACAAATATACACATATGGTAGATCTGTAGCCCAATCATAGCTTGGTATCTCTGTGTCTCTCCGTCTCTGTATGTATGTAAGTGTGTGTGTGTGTGTGTGTGTGTGTGTGTGTGTGTGTGTGTGTGTGTGTGTGTGTGTGTATGTGTGTGTGTGTCTCTCTCTCTCTCTCTCTCATTTACTGTGTGTGTCTCTATCTCTTCATTTCTTTTTCACTCTTGGTATGTTCGCTCTCTGCCTCTCCCAGACATCTGGCGGGAGACATCTTTAGGATTCCACACAGAGGGGGAGGGGTGGGACCCCCACAGCTGAAAGTGGGTCGCTCCGGCATTCTGAGACTAGGCCAGCTCATGTTGTATAAAGTGGGGTCAGGGTGCTTGCACACTGCTCCAACAAACACCAACAAAAGAGAGAGGGCTGTTGTCAGATTACGTTTTATGTTGGCCAACATCAGCCAACAAACTATAGTTGGGTGTTGGTGTTTGGTGGTTGCAGTGTGCGCCCCTTTAAGGCGTCGCCTATGTCTTAGCCAAAAAGTTGCACTTGAACACACCGCAAACACTACAGCCAACGGCCAACTAGCACGTATGTTGTGTGCCTGCGTGAGAGGAAATAACTCTCCATGCCAGCAAGGGGCGGTAGTCTGTATTCATCATTCAAAAAGGGACACCGGAAGACCTAGGACTGTGGATATATACAAACATGAAACAAAGCAGTGTTTGCCTACCATTTTCACACCACTCTCACTCAGACAGCGTTTCATAATATAGCTACTTCTAATCGAGAATATGACTGATAAGAAGTTGTTCAGGTGAGATGAAATTGAAAAATGAGATGATATTTTTGTGCGTGCCCTCTTGACAAAGTCATTTGCTTTGCTCACTTACATTTCTCTTCTCGTGCATTGATTTGCTTTAGCTGAACAGTGTGGGGGTGTATGTGGAGTGTGTGCTGTTGATGGCTGGTTTACAGCCTCACCTGGCCTGAGTCAGACTGATTGGACTCTGGCTGGGTGGGGCTGCACACCTGTGGTGCATGAGCAATCATGGCACCCAGGATAAACCAGCCATCAACACACACACTCGAAGAGGAGCCACTGTCATGACAGTTGTACCATCAGCTCGGCGAATACCAACAGCCTGAAAACTCCCAATAAACATCTTGAACAACATCTACCCGTGTCCTGTGTCGGAGGGCCCCAAAAGAAAGCCACTTATAGCCTGGTCAGACTATACGATTTCAGCCCCATTTTGCCCCGAATTTGTCGTGACCGACAAGTTTACAGCGTCGTATCCGATTTCAAATGGTCGGGCACGACATCGAACGCGGAGTGAATCGTATAATGTGACATGCTTCACGACTTGCGATTTGTCGTTCACAACGTTCTAAAACAGCCCGACAAAAAGTCTGGCTTGTCAGAAATTTGACGGGAGTCGTATGACGTTTCCATTGTTGACATCATAGCCTACTGTATGAAAAACTCCCGGGAATTCCACAGCGACGCGACCGATGCTGTCGGTGTATGTGGCCACTCTCCCGACCAAGACGCGGAGAGGTTTTCATGGTTCTAAAATCGTATAGTGTGACATGGTAGATCGTAAACGACAATCGTGAGCGACAAAAAAATCGTATAGTCTGACCAGGCCATTAGGTGGCGTGTGGTGAGGGCAACTCTGCCACAAACAGCCAATCAGAGGGATTTCTGATTGCTCTTTCAGAATCATGAGTGTTTGTTTCATTCATTTATTACACGAAGGGAAAGTACAAAAATCGCGAAAGTGGCAAGCATGTTGATTTCACTGATTACATTTGGAAAACCGGTTGCCATTGATTTATTTGTTTATTTGATGTTAAGGATAAAGCACGTCAATGAACAGGCTGGAGTTTAGCAAAAAATGCTTATTTACATCCAGAGTCCCTAGGGAGGGAAACAAAAACAGAAATATTACAAGTGACAATATACAAATACAAATATACAAATACATAAGTAGAAAAAGACCAAATATATTGTACAACATATAGCGCAGAGTCAGGTGGATAATGCCATCCCAATACCCGGGGATCACGCGGCTAATGGTGGACTGGCATATTCCCGATCGGTCTGTTATTCCCATTAGCCACGTTTCCACCAAAAAGTACCCAGAACATTAAGTCCCATACTACTTTTCAGGAACTAAAACCGCGTTTCCACCGCAGGAACTTTTCCCAGGAACTAGGAACCTTTGGAGGAACTCGGTGCGTTTCCATTGCAGGAACCAGGGTCTAAAGTTCTAGGAACATTATTTTACCCAAAAAGTCCCTGCTCGGGGGGTAGTAGGCCTACCTTCCAAAAGTACAGGAACATCGGGGTCAGGCTTGCAGCGCTGCACATTTCTGATTGGTCGACGACTTGCAGCATTTTATGTAATTTTTAAACATCTGTAGCCGCATACTGACTGTTTGTTTTTGTTCACTTCGATACATCAACATGGAGAATAAAGCCTACGACAGATGGACCGACGACAAAGTCCTGGCCTTATTGAGCAGGGGACGCTGAGGACGAATTCCAGTGGGAATTGAAAACAGTGATCCGCAATGAAAAGGTGTACACGAAAATTCACCGTCACTTTATATGACGTCATCTTTGGTGGAAATGTGGCTTAAAAGTTTCATTCAGCCTGTTGTTGTCTGCGTTTTCACTGCAGTCTAAAGACCCGCGAAGATTAGGCGAATTAGTCCGCTGACTTATAAAAAAGCTCTACTCCAGTCCAGTTAGGTGGTGATAATGCAGAAGACTATGCAACAATAATGACGCCATATAAAGTGATGGTTGAACAGGCATTATTATTTGTGTGACACTGTAAGCATGGAGGAGATTCAAGTCGTGCTGCTGTTGATCGCGATTTACTTGATGTATTGAAGTGAACAAAAAACAAACAGTCAGTATGCGGCTACAGATGTTTAAAAATGGCGCCTCAAATAAAATGCTGCAAGTCCTCGACCAGCGCAGCGCTGCAAGCCCGACCCCAAACTTCCTGTACTTTTGGAAAGTACTCCCCCCCCCAGCAGGGACTTTTTGGGGGTAAAATAATGTCCTTGAACATAATTTAGACCCTGGTTCCTGCAATGGAAACGCACAAGTTCCTCCAAAGCTTCCTAGTTCCTGCAGTGGAAACCCGGCTATTGTCTGTCTACTCAAAAGTGCCTTTATCATAATGTCATTTTATATGCACATCTCTGTCTGCCTTTCGCTCATGGTGTCATGCCATGTCACACTGGCTTTTAATGCTGCGTATGCGTGGTGTCTAAGGTGCGTACATATACGCATATTCTCACCTCACAGGTTTTTTAATACATCTGGAATGCTGCATCGAACCCACACATGTTTCTGAGGTCATCTCTCTGCACACCACCCTTTATTCATCCTGCCCCTGTGACCAAGGAGCTGGAATGTTTGAGAAGAATGAGGGAGATCAGTGAAACGAAAGTAGTTTACTTCTGACCCATTTATAAAGCAGTGTGTGTTTCTTTACGTGTGTGTGTGTGTGTGTGTGTTTGTGTGTATTTGTGTGTGTGTGTGTGTGTGTGTGTGTGTGTGTGTGTGTGTGTGTGTGTGTGTGTGTGTGTGTGTAGATGGGGATATCTGCTGCAGTGCCAGCGTGTGAAAGTGTCCTGGAACACACAGAGAGCTCAGAGCGCTGATTGTAGCTAATTGCCTAAGATGAAGTATAACAGCTGGAACAGCCTAGCTCTCTCTCTCTCTCTCTCTCTCTCTTTGATAATAGGTGAATAATCGTAGTGCCATTGTTTATTTGTAATTAGATATTTGCAATGTCTTGTTTTTTGCAACACTAGTGTTTGTGTGTGTGGCTGCATACATCATGTGTTTTTTATGCGTGCATGTTAGTCTGCTTGTGTATTTATTTGTGAATGCATGAAAGTTTTTGTGTGTGTGTGTGTGTGTGTGTGTGTGTGCACACGCTTGTGTATGCATGAACATTTGTGTGTGTGTGTGTGTGATCTTTGCTCCTTGGCAGATCCATGGCCATGTGCTGAACACATGTTTCCCCGGGCCTGAATTGCTCTTTGTGAAGAGCAGCCTCCTCTCCCCTTGTTACAAAAACTCCCCCCCCCCCCCCCCCCCCCCGACCACCTGATGGAAGTCACCTTCACCACTACAAGCTGGACACAGTGAGTTCACAAGCACGCACACACACACACACACTTTGCACACACACACACACACACACACACACACACACACACACACACACACACACACACACACACACACACACACACACACACACATGTACACACATGTCACCCACAGCATCCACAATGTGTGGGCTGTAGAGCACTGCTGTACCTGCTGGACAACAGCTGAATATACATATATTTGTGAGATGTAATTAGATTTAGTTGCTGTGGCAGTGAAATGTCACAACATTAAATGTGCAGGAAAACAGCTCAGTCAAAAAACTCGCTAGCATTAGCCTGTAGCTCTTAGATCCAGTTCTTATTATTGTCTTTATCTTGGGGCTGTGACTTCAGTAATGCAACGGTCCTCGTTATGTTGGCGCAGACAGCATCTTCTGTTCCATCTGTCAATGCATGCATGCTGAGGCTGTCTCCAGCTCCAGCTGATGCATCCATATTACCATCGACACACACACACACACACACACATGCACGCACGCACACACACACACACACACACACATACGCACACACACATTAACTCATGCACCGCATTGACATACAAAATGGCCACACCACATTCCCAAATACACTAGTAAAGACATACATGGACAGACACACACACACACACACACACGCACACACGCACACACACACACACGCACACACACACACACACACACAGTGGAGCTCAGCACATTCCCAGGGGTCTCACTGACACCCTGGCAGGATCTATGAGGAGGTTTCTGGCATTTTGTTATTCTTAAGGCTCTGCTGCTGTGAACACAACCTCCCCCAGCTCATACCCACAGACTACACACCAACGCTGCCAAGCATTTCAGCCACTGCCTTTCAAAACTCAAACCAAATGGACATAATAGGCCCACTTCTTCTGGCATACTCAACTCCACTGTTTCAAAATAGATTTACATATTTTACCCCTAAAATGATCACAACAGCATGTGGTTTATCTCTACTTTTCAGACAAGGTACTTGGTTCCCAGTGGAGACAATGTATGGAAATACAGACTGTTTAAATCACTAGCACAAACCTAGTGCTTACCCAGTCCTAACCTATGGGTATCCCAATTTCAGGACAACCTTGCGTGGCATGCCAGGACAAATCACACAACAAGATACTGCATGCATCAACTCTTTGTGTCATTATACACCGCTAACGCTCCACAAAGCCCCAGCTTATCTAAATATTATCATTAACCTGTCTTTTAGACACCCTCAGGTCTTCCTGGGGGGCTTTTCCCAACAACCACGGACCTGGCTAATAAGCAACAGCATACTGTGACCCCACAGTCTATTAATAGAGTTCCTGGTTACCTCTGGCAATACTTTGTTCAAGCTCTCTCTCTCTTTCTCTCTCTGCTACTGACTCGGCTCTCATGGCTGCACCAATGTGGGGCACAGGGGAGCAATGACAAACACATGTGGCAGTTGAGAGGTGTGTGTGTGTGTGTGTGTGTGTGTGTGTGTGTGTGGGGGGGGGGGGGGGTTGAGAGGGAGAAAGAGAGAGAGAGAGAGACAGAGAGAGAGAGGGAGAAAGAGAGAGAGAGGAAAAAGAGGGTTACAGTTAAGCAGGCGAATATGCCTCATCTTTTAAGTGATAATTACTTGATTCATAGCTCTGCTTCTGCCAGTGTTGGCGCTTTGATGTCCCTGCTCCCAACATGTTCACAAGAGCCATGAAATGACAGGAGAATGTAATGAGCTTGATAGTCCCGTACTCCTGTGTGGAGAAGGAGGAATTAAGGAAAAAACTTGCCTTTGCCCAGACCACATTTGTTCATTTTCGCTTCCTTTCTTGTTTCTTTTGTTTGCTTCGTTTGTTTCTGTGTTTCTTAAACCCTATGTGTGTGTGTGTGTGTGTGTGTGTGTGTGTGTGTGTGTGTGTGTGTGTGTGCGTGTTTGCACACATGGTTATATGACACACTTGCCATTGATTCTGGCATGACTCAAATGCCAGTGGAACAGGGCACATCCCCCGCTGCCAACTGCACATATTTTTGAAGTCAAGACTTGCAAATGTCGGTTGGACACATGCAGGCAGCTTGTAAACAGTGCCAGCCTTCATAAGAGGACGGGAATCCCACTTAAAAGCTGCTTATTGATATGAACAACACTTGGAATTCGTTGGCCAACACAGTGAAAAATGTTTTGTTTTGCCACAGCCACAGTCTAGTTTTTGTTTAATGTTTAATGCGGTGGGACAAAAGAATAGCAAGTAATGTATACATGTTAATCTGTTTGGTCTGCATAAAGGAATGACTTTGGTCCATTCAGGGATGTTTTTAAAGTTTTGCCAAATTTGACAAATCAAAACTCCTCCTCCAGGCCCTGTCCATCTGACCCCAAAACTCTGTAGGGTCTGGAGGAGTTTTGGGTCCTGCTGCCTCCCACACTGAACTCTCCATCCCCTGACCACTTCCTCCTTGCCTTTGAACACACACATGAAAACCCATATACTCTCTCTCGCTCTCTCTCTCTTTCTCCCCCCATCCCTGCCAGCAGACAGGATACCCCACGTCCTGTACAAGGCAGGAAGGAGCCAGGGACCACAAAAAAAAAATCACAATAAAAACACCACTCCTCACCTCTCCTCCCACAACCCCAGCTGTGAAACAGAGACCCGCGGCAAGACGCCTGCTCCTGTCCTTCTCGAGCCAAAGCCAACCCTGTGTAAAAGAACAGAAAAATATTATACATATACAGCAGAGGCCTTCTAGGCTCCACCAGCATAAGAAGAGCTCTACAGCTGTCATCAATTAGCCTTTTTGGAAGTCGGTTCTCCCATGCCTCGGCGAACGCTGGCCAGACCTCCATCTGATGCCGAGCCAGCCGTGGGTTTGCGCTGATAACCACATGCAGATCAGGAATTCACTTATCCGTCTGTGCAGCTCTCTCTCTCCCTCCCTTTCTCTCCCTTGCCCTCACAACACAACACACACAGCAGAGGTCTCCTCTGGGAATCAGCCTGGGGTGCAAGACGTTTTGTATTAATGTGTCAATGGATACTAAAAGCATCTGTCAGGAGCTGTAGGAGCCACCAGCCAGCCCCACACAACAATGTGCCTATTCTATAGTATGTCGACTTGCAGGGCATGGATGCTGAGACAGGCTATAGAGCTTAAGGCTAACATTAATTTAGATGTCACTGCTTTAATGCGATACATCACAGTCTCGCCTCCCCCCTGTGCTGCCACAGCCACTCTCTTCAGTGGTCCATTCATGCTACTGGTGTGTGGAACTGTGTGACCGCATAGCCCATTCCCTCTGCCTGGTGAGGTCAAGGGTACTCAACCCTGTGAACCATGGCATGCTGAAAAACCCCCCTCATGTTCAAATGTCAACGGTCTCCTCTCTTTTTTGGACAGGCCTGTCAGTTTGTCAGAAAACTGCCTCCAGCACCATAAAAACAGGCACACGCCCAAACAACCTGGCCTGCTGCCTCAAAGGAGAGAGAGTGAGGGTGAGAGTGAGAGCAGGAGGGGAAGGGAGAGAGAGTGAAAGAGAAAGGGCAAGAGAGGAAAAGTAAAAATGAGAGAGGGGGAAAAGAAAGAAAGAAAGAAAGAAAGAAAGAAAGAAAGAAAGAAAGGCCTTGAAGAACAGCGTAGTACCACTGTGTAGCCAGAGTGATTTTTTTCCCCCCGGTCCAGCGGCCGCAATCAAACATCTGCCAGCAACAATCAGTGTTAGCCTGCCCTGGGTGATCTCAGGTGTGGGAACCCCTCTCTGCCAGACACCCATCAAAAGCCCTACCACAGTGTTTGACATACTATGAAGATATGGGGTTAGGGAGGCCTGGGAGATTGTGTGCTGTGGGGGCTGACTTCCATTTATTCTGGACTGATTCACATGCCCTCCTCTCCTGCTGCTTAGAGGAGCTGGAGGTGGACCGCCCTCTTATAGATTAGGTCAACAAAAACTATTTTCAGTCGGCTGGAGAGGTTTCCTTGCAGGAAATCTAGGTCACGCTGCATGCATCTGTTATGCTTAGTTTATGTGTTTTTTTCACTTTACTCTCGATTTAGGAGTTGCTCTATGCTTGGCTATATGCACTGTAATGTCAGGTCTAATGTGCTGCCAGCCGGGCCTTGAAAATACAGGCTGAAACACTTTGGCATTGTTATAAAACATCTAACAACATCTATCGATTTCCTATTCATTCCAGGGTTTATTTTGTGGCAACCCAGGGGACGTTGAGGCAAGTTTCACAATAAAAATAGGAGACTAAGACCGAGGACATGAAAAACAAAGGGTCTTTAATAATGGGGAGGGGGGTTCCCCCCGTCCAGGGTCTTTGGCTTTTAGCCTTCTCTTATCAAAGGTCGGTTCCACTGTCCTGTTGTCAGAGCAGAGAGAGAACGGTGAGTATTTCTGTTGACCTTGGTGGGGACCCAGCTTTTCCCCAGTGGTAAGGAAGATCGGTTTCCCTAGGTTGAGGAAGGGAGAGAAGGAGAGACCAGTGAGCCACAATAGTTCCATGATATCCAACACTGCTCCAAGATTGTGTTATGTTCAATCAATGTAGACTCACTTGACCCGATGATCCTTTGACCAGCTTAGCTGGTTCCCCTTGTTTCCCCTTGTTTGCAATGTGTAATATTGTAGTGTGCAATTTGTCACTGTCGTGTCAGGCATCCCACGTTCTGCTCCAGTGTGCTACATTGCCTACGTTACCCAGAATGACTTTCACTACCCCCTCTCAACATCAGGAGGCAACATTCTGCAACATTCTGTTGCCTCCTGTATATTAATAAATTGTATAATTAATCAAATGTATTGTAACTATGTATAACAGGTTTGATTATTAATTGTGAAAGCTAGCTAGACATTTGGCAGTATGCTATGATACAATATGCCACACGGGTGATCAAATTTCGACCGTCCCTCCGTGACAACAGCCGCGGGATTAGAAAGCTGTTGACTTGGCTGGGAGAGCTAGCCTGGCAATGCTAACGTTAGTTGCAGCTGAGCTTACCGCAGCTAACTTTAGCGTAGCCTGTGGTTCTAGAACACTCAATGGCAGTTTTTCGGTGCTGGACTTTGATGATGTACCCCTCGCTTTCGGGTCCCAAACTGTGTTGTAGCCAATAGTTTGCATACATTTCGGTATGCAGCTTTCGCTGAGGCTCGCAAGTTTATGCTCAAAGAAAAAAAGGGACAGCCAATGAATCGCTGTCGGACTGCATGTCAAAACCTAGATGCATCGGCCATATCTAGGCTCCATGCTGCCAGAACAAACCAAATCAACCAGGTTAACAGCGACTACGAGGCCATTTCCTCTTCGAACGAGGCCGTGCTTCAGCAAATGTACAGAGATCATGGCCACACCCACACCCCAAGCCTGCAAAGCTGAAGTGCATTCTGGATTTACAAGGCTGCTGGCCAGGCAAAAATGTGTGTCCTCTTACTAAATTACTGATTTCTTACCATACGAATATTGCAAAAATGTAATATGCAGTTTGTGAGGGCTGAGGTTCCAGCCACACATGGTTAACTTTTATTAATTTTAATATACATAATGCACATACACAATCCAGTTTAGATAATGCATAGCTTTGGTTTCATATAACTCTGTTGTGGGGAGGCATGCCGGCTGGCTTGGGTCAACGGACCACCACAGCAGCTGTGTTTAAATAAAGGTGTGGCTGATTAATTTGACTAATTGGGTCTATTTCATGTTACTCACAGGACGGAAATGGAAAGACATGTTTAACAACAGTATCTTTAATAGTTATAGTTATAGGATAGAATAAAATAATGCAAATTATAATAATAGATAAATATAATCTTAATAATTATAATGTAGCAGAGGACTCTACCACACGCCACATCAGTGGCTTTTGCTGGGGCCCTCTGACACAGGACACAGGTTGTGTTTGAAGAAGGCGTTTATTGGAGACGGCAAGATGGTATTCGCCGAGCAGATGTAACGTGGTGCCATGACAGTGGCTCTCTCCTGAGTGTGTGTGGTGATAGGGCCGTGTTCCGATATCCATACTTCCCATACTTAGTATACTTAGTTTGAGTACGTAGGGTGATCGCGGCAAAAGAAGTGTACTTGAAAGGACCCGTATGTGTACTCAAAACGGCCAAAATGCTGAGTGTGCAACGGTGTACACTATGCGTACTCAACGGCAGCCATCTTAGCTACGTAGCGGAAGAGGCTGAGCCGCGCTCAGAGAATGTCTAATGAATTCACGTGTTTGGCGGGTGACGCGGCCGCGCAGCTGATGTCATTTCCGTTAAGTGCGCCACAGAGTACTCATTTGGAACAGCACTAACATCTGAAGATCTGCGTACCTATTGAGTACGGATAGTGTACTATGTTTAAGTGTGCTCATGGAAGTACGGATATCGGAACATGGCTTATCCTGGGTGCCATGATTGCTCTCATGCACCACAGGTGTGCAGCCTCACCCAGCCTATCAGTCTGACTCAGGCCAGGTAAGACTGTAAACCAGCTAGCAACCACACACACTCCACATATAACTTTTTTTCAATTATTCATTATAAATGTGGTAGATTATTGTTTGTGGTCCTCCCCTCATGTGTCCTTTAGTTTCACCCATTTAGTAAGTAGTTTACTTCATGTCTCCATTGTGGGAGGTCACGTTTTAGTTCCTGTTTGTTAGTCTGACTGCCGGTATGTTTTATGTACGCTTTCATTCATCTTTATATTATTTTAACCTCGGTTATGGTTTTGGTTATTCGTCTCCACTACCTGTTTTGTATAATTTGGGTGAAATAAAACTTTTTTTTTTGTTAATTCTACCTGCGTTCCTGGTTTACTGGTGTTCGGTCCTTCACACAGGGATTCTGAAACAGAACCCCTGAGTTGTTATATATGGGAATGAAACTAATATCTGATACCTATGGTTGATGCTATAGAGATTTGAAGACATAATCTTCTAAACCCCATTGTAACCAATGCAGCAATGTCTCCATGTGATGTAGTAGCATCTACAGAAATCAAGTTTAGCCGCGGGAGAGTGAAATACTACACAAAACGGTAAAATAGGAACTGGGGTGCGTTGTACTTGTACACCAACAGACATATCCTAACGATGTCAAAGTGTTTTAGGCTGTAGTTTATCTTTAAAGCAGTCCCCACGCGTCCATCCAGATACAGGCAGAAATAAACATTGGTCCCAGAGCCGTTGGGGGATGGAGACAGTCCAGCAATCTTTTGGGTCTTGTGTTGTAATCCTCTTTAATGTGAGGTGAAGCAGCCGGGGGAAACTGTACTTTTTATTATAATGTTCCATTCTATCGCAAGCAGCCATTTCCTTCTGACATATTGATGGTGGTTTTTTCCAATAAAAGTTGATGGTGGTTTTTCCCCATCTCCCTGCTTCGAGTTTTACGCAGTGTCTTGTTTCACATTCACATCCAAATATTCATCCACTGCATGTGCTTTATGGTAATGAAAGAGTGGTTCAGAGGGGAGTCGGACAATCACCCATGTTGTTCACTTGTCTTACTACTCTGGGTTAGATGGGCACTATCTCAAGGAATTGGGTCAGCACATGTTTAAAACAGGTTATAATAATGAGTCGACATTATGCATTGTTCAATGCATAAGTTTGATTGTCATAGCACAATGACACAAAGAATAATAGACAAATACTAAACGAATACAACAGAGAAACAGAAGGCAATGTTCTTGCACTTGTGGTGGATATCTCTGTATGCAAAAAAAGGAGACACCTAGTGGCCTCATAGGAACTGAAGATAATTTTCTTTGACTGATAGTAACCTACCATGGTATCAAATGTTAATTCCTTGTGTTAAACAAATATACCAAAGCCGCAAGCGAATGGCCCAACAACGCTCCATGCATTCAGGATTGACACAGCCTGAGCAGTTAACCACAGAAAACTCTGGTTCATAGGCAGCAGCGACATGGAAGTGAAATGGTTGATTTGGGCCATTCTTTCATTCCTTACAGTGGAGCTAACCCCAGTGTTCAACCCCAGTTCAAATGGCAGACAAACAGCTACAGCTCTGCTATGACTCTTTCCCCCCAAAACAGGACTAAAGGAGTGACAACGTCTTGGAGACTGTTGAGGGTTTTAGATGGCCGGGGGAGGGGAATGAGAAGAAGAGGAGGAGGTGGTTGGTCCGTCTGTTATGACATGAGGTCGAAGTATACCTTCGACAGTTCTCATGTTTCTGGTCCTCGTAGACGTGCTGCCGTGAACAATGTTTTTTTCTTGAGGGATGAGTCATTTTCCCAGGGCCACTGGACTGGGATGTGGTTAACTGCTAAGTGGCGTCGTCCCGTGGCAAGCTGAAAAGAGCAATTGTAATAGCGAGGCGTCCCAGCTCCGAGTGGTGGAAGTCCACGTGGGGGCCCCCTTTGACAGGCACACTTTGAATAAGTTTGTAAAGGCCCTTGATTTGCAAGCGCATAATTCAAGTTGGATTACTGCTCTGCCACAATGCACACACTGCTTAGCTTTTTTTTATATAAACTCCACAAGCCATGGCAGTTTTCTTTCTCTCCTCACTGATTGTTTCTGCCACCTATTACTCTCTTGCTGTGTTTTGACATCTCTCTCTCTAGTGAATACCTAGCAAGAAACAGTGTAGTAGAGAAAGACAGCGAGAAATGGTGGGGAAGTAATTACCCCAGCAGTAGCAGCACATGTAAACTTTGACTTTGATGTAACACATTTACACTATGTTCACCATGACGGCTCACTGGCTTATCTGCGTTGGCAGCATACGCAATGTGCACATTTCAAACGCACCATGCTGCTTGCAAGTGAGGCGAGTCCTGCATAATGCCTTGGAAAGTTCCATGTAAATCTCAACGGAGGGAGGCAGTTCATTTCAATTTAGGCAGCGGGCTTCCAGTGAGTGGGGAGCTATAAGGACCAGCTCGCCAGTTGACAGGGCTATGTTTGTTAGGAGGCCCCCACCACCAGCCACCACCAGCCCCTCTCCGGCCCCCACACTCTGCTATTGACACAGGCAGCAGCGGTACCGGCAGTGTTCAGTGCTCGGTGCTCAGTCACACAGTGGCAGTAACGCATTCATCATGCATGCACCTGTGCAAACACAGAGAGAGAGGGGGGGCGGGGGCACTGCACTGGCATCACCTGTACCTTCCAATCATCTGGTGCTGCTAACTCATGCAGCATAGAACACTTTCCAGCATCTCTCCCCAGCTCAACAGCGGATATGTTGTGTCCATGTGCACCTTTTCAAATTCACACGCTAAGTTTAGATACCACTGGCCGGAAGATTTGGTCCCTCAGAATAAACTGGTGTGGCTGTTCTTTTTTTTACTAACAGAGCAAAACATGTAGGTGCTCTAATTTCGATGCTCTTGCACTCAGTAGTAATTATCCTGAAGAAAAAAAACAAGCGTCCTTGTGTTCGAGCCAAGACCACAGGGCAATATACATGTATATATTTAACAACTGGTTCTTTTATTTTTTTCTTAAGTTTGTGTTCACAGCTCAGTCCCTTTATAGTTCAGAGCCTATAGCGCTGTGCTGTGCGTCACAACAGTCTTGAAAGTCATACAGCAGCATGCGGAAAAGCGACGATGGCTCAGAGACCCCTGTGGCTTGTCTAGTAAGTGTATGTTGAAGCATGTCTGAAAAGGGGCCTAATTAATGTGAAAGGTCTTGCTTGTGTCCAGGCAAACTACATGGCCACTGAATAGGACAGAGTGGCCCACTGACGACTGTGTAAAGAAGTACTCCAATATTTTACTCAGATAAACTCATCATAGCTTTGATTAGTTGAAGACTAAGAAGTGTAACTATGTAAATAGATCAAGAGTAATAATTGGCTTAATGTCGTGCTCTTGATCCTTGATCATAATTCTAAAATTAGATTGTGTCAACTTTTTTTTGTTGTTCTTGATTGAGGCCCCATATTTCAGATTAGAATAATCTTTTGGTCCATGTTTTGTGAGAGTTTTATCCACTCTCGCTCTTCTTCTTTGTTTACTTGTAATGTGATGAATGGCATAAAAGTGATAGCGGCCTCATAGGCACAATGGCCGATGACATTTGCCGATGACACAGTTGTGTTGCTTGCAGACGCAACACAACGAGCAATGTAGAGTAGCCCCACTGTGGGTACAACTGTCAAGTCAGCAGATCTGGAGAAGTCCAAAAAAAAACATTCACATCTCGGGTCATTTAAGCCCATTTCTCAACATGACCACTGGTACAGGGAAGGAATATATAAACAGCGAGGGATGGGACACATTCACACTCTATTGACAAGCTTTGTGAGCCATAGTTTGATTCACTACAGTTAAGATCCTTCTTTACCTCAATAGAAGCACACAATGATGTCTACTAAATTCTGGATTTTATTTTACTTTGTAAAAAAAAAACATGCTTGATGGTTAGCATGTGATTATTGTGCTAGTGTCTTCGTCAACACTAGTTTGTTTGAAATACAATCACGCTACCTCCATGGGTAAACGGTTTAACAACAATGCTTGAATAACATTTACTCACATTTGTCTAAACTTTTCTGGCCTCAAATATCAAACGATGAAACGGTCAAGAGACAGCAACCCGCTGTCTCTCCCCCATGTCTGCGTCGAGGCCGGACCGACACGTATGACCTCAAGTAAACAAGCTCTTCAAAGTCAAAGCTCCCAGAATGTATGAATAAAATTGCTGCGAGTCTTGTAAACTTTAACAGCTGTTTGGTTGCTCATTTGCACTTTCCTGCGTGGCTGGTGTTTACAGTGGAAAATGTCCATGACAGCCTGCTTGTTATGACCCTCCTTGTTCCTGTGAAACATTCCGATATTTCTGTGGGTGTTTTTTCTTGTGTGTGTGCCAAAGCTTTGGCATGTGGTGGATCAGTCTGAATACTTTTTTTTCCACTGGTGGAAGCTCATATTAAAATTAAATTCATGACAGAAAATTCATTAAGAAAGTTTTATTTTGAAAAACAGATATCATTATGTCTCAACTCTGTTCTCATCTCAATGGCTGAAAAGGATAGATAGGGGACAACAATGTTTCTTTAAAAGGAAACATTGTTCTTATTATGACCCTCCTCCAAAAAAACAAAAAGAAATCCCCTTGCACTTTAGAAGACTGTCAGTCCTATAACATTTATCCCTAATCCTCTGAGTAAGCAGAAAAAGCTTCAAATTAAGGGCGGTCCACCTGTCTAAACAGCTGCTGAACGAACATGTTGCTGTTGGATTTTGGGTTTCCCTCTGCTGCTTCTGGAGGGAAAGGTAAATACTTGGACTGCACCTGAAATAGTGAATAGTGATCTGTTAATTGCACCAGGTTTTTATCGTCGGGTCGATAGAATGTTTTAGTTTTTTTATCGATCTTAACGCTGCTGTAGGTAAGAGCAGAAGAGTTTTGAACCTAAACAACCAAAACCACGTCATCTCTTTCTCTGCCATAGAGAAGTGGTGCATTTCATGCACCTGTGACTGACAGGCAAAATGGATGCTCCAAACAGAAAGAAATTAGTCTAAAATGCAGGCAGTCAACTTGAATATATATATATATATATATATATATATATATATATACTGTATATATTCTCACATATTTATGGCACATTTCACTCACTAATTAGCTGATGGTTAGCAATGCCATTTCTAAGAAATTAGACTCAAATAATACAGCTAAAATCTTACCTACATCACCTTAAATAGTAAAAATACAAAAATGTTTCTGCTGACAAAGCAAGATGGAAATTAATCTCTCAAAAAATAAGTGCAAGTGCCAATCGCCTGTTTCTTGCCATTTTGTAACAACGATGTGTGGCGCCCGCCGGGTACAGGTAAGGAGGAGGGTATGTGGGAAAGTGGTGGATGGGGTTTATATTGCACCATGCCATCTGGTGGCCGCGGAGAGCTTTTCACTCTCCCCTCTGTCTAAAGGAAACCCGACCATATATGGAGGTCTGACGAGACCAGGAAGCGGAGCAGCTGCAGCCACTCACCCTAATGAGGGGAGAGAGGATAAAAGCAGCAGGAAGTGGACACAACGAGGAAGGAGTAGCTGGAGAGCAGTACGGTGGTAGTGAGTAGAGAGAGAGATATAAAAGCGCTGTGTATGACCCTTTTTCCCCGGAGAACCCCGTTGGCCGATCGACCCTTGCACCGTCTGAGAAACCGCCCGTGTACCGACCCCCGCCTGTCTGACATCCCTCCCGCCCGCCGAACCCTGGACCGTCTGAGAACCCGCCTGTGTACCGACCCCCGCCTGTCTGACATCCCTCCCTCAGACATGGCGACACCCCCCGATTACAGCGCCATGCTGGGCCAGCTGATGGAGATGCAGAAGGCGCAGCAGGAACACCACACCGCGCTGGTGAACAGGCTCCTCGACCGAGACCAAGGGCGTCCTATCCAGCCGGCGAGGTTCCTGGTGAAGCAGACCGAGGCCGACGACGTGGAGACGTTCCTCCTCACCTTCGAGCGGACCGCGACCAGGGAAGGCTGGCCCCGAGCCCAGTGGACGGACCTGATCGCACCCTTCCTCTCCGGGGCGGCCCAAAGCGCGTATCAGGATCTATGTATGGAGCAGGCGGTCTCCTACGAGGAGTTGAAGGCGGAGATCCAGAAGAGGCTCGGGCACACCCTCCTCTCCCGAGCGCAGCGGGTCCACGACTGGACGTTCAACCCAGCTGAGCCACCCCGGGGCCAGATGTATGAGCTCACCCGACTTACCCACCGTTGGCTGGTCTCTGAACCTTCGGGCCCTGGCCCCGTAGAAAGGGTCGTCATGGACAGATAACTCCAGGCCCTGCCATACGAGGGACAAAAGCTCGCATGTCAGAGCAACCCCCAGAGCGCGGAGCAACTGGTGACCCTGGTCGAAGGATACCTGGCAGCCCAAGCCGTGCTGCGGCCAGGCCGGTCTGGGAAAGCGGAGAGCACCGGGCGGCTCCGAAACCCCACACCGGCCCCTGAACACCCGAAGCCCCCTTCACGCTCCTTCGGGGAACCTCGAGGGTCGCCAGCGGAGCAAAGACGCTGCTTCAGCTGCGGGGAGGTGGGACACCTGTCCTGGGGGTGCCCTCACCGCCAGGATGTGGCCATGCCGACGGCGTCATCCGACTTCAATCCCCGGAAGCCCTGCGGTCTCCTCACGGTCTGCTGGGGCCAGACGGACGGGCCCTCCGCCGTAACCCCCGTGCGGCTCAATGGACGAGAAGCCTCAGCCCTCCTGGATTCGGGCAGTGCGGTGACGCTGGCGCGGCCCGAGTACGCCCCAGGTCCCCTCCTCCCAGGGAAACTCGCCCGTGACCTGCATCCACGGAAAAACCCGGCAGTATCCCACGGCGAGTGTCAGCATGCAGACCACCAAGGGAGTATTCAAGGGGACGGTGGGGCTGGTTCCGGAGCTGCCCGTAGAGGTCCTTATTGGGCGGGACGCGGCCCTGTTTCCGGCCCTGTGGCGCTCCCTGGCGGGTCGGGACGGAGAACGGAGCCAGCCCCGCAGCCGACGATCCCGCCACAGCCCCCCCCCTATGTGGTTTCCAGGAGGGAGAACCAGGGAACTCCACGGATCCCCTCTCCGAGGGTGCGGCCAGTGCCGCTGCTGAAAGGGCCGAGGAAGAGACCCGGGCCACGGGCCCTGAGAGGAGACCCCTCTCCCCCGACGAGGAGGGCAACGACCTCCTAGAGATGTTCCCCTTGGGCTTGGACGCCCCACCCCTGCCGGCGCGGCTGACGGGACGGTTTGGGGCCACACAGCTAGAGGACCCCAACCTCGCCAGCGCCTTGAGCCAGGTGGCAGTGGTGGACGGCCAACCCGTGCAAGGGGTAAGACCTCTAACCCACCCCTTCTTTGCCATTAAAATGTCCAGATTGATGCGGGATATGTGTAGATTACTCCGAATTAAGCAGCTACGCACTTCGGTGTATCACCCCCAGACTGACGGACTGGTGGAGCGATTCAATCAGACGCTCAAAAAGATGTTAAAAAAGGTGATGGAATTAGACGGGAGGAACTGGGATCAGCTCCTCCCCTTTTTGATGTTTTCTATCCGTGAAGTACCACAGGCGTCCACCGGCTTCTCCCCATTCGAACTGCTGTACGGGAGAAGGCCCCGGGGACTGCTGGACTTAGCCAAGGAGGCTTGGGAGCACCAACCCTCCCCCCACCGCACGATGGTTGAGCACGTTGAGGGGCTCCGCGACCGGATGGCTACCCTCTGGCCCCTGGTGACGGGTGCGGGAACATATGGCAGAGGCCCAGACTGCTCAGGCGCGGGTCTACAACCGGGGGGCCCAACCGAGGGAATTTCAGGTGGGAGATAAAGTGTTGGTCCTGGTCCCCACGGTGGAATGCAAATTCCTGGCCCGATGGCAGGGGCCCTATGAAGTAATTGAGAGGATGGGAGAGGTAAATTACCGGGTGCGGCAGCCCGGCCGACGACAAGAGACAAAAATTTACCACATTAATCTCCTGAAAAGGTGGGTGGCCCCCGAGGCTCTGCTCTCTCTCTCTCCCCCCCAGGAGCCCCCGGCGGGGAAGCCGGAACCAGTGCCCGTAGGAGAACAGCTCACACCCCGGCAGAAGCAGGACCTCCAGGAATTGATACAGCGGCACCGGAAGGTGTTCTCCACCGAGGCGGGCTACACCACCCTCATCGACCACCCCATCCTCACCACCCCTGGAAGGAAGGTAAAACTAAGGCCCTATCGAGTCCCGGAGGCTAGAAAAGTAGCCATAAAAGAGGAGGTTAAAAAAAATGTTAAAGGCTGGAATCATAGAGGAATCAAGGAGTGAGTGGTGTAGCCCCATCGTTCTGGTGCCCAAGCCAGACGGAACGGTGCGGTTTTGCAATGACTTTCGACAACTTTCGACAACTTCGACAACTTCCATCACAGTTCGACACTTACCCCATGCCCCGAGTAGACGAGCTCATCGAACGACTGGGGAAAGCCAGATTCATCTCAACGCTGGACCTAACGAAGGGGTACTGGCAGGTGGCCCTCTCCCCTGAAGCCCGGGAGAAGACCGCCTTCGCGACCCCCGACGGTTTGTTCCAATATGTCCGACTCCCTTTTGGATTACATGGGGCCCCAGCCACCTTCCAACGGCTGATGGACCAGGTACTCCGTCCCCACCAGGAGTGCGCTTATCATTCTCTCTCCCCCTCTCCCGAATCTCCAATAAATTGGATTAATTGTGAAATTGGTGTGGACAATCAACTGTTTTTCAATACTGGTTTGGTGGCACCTCTTCTCCTCCCCGAGGTTGCCACAGATGTAAGGGTAGCCTGGATAAGTAGTAGGCGAGTAACGTCTAGAGTGGGTTCGTTGCTAGGCGATAGAAAAAAACGCTCTCTGCGCTTTTAGGACAAAAAGCGCTGCCAGCTTTTTTTTTTGTTGAAAAAACGGTCGGCTCAACTTTTCCCTATCACAAAAAACGCTAGGTGTGAACACGCCCTAATATTGTATTAATATTAGTTAATAGATATAGCCTGGTGATGGGGTGTAATGCCGGGGGATAAGGGCTTGAGTCGGGCCGGAAAAAGTCGTTCTCTCAAAGGTTTTTATTCGCTTAGAGATACAACAGTACGTGTTGCTTCTGGCCCGACTCAAGCCCTTATCCCCTGGCATTACACCCCATCACCAGGCTATACTAACACACATGCCTGGTTTCCTTGGTAACACACATACGGGTACTTGTCGAACACAGACACACTTTAGTCACCGGACAACAACACGCTAACTTATGGTGCGTTCCAGGCAACCCGTAACCCGTGATTTCACGACCTTCTACCCGTGAAAGTGCTCTGGAATGGCAGTCAAACCCGTAACTCACGACCTGTGAACTTGTGTCTAATCGATGACGTCACGAACATAAACAACAATGGCTTCCCCTGATGCTCCGCAGACACCGGTGACCAATGGTGAGAAAATATACATAGATATATACAAAATATATATAATATATATTATACTATATTATACATATATAAAATATACATACATACACCATCAAAACAGAGCCGCAGGTTTGTTTGTTTGTTTGTTAGTCGTGACTTGCCTGGAACGCTAACAAGTCGTGAGTTGTGAGTATGAAGCCGTGAAATCACGGGTTACGGGTTGCCTGGAACGCACCATAAGTACAGGCTTATCGCTAAACATTCACATATCGTTATGCGGCATTCTGGGAGCTCTCATACTCGTGTCTTCCACCCAATTGCTGTCCCTTCCTTCTTGGGTCCCCCATACTAATAGTTATATATTACTAATATATTAACTAGAAAATGCATTTCCTGCAGAAAACGCGTGTGAATGCTGGAAGCTGAATGATAAGCGCAAAGCAGAAATATAAAATGAATTGATCTGAAGAATCTGAAAGTAGTAGTAGAAGCTGAAAGTAGTAGAAGAAGCTGAAATAGTAGAAGAATCTGAAAGTAGTAGTAGAAGCTGAAATAGTAGAAGAATCTGAAAGTAGTAGTAGAAGCTGAAATAGTAGAAGTAGCTGAAAGTAGTAGTAGCTGAATTAGTAATACTAATAGCTGAAGTAGAAGTAACTGAAGTAGTAACAACACTGCTGAATGTCCTCAAAAAGTAGCCCTATCTGGCAACACTGTCTGAACGTCCTCAAAAGGTAGCCCAAACTGGCAACACTGTCTGATCCTCAAAAAGCAGCCCAATCTGGCAACACTGCTGAACGTCCCCTCGCTCGAGCGTCAACGTGAAGTCAACTGAAAAGGAATCAGTTAAACTGTGAAACTCTTAATAAATATAAATGCTATCGAAATTTCGTTTGGATATTATGGGATATACAAGTCTGTAGATTTGTGACATTTTTTGAACGAAGGTAAACGATTGAGAATTGATTTAGTTAGGCCTATGATGTGTAACTGTCAGAGATCAATGTGTAATCGATGTGTAACTGTGAGATCAACTGAAGAGAACCCGAAACTTAAACTGTGATTCTGAATAAATATAAATGCTATCGAAATTTCGTTTGGATATCGTTATTATTGAATATACAAATCTGTAGATTAGTGACATTTTTTGAATGAAGGTTAACGGTTGAAAAGTGAATGAATTAGTTATGACGTCTTAAACAGTGGAAGGTCCGCCGGTTACAATGGGACGAATGGTAGAATATGACGATTTGAAACTAAAACTGCGATACAGAAAAAAGTATAACAGCTATCGAAATTTCATGAACACGGCTAGATAGATACAAATCTCTAGATTCGTTTAATTGTTTGAACGATGGGAAACGGTTGAAATTTGAATTAGTTACGACGTAAAGCAGTGGAAGTAAACAGTGGAAGGTCCGCCGGTTACAATGGGACGAATGGTAGAATATGATGATTTGAAACTAAAACGGCGATACAGAAAAAAGTATAACAGCTATCGAAATGGAGGTGGAAAAAGTAGAATAATTTGAAAAGTTGAATGAATATGAAAAATCTGAATAGATAGCCATAATGTCGTGATATTTGAATGGTTTCTGTAGCTGAAAGTATGAAGAAGGAGAAGAGTGCCAAAAAACGTTCGGAAGAAGAATAAAAACTAGAAAATGCATTTCCTGCAGAAAACGCGTGTGAATGCTGGAAGCTGAATGATAAGTGCAAAGCAGAAATATAAAATGAATTGATCTGAAGAATCTGAAAGTAGTAGTAGAAGCTGAAATAGTAGAAGAATCTGAAAGTAGTAGTAGAAGCTGATATAGTAGAAGCTGAAAGTAGTAGTAGAAGCTGAAATAGTAGAAGAATCTGAAAGTAGTAGTAGAAGCTGAAATAGTAGAAGAATCTGAAAGTAGTAGTAGAAGCTGAAATAGTAGAAGAATCTGAAAGTAGTAGTAGAAGCTGAAATAGTAGAAGAATCTGAAAGTAGTAGAAGTAGTTGAAATTGTAGTAGAATAAGAGGCTGGGTTTTGATTTATATTGAAAAAATAAATGTATACTACTATTTACTATTGCGGGCACCCCCCCGCCCGTAGGTCCGCGGTGTGTTTGTGTTACTATTGCGGGCACCCCGTCCCCCCCCGGCCGTAGGTCCGCGGTGTGTTTGTGTTACTATTGGGGGCACCCCCCCGCCAGTCGGTCGTAGGTCCACGGTGACGCCATGACGCTCGAACGTGAACGTCGTTTTACGGCAGCGGAAGATTTACGACAGCCAGCATACAGACAGTGAGCAACGGACTTCACATATTATTCACAACTCGGATTAATTTAATGAAACCCATTGATTCTTTTGATCGGTGGACCCCTTTTGATTGGATATTATGGGATATACAAGTCTGTAGATTTGTGACATTTTTTGAACGAAGGTAAACGATTGAGAATTGATTTAGTTAGGCCTACGATGTGTAACTGTCGGAGATCAATGTGTAATCGATGTGTAAACTGTGATTCTGAATAAATATAAATGCTATCGACATTTCGTTTGGATATCGTTATTATTGAATATACAAATCTGTAGATTAGTGACATTTTTTGAATGAAGGTTAACGGTTGAAAAGTGAATTAATTAGTTACGACGTCTTAAACAGTGGAAGGTCCGCCGGTTACAATGGGACGAATGGTAGAATATGACGATTTGAAACTAAAACTGCGATACAGAAAAAAGTATAACAGCTATCGAAATGTCACGGCTAGATAGATACAAATCTCTAGATTTGTTTAATTGTTTGAACGATGGGAAATGGTTGAAATTTGAATTAGTTGACGTAAAGCAGTGGAAGTAAACAGTGGAAGGTCCGCCGGTTACAATGGGACGAATGGTAGAATATGACGATTTGAAACTAAAACGGCGATACAGAAAAAAGTATAACAGCTATCGAAATTTCGTGAAAACGGCTAGATAGATACAAATCTCTAGATTCGTTTAATTGTTTGAACGATGGGAAACGGTTGAAATTTGAATTAGTTACGACGTAAAGCAGTGGAAGGTCCGCCGGTTACAATGGGACGAATGGTAGAATATGACGATTTGAAACTAAAACTGCGATACAGAAAAAAGTATAACAGCTATCGAAATTTCGTGAACACGGCTAGATAGATACAAATATCTAGATTGGTTTAATTGTTTGAATGGGAAAAGGTTGAAATTTGAATTAGTTACGACGTAAAGAATGTGAAGAATTAAGAGGCTGGGCGGACGGCTTTGCCGTCCGCCCATTGATTTGTATTGGAAAAATAAAGGTGGAAAAATTAGAATAATTTGAAAAGTTGAATGAATATGAAAAATCTGAATAGATAGCCATAATGTCGTAATAAATATGAACATTTTGATATTTGAATGGTTTCTGTAGCTGAAAGTATGAAGAAGGAGAAGAGTGCCAAAAAACGGTCGGAAGAAGAATAAAAATAAAAATAAAAATAATAAAGATTTCGATATCTAGAGTGTGAATGCTCCAGCATTCACACTAATAATAAAGATTTCGATATCTAGAGTGTGAATGCTCGAGCATTCACACTAATAATAAAGATTTTGATATCTAGAGTGTGAATGCTCGAGCATTCACACTAATAAAGATTTCGATATCTAGAGTGTGAATGCTCGAGCATTCACACTAATTAAGCGTAACCAACTTTATTATAAGGGTCCCCCATACTGATAGTTATATATTACTAATATATTAATTAAGCTTAACCAACTTTATTATAAGGGTCCTATGTGGAGTGGTTCATATTGGGATAGGCAGAAGCACCGTTTAATAACAATTAGTTAAATAATAATATGTCATCAACTTTTATATTAACATATAGTTTGTAAATAAACATTTAACATTAAATGATGTTAGAAATAACTGTTAATTAGTGCCAAAAAGACATTTAGTTAACTATTAACAAATATTAATACAATATTAGTTAATATATTGTTTTCTATTTGTTAAAACATTAACATACAGATTTTATGCAAACACCTTATTATAAAGTGTTCCCCAAACATTGAGACAGACTTTTATTTTGGTAGCATCTTACAGTCAAAACAAGTTAAAGCTGGAGAATGGCATGATAAGAGGAAATGTTGTCTTTGTGCCATGTTGGCAGCCACAGCCCTGCATTTTCAGTGCAGTAATAAGCAAGTTTACCTGTCGAAATGATCGGCTCTGCACCTTTGCCACAGCAGCAGGTGTGGGCTCCCACCCCTGGGGGTTCATACTTTGGGAAAGCGGGAAAAACCTTTTCCTCCTCCTCCATGCTTCCCATTGTGAATGGAAAATCAATCTAAATTCACTATTTGAAACAATGTTTACTGCTAGATGTTATTAAATGCTGTCATATATATATATATATATATATATATATATAAATTGGTATGATGTTATAATCATCAGCAATTAACTAGTTTAACATTTTGAAATAAACACGGAGGTTGAGTTTTTAACTTCAGCTCTCAACTTCAATCCCTATGTGAATGCTTTCAATTGTTCTGATTTGTTTTGTTACGTTGAGTTTCAATAACAACATATCTCACATCATTATAGGTTGTATTGAGCCAGTACCAACCATATTAGATGAGCAGCTGGTTGTGGATGGGTGATGAGGAACACAGCGGGCCCTTGTGTGACATGGGCCCCTGGATTGCAGTTGTGCAGTTTACACCTTCCCTGCTTGCCATGGACCAGGCTGTGGGCTCCACTGTTTGTTGATGTATGAAATGTGCAGGACTGTGCATGCGGAATTAGAGAGAGAGAGAGAGAGAGAGAGAGAGAGAGAGAGAGAGGTCTATAAGCCTGTTGGCTGAAGAACCATCCAGGTCAAGAGAAACCCTCTATTATGCTCCAGCTTTATTTTTAGCAAGCGCTCAACAAAAGGGGAATTCAAATAGTTACCCTCAAATGATCTACTATCAGTAGCAGAAACATATATTTAATCAGAATTGCAACATTACACTCTAAATCCAGACTGTATATGCATATTATAGGACTGGAAGTCTGACTTATAAATATTTGTTTTATATAAAAGAAAAAATAAATATTTTTTTCTTTTATATTAAAAACAAAAACAAAACAAAACAAAAAATTAATATATACAATAATAATTGACATGCAACCCGGTCAGCCGAGGATAGGGATGAGGATCACATCACACTATTTCTGCACCATTTAATTCCACATAGCCCTGCTGCACAGCAGTATCAGGTGAAAGAAAAACAGCTGCTCATTGGATATGGCCTCTCCGTTACCTCAACAACATTTGAACATTCTTCAGTGGCATTAGAAAATATTTGGAGAGACAGAGAGAGTTAGAGAGTTAGAGAGGGAGAGAGGGAGAGAGAAAGAGAGGGAGAGGGGACCTGGGAGGGCTAACAGCCACTGAAGGACAACCTGCCAACAGGAGCTGTGGCTTCCAGGAATGTGTGAGAGTGGCGCACCACCTCCACTTTGCCCTGTATCATCTGTGCTCTCTCTCTCTCTCTCTCTCTCTCTCTCTCTCTCTCTCTCTCTCTCTCTCTCTCGCGCTCTCTCTCTCTCTCTGTCTCACACCCTCATGTCTCCTCTCTCTTACTCTCCTCTCTTTTTCACTCTCTCACTCCCCCTTTTTCCTCTCCCCAACAATACTTTTTCCTTTTCCGTCTCACCCTTCCACCCTCCCCCTTGCTCTTTCCTTTATTACCTCCTTCCTTCTCTACCCCCCCCCCCAGTCACAGTCCCCAGTTATGGTGGACTGTGACGGTTTTCCATGTAATGTAAAGTTTGTCTGTTATTGTATTGATGATGATGTATGTAAACTAAGTGATGTGTGCAAACTAATTGTATTGTTGTTTCTCCTGTGATGTCCAGTTTTTGTGGAAAATAACTTCCTATAAATAAAAATAAACATACTAACTAACTAACTAGACAACGTATTCTCCTACAACGGCTTGTATGATATTTTACGAAAAGTTATTCACAATTGTTCATGCATAATCCTACGAATGTCCATCGATCAGTGTGCCTGTGCAAGCCCCTGCAGGGCAGAACAAAAATTTTATTCTCAGTGGAAAATGCAATATTTTAAGATAGTTTCGGCATTAAAATGCGTTTTGCTAACATTTCTAGTGAGAAATGTGCATTTTATTTTCATAATCTTCGCTCAGTGAATGTATATGATCTTTAGTTTGTTAGTTATTACTAAGATTACGAAGATTCGCTATTGACACCCGGAAGTATTCTTTTAATTAATGTATTTATTTAGGTTTAGGGTTAGGGTTGGGTTAGACTCGGTTGCTGGACATTCGTACTATTATGCAAAATATTATGAAAACTTGTGCATAACTTTTCGTAATATATCATACGAACGCTGTATGAGACCAGCCTGAACTAGACAGTAGCCCCTTTCGCTCGAAATCACTTAAATGTGATACAGAATATAACAGAAGTTCTGGAGGCCAACCCTGACAATTTACTGTAACTGTTACTGTTTTACAAAAAAAGTACTTGTTTGGATTCCTATGGCCACTCTGCATGCTGCACTCTGCATTATGCTTTGATTGTTCTCAGCCAAACTTGTAAGTCATTTTGTATAAAAGTGTCTGCTAAATTACTAAATGTAAACGTACCTCCGTGTATCAGTGTGTTGTGACTTTGAGTTGTCATTAAGTGACAATGCTTCAATGTCCTTAGAGGGGCTCCTCCTCAGTGTTTGATCCAAGTTTGAAAGGCAAATAAACATTGTGCCTTTTTTTTCTGTACGGGCCTGCATGTGCCATAGTACCACAAGCTTTGAAGGCGCAGCTCACTCTTGCTGCTGACTGCAGGCCATTTGGAGTTGCAAGTCAGAACACCGTGTCAACCTAATGTAGCAGTTACACAGTGATCAAAGTCAGGAGCTTTTGATGGTTGCCAAACATTGGATGGTTGCCAAATGTTTTCCCCCTCCAAGTGCAAAATGAAAATGTCGATTTGATTTGATTTATGTATCAGTATCATGAGTGCTCACAGAAAAATTGCAACTCAAATTATTAATAGTTAATAAACCTTGATTTCTTAATTTACATTTCCAATAAAAATCGAGGGGCCGCGATTGTGTACTGTGTTTGATCCTCAATGTCAATAGTCTCCCTGTAGCCATCCTTGAGCAAGATGCCTAACCCCTACCTGCTCCATAATGACATGTGTCTGTAAGTTGCATTGGATAAATAAAAAAGTCAAAATATACAGCGATGACTTATCTACACAGGGCATTCTCTTTGATTTATGTAAAGGGCAAGGGTTCCTGACAAGGTGTGTCAGACATGATAATAATAGTGATTAACAGATAGATATTCTTGTTATTGAACACAACTGAACCGTCTTATGGTGACCATTTTAACACTGGCAGGCAGTTTGCCCTTGCCTGATTGAAAATACAGCATGGAAAGAACTGACTGAACTGAAACTCTATCTGGCTTGCCACTGAATAGTAGAATATGCACTGAAAAGTATAACATCCTGAGTTTTTTGTCATAGCCTAGGGTGAACCAACAGTCAAAATAGGAAAAATACATTTCCAGTTTAACCACTTGATAAAAATAGGGTAAAGTGATGCAGATGGAACAATACCATTGTGTTTCACACATGATATAAACACTGCATTGGCAATGCAGTTGTTTCCATTGAACATGTCACTAAGTGTCAATGGGTTCCGATGTCACGCAGAGCCCAAATTTCCCTCACAAGACGCACTGGCAGCCAAGGGGTTAATGGAGACAGGCTGGCATAGTCCATGGCTCTTCTGTGCCAACAGGCAGCAGGGGGGCTGGGGCTGGGGGGGTTAGGGGACCCTTCATTCCTCTTTGAAAGGAGATCAGTTGGTTCCTAGTCCCTCCATGAGGCCCTGTAGACCCCCGTGGACCATATGCACACACACACACACACACACACACACACACACACACACACACACACACACACACACACACACACACACACACACACACAGTGCAATGTGTATAGGACATTCACCCCCAGACAGAGAGAGAGCAGCTGGAGGACTCCACACTGCAGCAAACAGGTGATTACAGCTCCAGCAAAGTGGAATTGCAGGTCAAAAGGTTGCGAAAAAAAAAAACAATGTGAGGAAGCCTGAACACGTCCAGTTCAGACCGAGGTTTGACGTGAAGCTGTTGGATGTAAAAGAAACACTGTTGTGTTTTGCTGTTTCTTTTGGGGGGTGAGCAGTGGGGGTGCAGGTTCTACATACTGGGTGGGATATTAAAAATAACATCTCTTGCGGGGAGCGGAACAGAGCTTGGCGCCCTACTAAACTTACTCTGGGGGGGGAAGTGGACGTCTTTAGGAAGGGCCTTGACAGTGTGTTGATTGTGTCTTTTCGTCAGTCTCGCTGATCTACTGTTTCCCGATCTGGGAAGGCTCTGGGCTCGAGCTGCTTGCCGCGTGTTTTGCCTGGCCACACAGACGGTGGAAAATAGCTATGAAGCAGGTTTTTTTTGGCCAGGCACCACTGTTTTATTTGGACTTCCCAGTGAAAGGATGAGTAGCCCAGCTTGACTGGAGCAGACCCGCGGCCTTTGAGATCACATAGGCACTAAAATCCATATGTGAGATGTATAAACAGCGGCCGGTGTTTATTTACAGCGTCTGATCCCTCAGCATGCACCGTACCTCTGCTTAGCTCCGCACTATAGGAAGGGGGAGAGAAAGAGAGAGAGAGAAGAGCTGCAGTCAAACTGCATTAGGTTCTGGCCCACAGGAAGACCAAACTATTTCCAACAAACGATTTTAGTCAGGCTTTGTCTAAAAATGGAGTATCAGTTAACAATATAACTATTCTCCCTCATCCTTCATCAATGGTTATGTAAGCTAATAGCTACAAATAATCATGTTAGGTAGCAGCCACTACCACGGCCACCATGATGGTGGTGGTGGTAGTGATGGTGGTGGTGGTGGTGGTGGTGGTGGTAGTGTTAGTGATGGGGTGGTGGTAGTGTTAGTGGGGGGTGGTGGTAGTGTTAGTGAGGGGGGTGGTGGTAGTGTTAGTGATGGGGTGGTGGTAGTGTTAGTGAGGGTGGTGGTAGTGTTAGTGAAGGGGTGGTGGTAGTGTTAGTGAGGGTGGTGGTAGTGTTAGTGAGAGGGTGGTGGTAGTGTTAGTGAGGGTGGTGGTAGTGTTAGTGATGGGGTGGTGGTAGTGTTAGTGGTGGTAGTGTTAGTGGGGGTGGTGGTAGTGTTAGTGGGGGTGGTGGTAGTGTTAGTGGGGGTGGTGGTAGTGTTAGTGAGAGGGTGGTGGTAGTGTTAGTGATGGGGTGGTGGTAGTGTTAGTGGGGGTGGTGGTAGTGTTAGTGATGGGGTGGTGGTAGTGTTAGTGATGGGGGTGGTGGTAGTGTTAGTGAGGGTGGTGGTAGTGTTAGTGATGGGGTGGTGGTAGTGTTAGTGGGGGTGGTGGTAGTGTTAGTGATGGGGTGGTGGTAGTGTTAGTGGGGGTGGTGGTAGTGTTATTTAGAGGGTGGTGGTAGTGTTAGTGATGGGGTGGTGGTAGTGTTAGTGAGGGTGGTGGTAGTGTTAGTGGGGGTGGTGGTAGTGTTAGTGAGGGTGGTGGTAGTGTTAGTGATGGGGGTGGTGGTAGTGTTAGTGATGGGGTGGTGGTAGTGTTAGTGAGAGGGTGGTGGTAGTGTTAGTGAGAGGGTGGTGGTAGTGTTAGTGAGGGTGGTGGTAGTGTTAGTGATGGGGTGGTGGTAGTGTTAGTGGGGGTGGTGGTAGTGTTAGTGGGGGTGGTGGTAGTGTTAGTGAGAGGGTGGTGGTAGTAGTGATGGGGTGGTGGTAGTGTTAGTGAGGGTGGTGGTAGTGTTAGTGATGGGGTGGTGGTAGTGTTAGTGGGGGTGGTGGTAGTGTTAGTGAGAGGGTGGTGGTAGTGTTAGTGATGGGGTGGTAGTGTTAGTGGGGGTGGTGGTAGTGTTAGTGATGGGGTGGTGGTAGTGTTAGTGGGGGTGGTGGTAGTGTTAGTGAGAGGGTGGTGGTAGTAGTGATGGGGTGGTGGTAGTGTTAGTGAGGGTGGTGGTAGTGTTAGTGGGGGTGGTGGTAGTGTTAGTGATGGGGTGGTGGTAGTGTTAGTGAGAGGGTGGTGGTAGTGTTAGTGATGGGGTGGTGGTAGTGTTAGTGAGGGTGGTGGTAGTGTTAGTGGGGGTGGTGGTAGTGTTAGTGAGGGTGGTGGTAGTGTTAGTGATGGGGTGGTGGTAGTGTTAGTGAGAGGGTGGTGGTAGTGTTAGTGAGAGGGTGGTGGTAGTGTTAGTGGGGGTGGTGGTAGTGTTAGTGAGGGTGGTGGTAGTGTTAGTGATGGGGTGGTGGTAGTGTTAGTGATGGGGTGGTGGTAGTGTTAGTGATGGGGTGGTGGTAGTGTTAGTGAGGGTGGTGGTAGTGTTAGTGGGGGTGGTAGTAGTGTTAGTGGGGGTGGTGGTAGAGTTAGTGGGGGTGGTGTTAGTGGGGGTGGTGGTAGTGTTAGTGGGGGTGGTGGTAGTGTTAGTGATGGGGTGGTGGTAGTGTTAGTGGGGGTGGTGGTAGTGTTAGTGATGGGGTGGTGGTAGTGTTAGTGAGGGTGGTGGTAGTGTTAGTGGGGGTGGTGGTAGTGTTAGTGGGGGTGGTGGTAGTGTTAGTGGGGGTGGTGGTGGTGTTAGTGGGGGTGGTGGTGGTAGGGGTTGAGCTAGTTAGTGAGTCCCCAGTATGTCGTGTAGACTTCTCTTGTGCAGTGTAGTGTTTTAGTCGCGTGCGCTTCAGAGGTCTCTATCACTCACAGATAGATGCGCTTCGACATCCAGCAGAGGATTTGCTCCTCCATTGTACCTCTATGTTGTGGTAGTCTGGAGACTCCCCAGGGATACAGCAAATGAGGGAGAGGGACAGAATGTTTTTTGTTTCGTTTTACCATTGTAGCCAGACACAGCCTCGAGGTGGACATACACAGCTGCTTATGTGGTATATATAACATCTGTATATATTGTGGCAACTCGGTGTGGCAGTGGAGGCTCAAGGTAAACACGAGTCAGTACAGAGGGTCCAAAGCCTCAATCGGCGCTTTATTTCGGTTCAAACACGGGGGAATGCTCAATACAGCGGGTAGGTGTCCGCCGTGCGGCTCACGTCCTTCCGGTCTGCTCCTCGTCGTCGTCCTGTCTTCCATCCGACTCTCTCCCCCTTCCTGTCGGTCGGTGGTCCCTTTTTAACACCTGGGTGCCTCCGACCCAGGTGTTCCTCGTTGCGCCGATTAGGTCTCTCGGGAGGCCGGGATTTGTCGCCGGCTATTGGCCAGCGACGGTATATACCGGCCTCCACTCTCCCGAATAGGGGGCGTGGCCGAGTAGGGATGCCACACACTCCCCCCCTTTGCTCACGCCCCTCCGTGCGCGGGGCCCAGCCCCCGCACGCATCCCGACGGGACAAGGCGTCGGCGTTGGTGTGTTCCCGTCCCGGCCTATGCTCCACTGTGAAGGAGTACGGCTGGAGGGACAGGAACCACCTCGTGATCCGGGCGTTAGTGTCCTTGGCGGTGGCCATCCATTTTAGCGGGGCGTGGTCCGTCACCAGGGTGAACTGGTGTCCTAGAAGGTAATATGTTATTTTTGTTTATTGACGGCCCACTTGATGGCCAATGCCTCCTTCTCTAGGGTGCTATAGTTTTTCTCATGGGGGAGGAGTTTCCGGCTGATGTATGTCACCGGATGCTCCTCCCCGTTCCGGCTCTGGGACAGGACCCCTCCTAGTCCCACGTCCGATGCGTCTGTATGGAGGGCAAAAGGGAGGTTAAAATCAGGAGTTACGAGCAACGGCTCATTACATAGGGCCCCCCGTAAGACCTCGAAAGCCCCCCTCGCTGCCTCGGTCCAACCTACCCTATCCGGGAGGGCCTTCCGGGTGAGATCGTTCAAGGGGCTGGCTAGCGTGGCATACCCCGGGATAAACCGTTGGTAATATCCCACCAGCCCCAAGAACGACCTCACCTGCTTTTTGGTTTGCGGTTGAGGCCACTCCCGGATAGCGGCCACTTTGTCCTCCTGGGGCTGCACGTTCCCCCTCCCCACCCGGTACCCCAGATAGGCCGTCTCGACCCTCCCCAACCTGCATTTCGCCGGGTTGGCGGTGAGTCCAGCTGCTCGTAGTCCGTTGAGCACTGCTCTTAGGTGACCTACGTGGTCGTCCCAGCTATTGCTGTGGACTATAATGTCGTCGATGTAGGCTGCTGCGTAGCCGCAGTGCGGCCTTAGGACCCGGTCCATCATCCTCTGGAAAGTAGCGGGGGGCCCCGTGGACACCGAAGGGCAGGACGGTGTACTGGAACAGGCCCCCCGGTGTCGCAAAGGCCGTCTTCTCCCGGGAGGACGGGGTCAGGGGGACCTGCCAGTACCCCTTGGTCAGGTCTAGCGTGGACAGGTACCGAGCCGGCCCCAGCCGCTCGATAAGTTCATCCACTCTAGGCATGGGGTAAGAGTCAAAGTCAGACACTTCATTTAGACGGCGGAAGTCGTTACAGAACCGAAGTGTCCCGTCCGGTTTGGGTACCAGCACGACCGGGCTGGCCCACGCGCTCCGCGACTCCTCGATCACACCGAGGTTTAACATACGCTCTACCTCGGACCGGATTGCGTGACGTCGGGACTCGGGTACCCGGTAAGGCGGGATTCGGACCGTCACCCCCGGCGGAGTCCGAATTTCGTGTGCTATAACCGAGGTCCGTCCCGGGGTGTCCGAGAACACGTCCCGGTTCTGGAGCACCAGCTCGTTCACCTCCTGTCTCTGGGCGGGGCTAAGGTCGGTCCCCATCGGTACGTCAGGGATCGGGGTTCGGGCCATCAAGGCCAGGGGTGGTGGCACTGGAGGGTCGCCGCTACCCCTCCATTGTTTTAATATGTTTATGTGGTATATCTGGGTGGGCTTGCGCCTCCCCGGCTGTCTCACCCGGTAATTCACCGGACCTACGGCCTCCACCACCTCATACGGGCCCTGCCACTTGGCGAGGAATTTGCACTCGCTTGTCGGTACTAGCACTAGGACCTGGTCGCCCGGTTGGAAGGTCCGTACACGCGCCCCCTTATTATATGACCGCGCTTGGGTCTGTTGCGCGCGGGTTAGGTGGTTCCGGACTATGGGCCACACTTTCGCCATTCGGTCCCTGAATAGCTCCACATGTTCAATCGTGGTCCTATGGGGGGAAGGATAACTCTCCCACGCCTCTTTGGCCAGGTCCAATATTCCACGGGGCCTCCTCCCATAAAGGAGTTCAAAAGGCGAGAACCCCGTGGAAGCTTGGGGCACCTCGCGAATGGCGAAGAGGACGTGGGGGAGGAGCTGGTCCCAATTCTTCCCGTCCTCCGCGATGCAGTTTTTTAGCATCTGTTTTATGGTTTGATTGAACCGTTCGACGAGCCCGTCCGTCTGCGGGTGGTACACCGAGGTTCTAAGCTGTGCGACCTGTAGGAGTTTTAATAGTTATTTTATTACACGCGACATAAAACAGGACCCTTGGTCTGTGAGGATCTCCTTCGGGAGCCCCACTCGGCTGAACAGTAGTGTCAGCTCTCGGGCTACCGCCTTGCTGGTCGCCGCGCGCAGGGGAAGAGCCTCGGGATATCGGGTCGCGTAGTCAAGGATCACGAGCAGGTAACGATGTCCCCGACTAGTCTTGGGCAGGGGGCCCACAATGTCCAATGCTATGCGCTCGAATGGAGTCTCTATGATGGGCATCGGTATCAGCGGGCTTCGCTCCCCTCCCCGTGGCGCTACGCGTTGGCACTCGGCGCACTCCTGGCAGTACCGCTCTACATCCCTCCGAACCCCAGGCCAATAAAACCGGGCCACGACTCTTTCTCTGGTTTTGTCCATGCCCAGATGTGCCCCGAGCAAGTGAGTGTGGGCCATGAACAAAACCTTACTCACATAAGGACGCGGGACTACCAGTTGCCGTACCGTCTCCCCCCCCCCACTCGTCGACCCTATATAACAGCCCTTGCCGGGTACAAAAGTGGGGGTAGGTCACGGGGCCCACCGAGTCCCTCACCTGCCCGTCGTGGGCAACCACCTGTCCCCACGCATGTCGCAGGGCGTCGTCCCGGTGCTGGGCCGTGGCGAACTGGCCCGGCCGGGCCGAGTTCTCCCCCCCAGCCTGGGCGAAGTCTGACAGCTCGGTTAGGGGGGAGCTCTCGGGCTCAGCGGTGCCGTTCCCCCTCTCGGAGGCGGTGACGGTGTCGGAATCGGGCCTGGTGCCGTCTCCCGGTCGTACCGGGTCCCCGGTGGACCGGGCCGGGCTTCCCGGCGCTGATGGCCCCTCTCCTCCGGAGTCGGGCTCGTCCCCCGACTCGGTGGGTCTGGCGGACGCTCGGCGGGTCGCTCCCAGGGCTTGTCCGGGTCCGGCGGTGGTCCCTCGGGTCGTTGGTCGCCGTGCCTCTCGCTGATCCGGTCGTCCCCCTCGTCCGCCCGGCCGCCGCAGCTCTCGTCCTCCTCGGTCCCCCCTCGCTGGGCTCCAGAACCGAGCGAAGATGGGGCAGTCCCGGCCGATTAGGAACGGTACCGGGAGGGTCGGTACTATTCCGGCCCGTGCTACGTATACCCCCTGTGGCGTGCGCACAACCACGTGGCAGGTCTCGTATGTCTGTGTGTCCCCGTGGACACAGGAAACCTGCATCGGGGTCCCCGGTCTCCCCCCGGCTATGTCGGCCCTCACCAAGGTCACGGCACTCCCTGTGTCCAACAGGGCATGAGTGTCCAGGTGCATCACCTTGATGGGGACGGTGGGGGGAGTCCTTGGCCCCTTGGGCCCAACAGGTGGCCAGCATACAGGCGGGGTGGTCTGCCGGCCATGTACCCGCCGAGGGCATGGGGACGTCCTGCCGGTCAGGACAGTCACGGGCTAGGTGTCCCCGTTGTCCGCAGTGGTAGCAGGACCTGCGTTCGGGTTCCCCTTGGTCTCGGGGCGTGGGGAACGGTCCGGTCCTCGGCAGCGGGGTCGGCGTCCCTCTCCGGATGGGCCGGGGAGTGGGTCTCGGGTCCGCCGCCAGCCGTCGCGCCACCTGCCAGTTCTCCAGCTGGCGGACGAGGTCGTCCACGGTCTCGGGGTACTGGTGGGCCAGGATCCTCCGGGCGTCGGGGGGCAGCTGCCTCACGGTGTTGTCCACGACGACCCGGTCCACGGGGCTGGGTCCCTCTCCCTCGGCCAACCACCTCCGGGCTAGCCGACACTGACGGGCTACCTGGGTCCGGACGGGTTCTTGGACGTCGAACGTCCACTCCCGGAACTTGAGGGCCTTTACCGCCAGGCTATGGCCATAGTAAGCCAATATGGTGGCTTTGAGGGCGGGATATCGTCCCGCGTCCCCGGGGCTGAGGTCCTGGCTCGCTTGCTGGGCGGGTCCCGTTAAGAACGGGGTCACTATATAGGCCCACTGGGCCTCGGGCCACCTCTCCTGGGTCGCCACCCGCTCAAAAGTCTCGAGGTATGCCTCTACCTCATCGTCGGGACCCAGCTTAGTGAGCCGACTCGTGGGGGCGGTGGTCGGTGGGGCCTGGGTGGCCTGCTGGGTCAGGCGGAGTACCGCCTCGGTCAGCAGGTCCAGACGGTGGTCCGACTCCCTGGGGCCTGCCTGTCCTGCGGTCGCTCCGGGGTTCTGCATCGTCCTCCGCTGGTGGTCCCCTCCTTCCACGGTGGACCCGTACGAAAAAAAACCCAGAAGAAACCCGGGGTTGGGTGCTACCCTGAGCCGTGCGTGGACCGAGTTGCCCGCATTCTCCACCATATGTGGCAACTCGGTGTGGCAGTGGAGGCTCAAGGTAAACACGAGTCAGTACAGAGGGTCCAAAGCCTCAATCGGCGCTTTATTTCGGTTCAAACACGGGGGAATGCTCAATACAGCGGGTAGGTGTCCGCCGTGCGGCTCACGTCCTTCCGGTCTGCTCCTCGTCGTCGTCCTGTCTTCCATCCGACTCTCTCCCCCTTCCTGTCGGTCGGTGGTCCCTTTTTAACACCTGGGTGCCTCCGACCCAGGTGTTCCTCGTTGCGCCGATTAGGTCTCTCGGGAGGCCGGGATTTGTCGCCGGCTATTGGCCAGCGACGGTATATACCGGCCTCCACTCTCCCGAATAGGGGGCGTGGCCGAGTAGGGATGCCACAATATATAACATCTGCATGTGTGTGTGTATTTTTCCGTTTGCCAGTATAGAGTATACTGAGTATAGCTTTAACCAGCTAACCGACCATCCAGACAGTTGGCTGGCTAATCTATCCATTCAGTACGCTGAGGGTGTTCCAACCAGAAAGCCCCGCCGGCCCCCCTCAACATCCTAAATGTTGACATCCAGCAGTGGTTGTAGAGAATAGAAATGAATGGAAAATGTAAAAAAGAAAAGAAAAAAAGAACAGTCTTCGTTATTATTAACACAAGGGACACACAAGGATACAATATTCCTATTGAAAACAATTCATAAAAAACAAACAGCCGGTCTCCGTCTCTCCCTTTCTCTGGAAAAACAGAGATTCTTGGAGCTCTATCTCCTTGTGATTATGGGAGTGTGGAGAGGATGGCTGAGCTAGTTGAAATAGGAGCCTGCAGGAGGATTGTGTGGCTGGTTTGAAACCAGGAAAAAGGGCCCGTCTGCTTCTGCTCTTCTGTTTGGAACCCAACCAACTTCTTGATAAAACTGGGTGGATCGTGTCCATCACTAACATCTGATCTCCACCCACGTCGGCAAGAGGGAAGAAAGAAAAGTGGGTGCCATGGAAGAGAGAGAAAGACGAGAGAGACAGACAGAGAGAGAGAGAGACAGACAGACAGAGAGAGCAAGAGAGAGAGACAGACAGAGAGAGAGAGAGAGAGAGAGAGAGAGAGAGAGAGAGAGAGAGAGAGACAGACAGAGAGAGAGAGAGAGAGAGAGAGAGAGAGAGAGAGAGAGAGAGAGAAAGAGAGAGAGAGAATGAGAGATTTGATTGACCAGACCCAAAAGGAATTTTTTATATTGTTTAACTAGGCGTCATGTTTGCATAAACATTAACTGAGCTAATCCTAAAGTGCATTCCTGGTTCAATTCATGAAGCCATTGATTCATTATTCAGCTTTATTTCCTTTTCACATTTGTTTTTACGAATCCACAGGCTTTCAATTGTATGACTTTACGTGTTAGTTAGTTAGTTAGTTAGTTAGTTAGTTAGTTAGTTAGTTACGTGTGAAATCATAGTGTGTCTTGTACCAAAGTGTGCAGAGGAATTCAAATCACAAAGTACAAAAAAGAGGGACTGCTGAGACTGGCTGTGTGGGCACCTTGAATTATAGCCTCTTCAAAGTCTACTGTTAGTGGTACATTAACAACTGGTAATTAAAGTGTCACTTCAAAATTGCTTAGGCTCCAGTGCTCTCACTCTAACTGGTCTGTTTAAAAGCAGCAATGTCCACCAGTCTGTCCACCAACCATATTGTCAAAATATAAGGAAAGATGCTTGGCAAAGGTTGTGTTTAAATCAGTACCAGGGGCTTTCTATGTGGGCCTTGTGTAAAACGATGTCCTGCATCAGTACGATTTGTTGGAAATGGAAATGCAAATATCTAGAATGTCTTTAAAATTTCTTTCTAAATTATAACAAGCAGCCCTGTCTTACGAGATGGACGGATAATGTTTATCTCACAGTGAATGTGATAATTGATGGTTTTCCCCAGCATATTACAGTATGCCTATTCCCTAATATGCCACTGTGATCGTAATTAACACTGTGTTCTCACTTTCAAGTGATCACATAAACGACACATTCAATCCAACGGTAAAACCTTGGAAAATGTAATTAGGTTTTTTCTGGGTTGTGGATTTTTTGGCCTTGCCAACCTCAATATAATAACTGTAAAACTATTACAACCAGAGAAGTGTTAGTATTGGCAGAATGACACTGTCAGGGCAGTAAAACTGTGCCACATGTGAATCAGTCTGCCATAGCACTATAAATATATAGATTTTTTTTCTTTTCTTTTCTGTTCATGCCTTGAATAAGAGACTTGACTATATCTACATTTAATATCTACTGAGTAAGTAGCAAGGGAGCCACAGTCTCCATACTTGGACTATTTTCGGAGCCCCCTGATTCTCTGCAGTCCTGACAAAAGCTTAATAGTTCCCTCTTATAGCTTGCTCTTTGCCGTATAACTTAAAACGACTTGGGCCTGCGTCCAGCACCCTCAGCTATGTCTGTACGGCATCACGTGGGTCATTTTCTAAAAAAAAAATTAAAAAAATCTCTGGTTCAATATTGCATTCCGTCTGAGAGGCTGCATTTCCAAGCTTTCTTTTTTCATAAGGAAAACGAATATCAATCTCCAGACTCTTGGTGTGCAGGTGGTAAATCACCAGCACATTTACCAGGCCTGCCAGCTTGTTAGAGGGAAATCACACTGCAGAGAGAGAGACCTGAGGAGGTGGAGGAGAAGCTTCATTTAATGCCAGAGAAGACTGGGCTGTATCTGTGTGTAAAAAAAAGGGCAGAGAAAACAACCACTTATGTTGGGTTGAAACATAGAGGCAGGGGACGCTCAGTGGTGATTGTATTTGTTTAACTTGGTTACTTTCTTTCCTCACATGAAGTTGTTTTACTACCTGGTGATATATGTAGGGGGAGGGGGCTCTATGAGTAGAAAAGTCCATAACTAATACAAATCACAATAAAAAAAATGGGGGAGTCGTTTTTCATCAGACCTCAAGAGTACAGGTACAGTACCCCCCCCCCCCCCCCCCCCCCCCCCCCCCCCCACATCCCATACTATTTATTGTAAGGGTCCGGGCGATGTGCCAGAACCACTAGAAAATAAAAACGTGAAGAATTGAATCCCTGTGAAAATATTGCCAAATCCATTGAGAGATTGAAGGCTGCTTCTGAAAAATAACAGTTCAGGAGTGAGACAATAATCCCATTTTTTTCAACAACATATTTTCCTTCTACAAAAGGAAACACAGTGGGGAATAAAAATGTATTCTTTTGTTTTTGTTCCCTATCATTTTACCCAGTACCTTGGCCGCTGAGGACTTCTTGTTGCCAGAGATAATTGAAGGTGAAATGGTCAATAGTGTGCTAGTGTCATACCTCAGTGTACCCAAACTCTGTTACAACTCTTCATTCAAACATTTAGCGGTTAGGGGTATGGATGCCATTCACTGGAAAAAAGGCACCCACGCATACACACACAGGAAACACAGGCAGAAAAAGAAATGAAAGGAAAGATGAAGTAGGGGATAGATTAAACACTGAAAGGCAAGACTACCATATGTTTCCTTATCACAATGTATTCACTGTCACGTATTTAATTAACATTTAATTCTTATTCTAATTCTTATTTCTTAACTCTAACTCCTTTTTGACATATGAGAAGGCTTGTAACAATGTAAAACACCTGATAGGCTCATGTATAACATTTAACTCACACTAGATGGCGCAAATGTACCATCACTGGAAAAGTGGACATGTGCAGTTACCATGGCGATGACGCCATTCATGATCTACACTACACCAACACACCGTGACATCACTGATGACTTCAACTAGCTCATTTAACCGAGTAAGTGGACTTGAGATACAATCCTAGTTATTTACGGTAATTCAATGATCATAATTAGCATAGCTCGTTAAACCGATGAAACGTTAACAACAGACTGTTGTCAGAATGTGATCATTTTTTTCTTACACTTCCCATCATGCACCGCTGTATTGTGTCTGGTAGCTCAGGGAGACGAGAGGAGACACAGCCCTCTGTCAGCTGCAGCGCGTGACAGCATCACAGACATCCACAGTGGAGCAGCGCGTGCTTAGCTGGTCACATCCCGACCCAGCATCACATCCCGACCCAGCATCACATCCCGACCCAGCATCACATCCCGTCCGTCTGCAGAGCAGTAAACACTGTGTGTGTTTAAACCGGAGGGTGAGTCCACTGCTATGACCAGCACTACGTGTCTCCAGCCTGGCTAGCTAACCCTCGCTGTGCGTCGGGACATTTGACAGCTCCTCTCTTCATCAGCAGCACCACAGCATCGGTTAGCTAACGGCTAGCTGCGAGTTATTGGTACGGTCATATCACCTAATGCCTTATTTCTATCAAGGCATTGACAGTAGTCTAGGTTTTGTTTTACCCAGAAATGGGAGTAATTGAGTTACGGGCAACGAAGTAAGGTTTTCTAGGCCTGTTGTTTACGAACACAACCCTTCAGTGTAATGATGATAGAGATCAGCATGTTTCTTCTGTCTGTGGGTAGCTAGGTCTGGAGGAGAGCACTGCTGCTCTGTTAGCGCTAGCGTCGCTGAATTAATGCGAACAGTGGATAAGGGTGCTGTCCGCAATGCAGGTGCTGAAATTAAAGTCACCGCCTTATTCGTTTCTAGCTTGTTATGATCATGTAGTGGTGGCTATAGCCCACCAGTACTGGTGGTTATAGTCTCGGATTATTCTGTGTAATGTTATTTAGGGTTTGTTATTGCGTCGCCTAACGCGTTATGATTGATTTGCCTAATATCCCTAAAGTTTAAATGTTTTCGTTTGTGTCAATATTTAGCATTAAGTCCAATTAGTGGATCTATTGTGCACATATTCTTCTTGCCTGTTTGGACAACAAGATAAGCACAAGCTAAAGCTTGTTGTGGCTCAGGGTGGGAGCTAGTGTGTCAGGCTGCTGCAGTTCATTGATTATTTATGTACGCTGTATGAGGAAATGCTGCTTGTGTATTAGAAAGGAAAAGGAAGAGAGGGTGCACAGAGGTTAAAAAAAGAAAGAAAATAACCTTTTCCCCCATTAAAACAGGTTGATTAGTACGGGAATGATGCTAGGGGTACCTAAATCAATTGATGTGGCAACAACAGACCTTCTTTTGTTGGGTTAATTGTGCTAATGGCCAGTTATTGAGTGAATGGGGTGGGACGAGAGATGTTGTCATCGTTCCCGGAAGGAGTTACTCATCCGTCACGCTCTAGATTATCCCTCCAGCCGCTGGGATGCACAGACGCCTGCCTCCCGGGTGGCTATCAGGATGGATATGTTGAGGCATCCGTGCAGTGTTGACTTTGCACTACACTATAACGATGTAAGGGTGAGGGTTTAGGGTTAGCTTGGTTCCACACTATAACTCGCTATGGGTGAGGGTGTTTTGTAGCCTCATAATAACTGTGCTAATGTCAGGAAAATGAGCTTTAACTGTGAGAGTTGCGTCCAAGAAAGGAGGTGACGCGGGATGTATTATTGATGAGTACCAGCCGATGATGTAAGCCAGAGAAGCTCTGGGATGTTTTATTAAAGCACACTCATGCATCGTGCAGAGGAGAGCAGAAGACGAGAGGAGTGAAAAGGAGAGGAGAGAGGTGAGTAGTGAGAAGACGAGAGGTGGGAGAGAGGGGGAAGAAAATGAATGGGACAGGAGAGGAGAGGCCAGGCTAGAGACAGGGGATTGGCACGATGAGGAGAGAAGATGAGAGGAAGGGATAGGAAAAGAGAAGAGAAGAAAGGAGGCACAATAAGAGGACAGGAAACAAAAAGAGAGAAGAGGACACGGGGGGGGGGGGGGGGGGGGGGTCGACTCTCTCTCTCGACTCTCTGCCCTGGCCTAGGAGAGGGTGGGTGGAGGAAACCACACATATGGATAGTTTCTTTATACCCTTTATGCCCTTTAGAAGACAAGGGCATCCACTAAAGGAGGGAGCAAAGAGAGATTGGGTGGATGTGGGTGTAGGGAGTTAGGGTGTGTGTGGGTGTGTGTGTGTGTGTGGGGGGGGGGGGCTGCTGGTGACTATCCATCACTGTGCCACACCCTGTGTCCATGTGATGTGCCTGTAGAGGAGAATGTTTGCCTTTGTATTTCTTTGTTACAATATCCTAAACAATGTTGTTGTTGCATTGCGTAGCATGATTGGTATTGTGTTAATACATCTTTTTTGAGGATAGCTATAATTCCTCTTCCTGTATCTACTGCTGGGGCTATACTATAGTCTTCTGACTCGCATGTTTACGTATTTCCTATTCATTCCACTCGGCTTCCATTTTGAAAAAGCTCATTAGCTTGAAGCCATAAATGTCATCTGATGTGGATGGATTGTGTTTTCAAATAGTTCATATTTTAGTCTCTTATCCAAAGCAGATTATTTTGTTGTCCGGTCTCTCTCACAGACAGCAAATCTGGCACCACACTGGAGTCTCCACTCCAAATGTGTGGGAGGATAGGAATTAATGGTCCATCATAATCTCTCTCTCTCTCTCTCTCTCTCTCTCTCTCTCTCTCTCTCTCTCTCTCTCTCTCTCTCTCTCATCCCCCATCTCTCTCGTCCCAAGGGCCAGTGTGTGGCCAGAGCACAACCGGCCATGGCGTCGGCTAACGTTACCCTGGAGAACCAGCTGCAGAGTGCCCAGAAGAACCTGCTCTTCCTGCAGCAGGACCACGCCAGCACGCTGAAGGGGCTTCATGCTGAGATCAAAAGACTACAGCAGCACTGTACAGGTGAAAGCACCCCCCCCCCCCCCCCTTGTGCATATGACTTGTAAAAGTGTCACAGAGAGGGGAATACACAGGGGGGTATCTCACTCAAACACAATCAGCGTCTGGAATCATCACAGCAGAGCGCTACTCTGATGAATAATACCTCATAACATATAGTCCATATGGAGCAATCATCGCACAAGAAAAAAGGCTTTGCATGCACATTTTTATGGTCTCAGAGCAGTAAGCTGACCAAAGCTGCACAGTGACATCTTTGATCTGAATCCGGGAATTAGTGATTGATCTCTTTTTAACATCACTTTGCTACTTTGGAAGGCAGAATAGGTTGAGAAATAGCTAAACAGAAAATCAGTCAGATTTAGTTTAGATTGGTTTTCTAGTTTTGGTTCCTGGTTTTGTCTCTGTCTATGCCTCTTTATGTGTTCCACATTTGGTACCTAGAAGGACACTTCTTATGTGTCCCTGGTCAAGAGTATGGAAACTGTTTCCTTCCTGTTTTAGAGTTAGAGTTACTTAGATTGAGAGGGTACTGTCACCCAACTCCACCTGAACATGGACCTGTGAAACACTTTGAGATTAGATGTGGGATAAAGGCCCAGATAAATTATCAAACACTTGACTTGTATTCTTACAGTAATACTAGCCTAATCTCTAAAAGGGATCGTCATCACCATTATTTACTTACTGACTAAACAACATAATGTTGCAAGATAGGCCAGCAAAGGCCAGCCCTCCTGGTGCTCTTTTCCCCTCCAAGCTTGTTTATGGCATGGCTGTCTGTCCTGCTGTGGTCTGACCATCACATGTTGTCCCTCCACAGACCTGACATACGAGCTGACTGTTAGGAGCTCTGACCCTTCAGGTAAGATCACTCACCTCTGCCAAGCAAACATGCCTTACAGCCCACACACACAAATGCACACACACACACACACACACATACACACACATACACACACACACACACACACACACACACACACACACACACACACACACACACACACACACACATACACATACACACACACATACACACACACACACACACACACACACACACACACACACACACATACACACACACACACACACACACACACACATACACACACACACACACACACACACACACACACACACACACACACACACACACACACACACATATGCACATCAGCATTACAGTTTACATTCACCCTTTCTAGTGTGTCCAGCTCATAGTCTGATGGATTAGGATTATATTACTGTGCAGCAATGGCCCAGCTAACTATGATGTATCATTCTTTCCCTTACTAGAGTGACACTTTAGTTTAGCTAGGCTAGCTTGATCACGTTCCTACACGTGTGTTAGAATTAGCATAGACTCTCTTGGTCGCTTGCACAAGATATTTGTTTAAAATACTTAGAAAACATCAGGGACCAACTCAAGGTCTATAAAAATCTCAAAATCCATAGATGAGTTTCTCCCAGAAACACATAGGGCTGTGTCTGTGTGTGTTGGACCTACTGTGGTGCAGTGTACAGCAGAGCAGAGCTCTCTCTCTCTCTCTCTCTCTCTTTGCTTCCTGGTAACACAGCCCCACCCAATAAGCACCGACGGACTCCCTGCGGTTTGGGATGTCATGCCGATCCTTGTACCCCCCCCCTTCGATGATGAGCATGACCCCCACAGCCCAGGCAGGCACTCTGGTCCAGACTCTGCCCCTGGAATGGCTCTTCTAACCAGGGACAGGGTTTTCATGTATTAGGGCTCCAGTAGCCTCGCAACAAGTAATGTGTCTCTGTGGAACAGCATGGCCGGCCTGTGGCCCAGCTTGTGAACCACGTCGTCAGGGGCTCTGCTTATCACAGCAGCTCTCCCATCAGCAGGTTAGCACAGGACAGCGGGAAGATTGCGGTGCAGGAAATGAGATTATGTGTCGCGGCACTAATGCAGGGGCCGGCGGCAGCCTGCTTATTGCAGCAGGCAGCCTTAGCTGCTCCAGATGGGGAACAACAGAGACTCAAACACACACACTCCACCCCCCACCGCCTGTCCCCTCCACCCATCCCCTAATTCATCTGCATTTCAATGTCACATTATTGACTGGATCCTCAAAAACAATCACAAATGCAGAGAAAAACTAATAGTAATAAATCATGATAAATCATGAATCTTCTTCTTCCATAACATCAACACCATTGCAAATCATTGACAGGAGACTTTCCAGCACTAAAAACCTGCTTGTTAAACCTGGGTTTTGTCAGTTCATCAAGAATATGTTTTGGAACAGAGCGTTTTCAAACATGTTGGGAAGATATTTCAGGGCTCATGAGGTGAAGAGAATGGAGGTTGTTGTGGATAGAGTAGGTGGAGGGGTTGGAGGGGGAGGAACACATTAAGATAACAGTGATGAAGGTCAGGGATGAGCCCTGGCTCTCTACCAGAGCTGTAATACGAGACTGGAGTCTCTCTCTCTCTCTCTCTCTCTCTGCTGCAGATGAGTGTCCCCCCTCCCCCTGCTTACATCAGCTGATCGACTATACCCCACTGATAGCCTGTCTCGGTTAATAGCTGTCTGTGGTTGGGCTCACAAGGACATGAATAACCTGATTATAGTCTCTGTTTGCAGTGGCAATGAGATTATTCAAATGGTAATGTTAACTGTATAGCTCTATTTCAGTAGTTGATGTATGTGGCACATTGTTACCTTTTAAGAGAATTAGAAAGAGAAAAATATGTTTGTTTTGTTGTTTGTTTGTGAAAGTGCTTTGCATTCAGAAGTAATATAACCGTAATAGTTGATTAAAAAAAACAACAATCATAACAGTCTTGAGTGTTAATATAATTTATTGCTTGACAGAAACAATGACACAATCCTAATCCCAAAAAATTGCATATGTTGTGCCTGAGTGAGCATGGATTTAAAAATCTGTTGTTGTTGTGTTTAGCACCCTTATTCACAAGTAGTAAAACTGACAAATTCTCATAAGCAATATGTGGGAAACGCTCTTGTTCACACCACTAGAGTCTGCATGTTGCACAGTTGAGGATGCCTGAAATCCAATGAATCCATGATTTCTAGTTATTAATTTGAAGAGTCCATGCAAACACATCAATCCATTTATTGCTGTTAACTGATGAGTCCCAGTCTTAATATGTCCGCTGTATATGTGTGTGTGTGTGTGTTTGTTTATGTGTGTGTGTGTAATATGTCTGTATGAGGCTGGTTCCTTAGCATCGTTGGTCGTTTGCGGTGTTATTTTAATGGGCGTACATGTACTGGATAACCACACCCAGGTATGTGTAATAGGCTGTGTGTGTGTGTGTGTGTGTGCATTATATGGTTTGTGTATTGTGTATTTTTGGTTTATACATTGTGTATTATACTCTGTGTGTGTGTGTGTGCATGCGTGTGCAGACAGCAGCGAGGCGCGCGGCAGGGCGCTCCAGCGGAGGTGTGAGGAGCTGGAGGCAGAGCTGAAGCAGAAGGAGGTGGAGAACCGGGAGCTGCTGCGTGACCTGGAGCAGAAGAACGCCATGATCTCTGTGCTGGAGAACACCATCAAGGAACGTGAGAGGAAGTATCTGGAGGAGCTGAGGATGAAGAGCCACAAGCTGGCACTGCTGTCCGGGGAGCTGGAGCAGCGGGCCAGCACCATCGCCTACCTCACCTCCCAGCTTCATGCCACCAAGAAGAAGCTGCTGGCCGGCAGCTCCTCGGAGGCCAGCCCCAACAGCAGCCCGGTGGCGTCCTGCTACAAGCCCACACCTCCGTCCACCCCTGCTTCCGCCAAGGAGCGCCACGCCCCTGACACACCCCGGCGGCGCATGAAGAAGAGCCTCTCGCAACCGCTGCACCCCGAGGTGACGGAGGTGTATCGCCTGGGGCAGGACGGTCGGCGGCTGGTCCTCCGGGAGCCCTTGGACGCCATGCCGGACCCCACACCCTTCCTGCAGGCGGCGCGGGAGACCCCCGAGCCACAGGTGATGCGGGAGCGGCCGGCGCTCATTCCGCCCATCGCGTCGGAGCGGCCCCAGGTGGGGTCCAGCCCACGCCACAGCCCTGCCCGAGAGCGGGAGCGCCAGCACCGGGCGCACGTGGGTGTGGCCCACCGCATCCCACACGGAGCGCAGCCCCTGGCCCCCCCGCCACAAGCGGAGTTGGAGACGCTGGCCGTGGACCAGGTCAACGGAGGGAAGGTGGTGCGTAAGCGCTCTGGGACTGACCGGACAGTCTGACAAGCTCACATGCAGCCCCCACACACACACACACACACACACACACACGCACACACACACACACACACACACACACACACACACACACACACACACAAACATACACACACACTTGACAAGAGCATGTATACACACACACACACTAACACACACAAGTTACAACAACACACACACACAAACATACACACAAACACTTGACAAGAGCAGCAAGAAGCCTGACCCACTGTGCAGCCTGCTTTTTATGCAACACTGGAATTAAAATGAAAAAAAAGCATTATCGAACCTTTATAAGAATAAAACTTTTTTAATGTAGTGAAGGACATCTTTAAAGCATGCCAAATGTTTCTCACTGGACGCCCATGTGACTTAACGCTCTACACATCTGGTTCTTTGTTTTTCTTTTCCCCTTGACATTCAACACTGTCTTCGCACATACGCTAATAACTCCAACGCCAAATACCTGCATTAGTGCCTGCTGAATTGGCTCAGAAAACAGTGGTGAATTGATAAAATATCAATTTTCTTCCTTGTGGACTACAGTCTCGCAGTAGTCGCATCATATCTGAAACCCTATATATTCAATTCAAGTATTTTCAGCTGCATCTGTAGGCTAGAACTGGCAGGATTAAACTAGTACTCACAACATAAAGGTCTTTTCATCATATCGGTATAGTAATACTACTGTAGGATCGCATTATGTGCAATTGTAATATGCTGGTTAAACGAGGTGTAATTGCTCTGTGTTCTGTGCCTGGGTGTGCTAGGGAAATGTCAAAGGTCAGAGAATGAAAGAGAGAGAATGAAAGAGAGAGAGAGAGAGAGAGAGAATGAGAACTGAAGTAACATCCATGAGCCTGTTTTATCTCAACAATGCTCATGTATGATATAAAGGTTACTGCTGATATTAGCTTTATAAAATATGTACATTTGTAATTAATTGTTTTTTTTATTCATTTTACGTAGAGGGTAAAAAAAATACATCCGATAATAAAAAGCAGTAGTAGCACCTCGAACAACTAATTGTTTAATTTGTATCACTTTTCTTTGACACACAACAGTATATATACATCTGTGAAGCAAACCTGTTGTGATATATGTGTCCTCTGTTGAGATCACATATCTATTTAGATATTGATGGATATCTATAAACAATAAGATATGCTAATATATATCGTCAACATGTATTGGCTAATGTGAATATTTCTTTGCTGCTGTCTGTGCTTTAAATAGTTGACAGATAAGTCAAAAACTATGCTATTCTGTCAACATGCATACAGTGAGTGCACACATTCCACATAAAGAGATTCTGTTGTGTTTTTAATATTTGAGTCCATTGAAAGTATTTAATGCACTTTTCCAATTTACAAATGATGACTATTCTGTCTATCTTTCTTTTGAGAAATGAATGACTAGATCTGTATGATGTTGTATATTCTGCTTCTTACACTCTTCTTCCTACGCTACGTTGTTCACATGTTCACAATCTTCCATATTAAACCTCGCCCTACACCTACACTGGCAGAGCTGACCAGTGTTACACTTGCAGTAGCGTAAAAATTACCAATTTATAGATAGCTTTAAGCTGTTTTAACCTAATAAAAAATATGTCAAACGTGTCATACTCGATCGATTTTTGTGTTGGGTTGCTGTATGTAGTTCAATCAAATGGCCGCTAGATGTCAGCCTTGACCTGTAATTAGTTTGTATCTGGTACTATAAATCAGATATGCTATCATAAAGCAATGTAACGATGAAAAGGTTTAATTGTAATTTTTCAAGATGACAAATGCTCCATTGGTGTGTTTGATTAAGTGAGGAGGAGGGACTAATTATGTGGCAATGTTGCACATCATTTCACGACTATTTTGTTATTAACAATTATTATGACAAAAATGGTATTGCCAAGCAAAGGCCTGCCTGCCTGCCTCATGTACCGCTAGCGAGCCGTGGTTTAGCATCCCCACGTTTACTACACCTAATAATGTGCTTATTATTGTTGCTATTGCACAGTATGGATGTATTCCTACGGGTCTGAATCAGGTGGACCTGGGGATGGGATGTGGGAGCTGTGGTCACGTGGGCTCTGCTTCGCATCACCCTGTTGATAATTGGGTCTGTAGCGCGTCACGGACGGGCTGCACTTAACTTATTTATTTATTTTTTTTACCTTTTCTTGGCCATCTATTCAAAATGGCATTTCAAGGCATAGCTTCCTAGTGTTTAAATGAATTTGGCATTAATCAGGTGTTGGGACACGAGCTGGGTTTATGATGGACAGCGGTATTGAAATATCCTACACTATGTTAATGAGGGCATGCTCATTTGCATATATCGCAAGAAATGGATGAAGCCACGCTTCACGGTTTCAGTCAAAGCTGCATGGAAAATCTGGTATTTTGACGTAGCCGTCACACGTTTCTCACATTCGTTTTCTGACTCCAGCGACGCAACCCCCCCCCCCCCCTCCCCCACATCCTCGCGACGCGCGGAGCGGAGCCTGTCGCCTTGGAAACACGGGGCTGCTCGCGGTCAGTCGTTCAGCTGCGCGTGCCGTCGGTACGTGATTTCGGGGCAGATTTTGAACCGCGGGTTTACTACCTCTCCTACTACGTCTCCTACTACGTCTCCTACTAAGTCTCCTACTACGTCTCCGGAGTCAAAGTGGCGACAGAGTGGGATTTAAAGCAGTAGCCTACAGCAGACGGCTTTGGACTATTGTTTTTTGGGGGCAGGCATTTACTTTAACACAACGGAGTGAAACCGGATAGCACTGGTGTGTATATGGCAAATACATCAATCCGAGTCCTTAATATCCAGCAATAGCGTTATTTTATTTGTATCGTATTGTTTTTTCTTATCATACAGCTGGGGCTTTAAGATGTGGGTGCGAGTTGGATTTCACGACAACATGAGTGATGCGAATCTGCATTTCAAGATTGCGTCTGTTTTTGATTTCACACCGTAGCTGTTGGACCGAAGGCGGTGTCCCAACCCACAGGTCTGTACGGCTCTGCATACACGCCGCTGTACAGGAGCAACAACATCCACCAGCTCGCCACACACGCACGCACGCGCACACACACACACTCAGCGTTACATTCAGTTTACGGAGCCAGACAATTCAAAATGTGCGAAAATTGAATATGCGAATATCTCTTTGCAACAGTGAATAAGTCCCATAATTCGAGTTTGTCTATCTCCACTGTTGAGTTTTCCTACAGAGGTGTATTGAACATCTGCAGCCCTGCTGTTTCAATATTGCACGGTTTGGTTTAGCAGCAGCTACTTGGTAAAGCCAATCTTCTAGATTACATTCGCCAAGAGTAATGGCCTACAACCAGGCTATATATTTACCATCTGAAGATAGCTACTGTGGGTCTATATGCTATCAGTAGACCTAGTGCAATTCTGATGTATGTATTGGTCATCTATTTGTAATGATGTTCTGTGATTCATTTCATCTCGTCTCTTGTCTAGTCTCTGAGCACAAACTACCTGTGCACTGCTGATACTGGAGGTCTGGAAAGGCTCAGAGCTCATCAGACATCAGCATCATCTGGCACTTCAACCCCCCCCCCCCCCCCCCCCCAACAAAGATGTTGGTCTGGTCACAAGAGACGGTCCATGCGCAGGAAGACGACCGTCCCAGACTCCCAACAGTTGATCGTCATGGCAATCACTGATTCAAGCTTTTCCATTTGAGCTGCAAAGACATGTGCCGGTGTTTCCTGTTGACTGACTGTGCTGTGGAGATGCTTTAGCCCTGGACATACGTCAACTACAGTTTGACTGTTTGACCCCCTTCAATCTGTAATCACACACACACACACGCATAATAAAAACCCCTCCCCCCACCCCGCCCAGAAAAGGAGGAGATGGCTCGGCCAGGCTCGGGGGTCAGCGGGCTGGGGTACCCTCCTCAAAACCTGGCCAGGGTGGTGGTGTGGGAGTGGTTGAACGAGCACGGGCGCTGGCGGCCGTACAGTGCTGCCGTCTGCCACCACATCGAGAACGTCCTGAAGGGAGACGCCCGGGGCACGGTTGTCCTGGGACAAGTGGATGGCCAGCTTACTCCCTACATCATCGACCTGCAGTCCATGCACCAGTTTCGCCAGGACACAGGTAAGGTATAGCCCACCTAGGGACCCTAACAGGACCATTAAAGGACAACCAAACCCCAACACCACTTGTCGACTTGTATGCATAACCTGGTATGGTTACCTGGTAACCTGCTGAGTAAGCGTTAATGTGACACACCCGTCCTCCTTATTGTAACTGAATTGAAGGGGCGTTAAACGCTGGGGTCAGGGTGTTTGGTTCTCCTTTAAGGGACAGTATACTGAGGCAACATCACTGGTTTGAGGTTGCTTTTAAAAAGCTTTCAGGAATGTCCCACAAGCGATTGAATAGAACAAGAGTTGCATTCACAAGAGTTGGTAAACTGCAACTATTGTGAAAACAAAAGTAACGATGTGTTGCATGGTTTAAATCTTGTCAGATATTTTCCCTGCATGATTGCCTGCTTGTCTCCCTGTTTGGTACACAAACCTTATGTAATCACCAGAGGAATAAGTGAAAATGCGTCCAATCAGGGACTTGTGATGAGCCACAGGTTGAGCTAACAGGCGTTGCCACAACAGGAGATTGTAGTAAGCCTATGATGTTGCTTGGCAACAATGTTACTGCCTACAATGTTAACTGTGGCAACCGTGTTTGTGTGCCTTATAACAATAAAAACAACAACAACAATAACGATGAACAATAACAATAACAATAATAGAAATGAACCTGTCTGTTGTCTGTCTCTGCTGGATCCAGAGATGCTATGACCTTGCCAAAGGTCACCACGATAGAGACGTCAGTGCTGTCATTTGTGAAGCAAATGAGTGCTGCATTACAGTGCAACGCAGAGCAATGCACTCTTTATTACATCGCCAGCATAGAAACAAAATAGAGAATTGTCGTTATCATTTAGTGGCTGTCCTCTCCTTTTAAGTTCTGTCACATTAACCCCAGATTTATTACTCAATTACATTATGTCCAATGCCATTTTGCTCTGTAGTATTGCGCATCATTTTTCTATTGTGTCATTGTGATGGGGTGAATTAGGGTGTTTTGTTCTGTTTGGTTTCTTTCACTTCTATCTTTTGAAGGTTTTGTACAGGCCATTATGTTCAGTTCTGCACTGAAACTATAATTTACGCAATGAAGGCATGAGAAGCAAGACATAAAACATACAGTAAAGGATATTTGTTATGCTATGCTATTGTATTTACCCGACAAATATTTCTCATCAAGGGCTAAGTCATGTAGTCAACGCCATGGTGTTTGAACAACAGCATCCTTTGAGTTTCTTTTGCTGAAATGGCTTCAATCGATTTCACAAAGATTTGAAATAAGGGCAGTTAACTGGTCATGGGGCTTGATAAACCTTCGTCCCCTGGGCCACAGTTTGGAATAATCTAGTATATTTTATACAGGCTATACATATATTACAGCTAAGCCCCTTACATATTTAATCCAAGTCCCCACCTTTAAAAGTTATCCTCTTAAACATTTCAGCAGATGTCTGGGCGTACTGTAACACAAGCTAGACCGCCCCCCCCCCCTATCTCTCGCTCTGTCTCTCTCTTCCTCTCTTTCTCTGTCTGTCTGTCTGTCTGTCTCTCTCTCTCTCTCTTTCTCTCTCTCTCTGTACACTGACTGTGAGTGCCGTTCTTTTGTGTTTGAAGTTGATGTCGAGTGTGGAGGTGGGGGTGGGGGGGTGCATGGGATTTCAGACAACTGTTGAAGTCTGCTTCGGACAAAACTCTGTCTCTGTGAATTATACCCTGCGTCTCACTTGGCTACACAAATTATAAATCAATGGAGCAATTTTTTTTTTGTTCACAGCGGCAAGAGGCCGATTAAATCTGTGCGGCGTAAGCACCTTGAAGACCGCAGGGCACAAAGTGCAGGGCGGGAAAAGAAGAGATGTTTTATTAGGAGAGTTTTGAGAGGCGTGATGGATGAAAGTGGAAATTCTTTTATGCTCCTGTTCAAAGCCTAGAGAGCACATTCGGCGAAGTTGTCTTGGCGGATTAATTGTGGAACCAGCTTGCTTTGTATTGCTTATTGGTCGACTGCTATAAATCCTACAAGGTTTCCTTCAGACTAAAGCTAAGGCCAATCGGCCTGTTCACTAGATTAAAAACAACATAAAACAATACATGTCTTTTGCTATTCTGTCTGATATTCCTATTCAAGCGCTATCTAAGAAAGCAGGCGTTACAAGCTTTCGGTCCCCTAAGCAATGATTGTGCAAGATGTTTTGAAATAGTAGACTTGATATGTGGTCTCCTCTCCCAGACCCCACCCCCATTTTTTTGCACACCTGCCAGCTAGACTTGGACAGATTGAGCCACGTTTACATGTTTTCTGCTGTTCTTGTTGTCAATGTGCCTACGCACTCCCCACCCCTCCTCTTTACTAGCAGGAACATAAAAGAGCAGAGCAGTGTGTGTGTGTGTGTGTGTGTGTGGGTGCACAGGGATGACCAGTAGTCAGAAAAGCCGCTCATCAGCCATTACAGCTCCACCACTGTTTATGGCTCCTAGGTGTGCTGTTAGCATGGTGTCGGCGTGTTACCTTCCCTGGCGCTTGGCATAAAACTGTCACAACAGGTCCTGATGAATATCCAGCCCAACACCCGCCCCCCCAATTCTAATCCGGGGGGCGAGGGACGGGGGTCTATTGATCTTGATCACCAGCTCTCGTCGCCCGATCCGGATATAGATGGGGGCGCTCGCGGCTCATAACGAGCTCTGTTTAATGTACTGTTCCTTTGAGGTGTGTATTTGCCCATGGATGTTTGTTATTTGTAACCGATCTCGTTCTCTGAAGCCGTTCGGTTGGCAACACCTGGAACAGGACAGTTGCATCGCACTTGTTTATGCATCATGTCCCCCATCACCCCTGTGCATTTGTGTGCGAGGTGAGCAAGCATCTGTGTGTGTGTGTGGTTGAGTATGTGTGTGTGTGTATGTAACTGGTCCCTCACTGGGACTCTGGGAGTCCCAGGCTCCTCTGGGGCTTTGGGCGGAGCTCCTTTGGGGTTTGGGAAGGCAGCCCAAAGCGGAGCAGAACAGCACTGACTTCTATGAGACCGTGGGCTTTAGTTAAGTTCTCTCTGGCCAACCCCATCAGTGTGTTACACCAATGGCCGGTTCCAGTTCACCACAGACCAGCTAACCCGTCTGTTCTCTGGTGCTCCTCAAACCACGGGCCACAGAGCTCAGCTAGATGCAACATTTTTGCAAGAATCCCAGTCATGGTTTCTGCATAAGTTTCTGTATGCGTGTGTGTGCCCGTTTCTGTTTGTCTGTGCAAGGGAAGATATTACTGTGTATGTGTGTGTGCGAGTGTGGGCACTCCTGTATGTGACTATATACTACAGCTGTTTTGTGCTCACAATCAGTATATACAGCATACAGCATAAACTGTATATATATATCAATCGATTCAAATATTGAATCGCAATTATTGGAATTCAATTAAGAACAAAAACACAATGTAGTGTGTCCAACCTTTTTTCCAGCATTAACATAAAACAATAGACTGCAACCTTCCAGGGACTCACACAGGTCAAACATTTACCAATATGCTCAAATCACAACTCATGGCAAACTCAAGCCCAAGAAACATGCATCTCAAAAAACAGACTCTGTGCAAAAAAAATAGAAGTATAGCCTAACTGCAGTATCCAAGAGTACTATTTCTGTAATTTTCTTTCTTATTCTCTCTTTCCACTGTTTCCGGCTCCCTTTATTACCTAATTTTTTTTGACACATTAACGCAGGTACTGGCCTTTTTAGATGGGTGTGATGTGTGCCCGCTAGACATTCATTTTCAATGAGAGACGAGCGGCATGGAGCAGTAGTACCTTGTTGTCGGATTGCTGGTTGCCATCCGTCTCTCATTGAAAATGAATGTCTAGGGTGCGCATCGCGCCCGTCTAAAAAGGCCAGTACCTGCATTAATGCGTCCAAAAAATGAGTGATGTTCACGCCATTATTATCGCATTTATCGCCCAGCCCAAATATATATATATTATATATCAATTATATATTAGGATAAATCTACCTGCAAGCGAGGAATGGTTTGGCCTCTAGCCAGTAGATGATCGATATCCATTCTCATTCCCCAGAGGGGTGTTTGAACCTCTAAACACCACTGTGGACTGATCCCCTTTCACACTCTCCCGCCTATATGCTGTCTCCATCACACCCACAGACATTTGGGGCCATTGGATGGATTTCATATGGCAGTGATGGCCTCTGCTCCTCTACTGTTTACTTCTATCACATTTCCCCAGGAGAGGGCTACTCTCCTCGGACACATTACTCTGAAGCCCCGGTGACGGTCTGGAAGTGTGGATTAATAAATCAAATTAAAAACAGCGGTAAAAGCTAGCGTGTGTGTCCGGGAGAGGGCTACTCTCCTCGGACACATTACTCTGAAGCCCCGGTGACGGTCTGGAAGTGCGGATTAATAAATAAAATAAAAAAACAGCGGTAAAAGCTAGCGTGTGTGTCCGGGAGTGGGCTACTCTCCTCGGACACATTACTCTGAAGCCCTGTATCAATCCGTACGAACGAACTACACGCTTTCGTCTGTCGAATAGTACGCGTCATCGTCTTTCCGTCCCTCCTCGTTCTGTGATCGGATATCAAAGCCTCGCAAATTCTTGCGAGAGGAACCGGTCATAGCCACCAGGCTGTCTGGCAGTTCGAAATTTCGAGCACGCAAGGCAGCATGGGTATACCAGGCTAGTACGCAGTAGCTTTAACCGAAAGTCATGTATGAAGATGAAGGCAGGTACACAGTAATTTACTAACCTCGTGGTCTAGCTTACACTTTACCTCAAATCTTAAATGTTTGCAAATTAATTTCTTGATATGTTTATTTTCCTTAATTGTCTGGCATGATAAATATGAATGCATATGAAATTTAGATGACAACATTATTACATGTTGATTGAGAATGGTAAATGGAGAGACCATCTTGAAATGTAGGTGATTATTGTTATTTAAATCAATACAGCAAAACAACTTCAAATGAGATTCAAACTCGAGTAGACAAAACAAACAAGTAGTAGTGCTTATATACAGTATAGGCTAACTCGGTGCTTTAAATAGAGAGGCAGACAAAAGAGGAAGAACATTTACATTTTGGCCCCTGCACTTCTGCAATGATTCCGGCGCCCCTGATATAGGCTATAAGTGTACATATGAATAGGCTGACATTGAGTCTACTCTAATATTTTCAACCTAATGTTTCCACCATAATTAATAAAACAAATGTATATAATGAATATAGATACATTTTGTGTTGATAAGAATAGATGGATGGATATTTAGGTGGGTGGATTGGTGGGTGGATGCATAGATGGAGGCCTGCCTTTGAGAGGAAAAAAGCAGGTAGGTAAAACTTTTGGAGCCTGAATATCCACAGAAAAACCAGGATTGCATCTTTGTTTCAGATTGGCTCCGTCAATGCGCTTGAAATAAACAGGAACAGGGTTCCAAAACCGAAAAGCCCCTAATTTGTTGATACTGTACCGCTGAGATGTTGTTGACAGCGTCATTTAATGTGGGCAGGTGCTTTCCTGTTCCTTGGGGGGGGGTTCAATAGATTGGCTGAAGGAAATGTCAGTACAGACTAATGATTTGTGCTTCCTGGTGAGAAGCTTAATTATGATGATAAGAGATAAGCATTAACAGTCTAAGTGTTCAATATTTTTCATCCTAACTTCATCTGATCATGTGAAGCAATACATGATCCACCAGCGAGACTGCAGAGACAAGAGGGAAGACTATTAAGTCCGATGACTAATGTCTCCCTGACCAAGAGGCATCCATGCAAGGGACAAAACACAGTTTCTGACGCTGATGAAAATTCACCTTGAGGCACTTCAATATAAATCTTAAGAAACTAATGCAAGCCCCCCCCCCCGCCTTATTAATGACACCCGGGAAAGTGTAGGTGTGTGTGTGTGTGTGTGTGTGTGTGTGTGTGTATGCAGAGGAGTGGAAGTCATACAGGTTATTGGTTGCAAAGAAGTCGTCCGACCCACCAGAGATGGCTTACCAAGAATGAATTAAGATGCACTAACAGCGGAAATGAACACTGTGTGTGGTCGAGAGAGAGAGAGAGAGAGAGAGAGAGAGAGAGAGAGACCCACATTTGTATTCTGCTGAGTGCTTTGGCTGCAAACAATCAAAATAAGTGATTGTTTTCCTGTGGGCGGGGAGGAGTGTGCGAAACTGTGAACCTCCGGTTCTTGTACTAAAGGTGTGTATGGGTGTGTGTGTGCTACCAGTGTGTGTATGTGTGCTCACAGGTTTGACTGTGCACAGGTTAGCTTGCGTGTGTGCCTGTTACTGGCCTTGTCGCAGCCCCTCCCTGTCCTGAGTCCCATTCGTCTCTGGGACAGTCAGCGACCATGCCTTCAAGATCGCTTGCTAGCTAGACAATCAATTTTTACTGCCAAAGGACAATGCTCCCTAGCAAGCTGCTTCTGCACATTTAGATTTCCCACATGCAATGAATGCATTGATATGATTAGCACTGCAGCAACAAAAAGTTAGCATGTGAATGAGCTAAGAGTTGGCAGGTTTGACAAGCTGGCGGTAACAGAGAGGCAAGCTGTCAGGATATAAATACGATGGAAATGGCTTGATCAGCAGATTCAGTCATGGCATGTTGGAAATTATGCCATGTGTTGTTGTTGTTGTTGTTGTTGTTGTTATTTGCCTGCTTAGATGTAGGCAGTGGAATGATATGAAGAAGATAAAAGATACACAAATCCAATTCTAGACACTCAAGCATTCAAACATTACATGTGACACTGTCTGAATGTAGTGGAATTTCTTCATTATATCATCCACCTTCTTCATCCCAGATATATCATCATCAAGTGTGAGAGTCAATGACTATCAATACTGGTCTATGCGTCAAAATGACACAAAACACAAAGCGCTGATTGTTAATAAAGGCTTGATGCAGCAGCATGAAGATGAAGATTCTGCAACTGACTACATTCACATCTTACCAATACACTGCAGGCGCAAAACACATCCCAGGATCAGGGTTAAGAGACTTGTCATGCTGCCTCAGCACTGAAGAGAAGGCTTCGACTTTGAGACCTCTGTTTTCAATGACATCTGACACTCACTGAGACCAAAACAAAAAGGCCTCCCACAGCGATCTGTACTAAGACAGATCAAGCAGTCTGGGGGAAAATGCTTGAAGCTTGAAGCCACTTCTTGTTTCTTAAAAACAACTCAACTGCCAAGCGACGGCTTTTGGAAACCGTTGAGACCCTGCAGACCCCCAGACATCAAAGACATCTCGGTTTTGCTGGTAGACGGGGAGAGGGCTGAGCTCTCGCTCCATGCCACCATCGCCACGGCTACCTTACATCTGGCTCATAGAGTACCGTAGTACAGGTTCCAAAAGTCCTTTAGCGTCAGCAGGTTTCCACAGTAACAGCTGGATTCATTATTCGCCTCATCAATCACATTTTTATGACTGCTCTGTTGACTCCAAACAACGATGACCTTTTAATGAATACAAGTTCCGCAGTAGATCACACTGATGGGGGGCCACGGCTATTGTGAGACTAATGACAGCTAAATATACATGCAGAGCTTCAGCCTTCAGTAAAAACAAACAAACTGGTCCGTAAGCAAAAAAGAGGGATGTCGATGATGACTGCCTTGAACATCAAACTCTCTAATGTAAATGACCATAGTATGACACAGCGGAAAACTATTATAGTACGACGCTGCAACACGATCGGCCAATTGATTAGATAAACAACATTCAGTGAGCACTGGCAGACGTGTCGACAACATCGTAAACTCTCACAAGCAACAAGCTTGGTGGGGGGTGCTTGGTGGTGCTTGAAGGCTGCTTGCCCTATGGTAGAGACAGAGCAAAATCTGCCTTTTAAAAGAGTCAAAAGTTGCAGATCACTGGATTTGGAAATCACAAGTGATTCTGAGTCTGGTGCCAGGGGCGGCCCTCAAATGTGTGCTGCAGTCCAGAGCATCAGGATGTAGGCCTTGCCACAGTGACCAGACAAAGTACACAGAGGACCAGAGGCTTGACCCAAAGTGGCAGAGTCTTAAATAAACAGTTAAAGAAAAAATGTTAATGGTTGAATAGTGTATTAAACGGGAAACACTTTCAAAACATAAAAATCATACAACTTGCTATTTTATTTGCTGCTATTTAAAAGGTTTGAGAAATGCCTCCTCCTCCTCTCTCCACATATATTCCTATCTGTGTCCCTGAACATGTCAACCGGCTGGGACAACAACAGGCTCTCTGAATGCGGTTGACACTTGAGTAGGACCTGCCAGTCAGGCCCACAGAGATACAAGTATTCAATAGCCCCCTTTTCAATAACACGTCCCTTGTTGTTTCACCAGACAAAAAGACTGGCTTTGCCCTTCTTGCATCCATCCATCCATCTATCCACCGATGCAAGTAGTTATTTCAGATTAGGGTTTGCTATACATTGTTTTCTAATTTTAAAAAAATGTCACATACGCACATTTTTACACTATTTTATATGACGCTTGCTGGATTTCACAGCCAGGTCAGATGGTCAGGTACACTAGATACTTGACCTGTTTGGACCATCATATTGGGATTTATTTTCCCAATATGATGAGTTTCCTTCTACCAACCACCAAGAGCCAACCATCTGCTTAAGGAGGTATCCTTTTTGAATGAGGTCGTTGGTGATAAGTCCATACATGCCTTTCACTGGCGTCATGGTAAATTGATCCCAGCTCTCTGAAGCAGAGAAGTGGCATGGCTACCCCCACAGCCATGTCCTGCATCCCATGAGTATAATTTTTGGGGAAACAAGCTATAAATACTGAATGAATATCTTATTAATTAAGTTTGCATCAAGATAATGAGGAAACAGAGATGAAAAGACATGAAACATATACCACAACAAGGCTAGATTAGACTACACTTGGTTTCACTTTATATAAGCCGTAGAAGCTGATGCAAGCTGATGTGGGTGAGTTGTTAACAGAACAAGATTTGTTATGGGACCAGAGTTTTCCTTCAGCGCCATAACATGACAGAACGACACGCGGATGAGGTTAAAGCCTACATACCCATTCACTGTTTTCTCCTGTTTTCTTCTGTTTTCCAGTCACACTTAAATATTCAGCTGACACTCCAAAAACCTGATCTTTGGATATATGGTATGATATTTGGTTATAAGGTATTTTCACTATGCGGGTCTCCCTTCCAATTTGGAATAAATGTACTAGTACTCAGGGCCAGATTAACACTTCGCTGTACCCTGGGCAACAATATTCAAGGGCCCCATCATCACGACCCCAGGATCACCATAATTGGCAAAATACAGAATACATTACAGTAATATACAGTAAATATACTCAATACTTCAATAACTAACTGTCAGCAAGTGCATTTTGATGTACAGATGCTAATAGAACTACAAATGCACCACTATGTCCTCTTGTCAAGGCCACTCACTCACATATGATGTTATGAAAATAAAACACATCAGCATCAGTATAATCTGGCACAATTGACCCACTACATAGGGAGGGATTTTTCACAAAAAAATAAATAAGCAACCACGTTCAAAGCATCCAATATTTATTTAACAACACATATTCCCAACACAAATGTATTGAACTGATAGAGCCATCGCAGAGGAAGTCCACAGACAAGACACAAACAAAAATCCATAATCTCCTAGAATCAAGTAACATTTTGGTCCTCAGCTCATTTTAAACAGAAATCCCCGTCACCTCAGAATTCAACAGGACAATCAAGTTATAGTGCAATATAAACATTTTGAAATCTGCCTGTTTTCTGTCAACAACAATAAACAATTTACAGCATTTTCATGGAGCCACCACAAGGAAAAAATAAATAAAATGCAGTATCATCTGCTCCTAAGCTCATTTTAACTTGTTTTAAAACAGAAAACAACCGGTCACATCACAATTCCTACAAGACAGGCAAGGGTTAAACATTTTAGTGCAAGATAAACATTTGGAAATCTGTCAATTTCTCTCAATTAGACAAGACAAAAAGAAATGCTACATAATCTGGCAAAATACACAATTTGAATCCTAAATAATGGGGAAGTGCATGTTTAAATTTGAAATGCTTTATTTCATTTGGCAAACACATCTTACACTGGTATTTTTCTGGACTTTGAATGTGCAAACTGGTGTACAATATCTTCAAAATCTAGGGCACTAACAAGTTCATGTTCGATGGCCAAGAGAGAAAGTGCAGAGAGCCGTGTCTGTGACATTTTGGTCCTCAGCTCATTTTTTACTCGTTTCAAAACAGAAAACGAACTCTCACCTTTGCAGTTAGACACAGGCAAGGTTAAAAACAGTCTTAGTGCAACATAAACATTTGGAAACGGTGTCTTAAGTCCATGTCTCTCAAGAGCTTGCAGCAGCTGTACAGGTGAAGTCTCATTCTGCACAAAGTGCTTGAACTGAATAAGTTTGTCTGACAAGGAACCATCCAGATCTGTCGGCTCTTCGCTCTCCGGGCTGTGAACATTAGCTTGCGCCGGCAGTGAAGAAATGTCCTGGCTAGCTGAGCTGTCCTCGTTGACGGAAGATGCCTTAGCAGAATAGTTGGTAACGCTAACTGTAGTGAAGAAATTACCTATTTTCGGTATATACTTTAAATTTTCTGCGTTTCTGATGTCCTTTTTTAAATTCCGTTTCGCGCTCCCACTTAGCTTCTCCCTGTTTTCAATTTTTGAGTTGTGTAGAGGCGCTTGACGTCACGCAACCTGCTCAGTGCACGTTGATTGGCGTCACCTTTGACCCGCCTCATATGGGCTGACCAATGAGGAGAGGGTCTCAGCTCACGGTCACAGTCAGAGGCAGCCAGGGGCAGTGCATAGACTGTATAGGCAGTGCTTAAAGTGGAAAAAGTACCAGTACTCCCTTATTCACTTATAAGCGATGCGTGCAAATCAGTAAGCCATTGTAAAATTCAGATTTTTTAGAGAAAAAAAAGGGGGGTGCGCGCGATCGTAACCCACCCCGGACCCACGACCGACGGGGGGGGGGGGGGGGGGGGGGGTGCACGCGATCGTAACCCACCGCGGACCTACGACCAACGGGGGGGCGCGCGATCGTAACCCACCCCGGAGCTATGACCGACGTAGGGGGGTTAGGGCAGAGTAGAGTACCGGCAGCCTGTGACAAGTGCCGGTACGCAAGAAAAAGTGCCGGTACGCCAAAGGGAGTACCAGCCCACTTCGAGCACTCTGTATAGGTGCAGCGCAACGGCTCCGGCGGACAGTTTAACATAGAAGCGAGAGATAACCAGATATGTTGATATGCAGTATGCCCTCACTGCCCTGGGCCCTTTAGATGTCGTGGGCCCCTGGGCAATTGCCCAGTTGCCCCTATGGTTAATCCGGCCTTGCGTATGGGAAGCCCTATTCATCTGACATGCTCTCAGCCTATCAGTGTCATGCTGAGCATGAGAAATTATCTCACAGCTGCAGAGGTTGTGATGTTCATTGCTTTGTCATGCAGTGATTCTCCACCACATTAGTTTAAGTGTGTGTGTGTGTGTGTAATATTAGTTGTGGGGACGGCGATGTGTCTCTTTCATTGTGAAGCATGGAGGGTAAGAGTGTCCGTCTGTAGGAATACAGGTGTCAGTTAAAGGACAATTCCAGCGCAAAATGAGACTGTTCTCTGGGATCAGTTTTCATTCTAGTCAAATGTAACCAAAGTTCTCGAAAACCGCTAATTAGCTTATAACGCTAGCTGTGGGGGCAGATATTCATGTAAAATAAATTGCAATTCTATACCACTAACAAGGCTCAAAATCGCACCACACTTCCAGGGTAGCATAATGAGGGTCCATACATGTAAAACAAAGCATTGAGAACTTTGTAAGTGTACAGACAGTTTATTAAAAATAAAGTTTAGAAAGCCAGTGCCTTCACAAAAACAAGCGGGCGCCATCTGTGGAAAACAGTCACGACCAGTCGAGCGACAAACGCCGTGCAACGTAAAACTATGGTCATGGGTGTTTGTTTTCAGTAGTCATCCACTAGTGGCACTACCGCTAGTGGATGAGGAGGATGTTACACTACCGCTAGTGGATGAGGAGGATGCTACACTACCGCTAGTAGATGAGGAGGATGTGTTCATACTGCTGCTTTCAATGTAGCTTACGGACATGCGGTTGTGATTTTCCAGCAAATAATTTGGGCTTGATGTGCCTCAAATTGTCAGTGAGATCAGCAGTTATTTGCACGCATACGCAAAATACTAAACAGTACAGAAGTCTGTAAGGATTAGCATGATCAGACAATTACTTTCAGATTTTACTTTGTAGTGAGTAACGATGAATCCACTGCAATGTATTGGAGCAAAAAGTATCATTTTTTTGTAATGTAGTTAAGTGAAGTTAAAGTGACATTCCACCGGCACAGCCACATTTTTATTAACTCATAGTGTCATCATAGTGTCCCAAGTGTACCGAAAACCCAAACAAACACGCTCAGAATAAACTACAGATGAGAGTTGTGTAATATCATCAATTTACTGCAACGTCCATGGTGCATTGCGGCGCAAGCGTGAATCGGCCAATGGGAACTTGTTTACATCTGGATGAGAGAGCGGTCTGAGATGCAGATATAAGCTTGGCTGTTTTGTATTTTATATTTGTCAACCTGTGCACTATGTGGATAACATCATACCGTTTCATTGTATTGTGCTTGGTTGTACAGGACATTGAGCTGCAAAAAGGGCTGCCATCACACGTCACATGTAACTATTGAGTGTTGTAAAACAGTGGTTAGCTGTAATGGAGCCCAACACGACAAAAGTAAATGCATGTCCTTATTTGCATTTCAATAATAATATATTATTATTATATATCCATGGTCTGTAACAGTTGATAACGGAGATTGTGCCAGGTCCCACTTCCACATCAGCCGGTGGGTTTATATCGTATATCATCGCTGACTGATATATATCGACAGTGATGGCGGGCAAGCTACTTGATATGTGTAGTGAGCTAAGCTACCAGCTACTCTCCAATAAATTCAGCTTCACTACACAGAAGCTACCACCCATAAAAATGTAGCAAGCTAAGTTACAAAAATCTGTCAAAAGTAGCTTGCTACATTATAGCTACTTTCTATTAAACAAACTGCATGCTAAATCAATGCAATTTCAGTGATCAACAGATAAAGTTATCAGTCAGGTAAAGGCTAAAATATGTTTAGATATTTATTGAACAATAGCCCAAAACACAAAGACAAATCAGAACACATTTTTAGCTCTAGTTACATGAGAATGCCTTTTGAAATTGTAAATAAAATAAATAAGGTAAGGAAAAATGATAGCAATGACCCTGGATAGGACAAAGGCACGAGTTTAGTTTACAAATTAACATCTAAGAACTGTTATTTAACAACAGCCCAATAGACACATAACAAATGTGAATCAGAGCAAATGAACTGCTCTATTTAAGCAAGAATGCCCTCTGACGTCTTTGACGTCGACAGGAACTTTTTCTTTGGATTACAAAGAAGGCATCTGAAAATATATTTCTTCTCACTTGTCTCGACTAAAGTGACGTACTTTTGAAGGCCACGGTGCCACATGAGCATGTTCAGGTTCAGACCCTTCGGCACTTGGGCTCTCTGCCATCCTGTCTTTCCCCTCCAGTGGCTCCGTGTGAGTGCGTGTGTGTGTGTGTGTGTGTGCGTGCGTGTCGTCACCAAAGCCTACGCATGCGCTTGTACCCGGCTTGTTGTCGTGGACACACAAACATCTTCAAACGTCTTCTTCTTGTGTGTGTTGATGGCTGCAAGGAAACGCTGTTGTATGAACATCAGAAATGTCCAGGAGAAAGTAGCTTTCGAGGACGCTACCGCGCTACTTGATCAATAAAAGAGCTTAGCTACTGAAAAGTTACTTGGTTTTGTAAATAGCGACGTTACCGACCAGCTACTGACAAATGTAGTTAAGCTAGTAGCGACGCTACTGCCCATCACTGTATATCGACTAGTATAATCCTCGTCTACACAGTAAAAATGCCAGACTGTAACCTTCGTGAGCATGCTGTGGTTTGGTTTCGCTAACACTACATGAGTAAACTCTGAAAATGGTACTTTAATAAACTTATTTGCAAACGTCCGTGCTGCATGTATACAAGCATTGCTACTTTATTCATTGAATGAGCTGAAAGTGCACTAGTAAACTAAACTCTACTGTATTTATAAACATAACCGTAAAACCATTTGTCCATGCGATAATTTATTACTTGAATAAGAGACGCTAAAGGCAGAACGGCATGCACATTTGACTGCTGCCGTCTCCTTTGTAAGTTTTCCTCTTCTGTGTATTCTGGCTCAAAAAAATATCCGTCATTCCTTACACTGCAGTATGACTTGGCTATAGTTGGTCCTCATTTGATCCATAGATTGGTATTCATTGCTAGAAGCCATTGTAAAATCTCATGTAGCTCTTCAGCCAAACTCCAAGCTGATTGGTCAGGGTGATTTTGCTGGGGGGGAGGGGCTCAGGGCTCTGAGAAAGCACTTGTAGTTCTTTGAAAACCCAGAATTCCGTGGAATTCCCTGGCAATTCCCTGCAATTGGGCGACTGAAATAGTCACCCAGTGGCAAGCTCTGAGCAGGCTTATACCTTATACTCCTCCCCCTTCCGCCATCTGCGTGTTACTGTATCAGACGCACACGTCTGCTTGAGTCTGTATGGTTTTCATTGTGTGTATAAGCCGTTAGCCTGGTGGCTGAGCCAAACAAACTACTAAGTGACTTTTGGACATCTGTTTTTAGTTTTTAGTCTGTTTTCCACAAGAACTATAGTGGATCTACATCTCCTTACTCTCTGATGCCCTACTTTACTCCGTTGATGCCAATCATATATTGGACTAGCTGTCCCGGCTGCCAGTTTAGCCAGGCTCGCCGTTAGTCTGGTGACTAAGCTACTGTAAACAAACCAGCAAATGGTGATTGCTATTGAACTCCCCTGCATTAAAGCAGAGCTACAATCCATAGAGTCTTTGATCAAAGATCTACATCGCAAAGCTCAACTCTGTTCTCGGTTAACTGCAGTCCACCCCGAACCAGAGAAGCTTGGAGACCTGGTCGAAGGCCCACGTCCCTCCCACAGCTGGTCCTTAGTGGTAAAGGGGGAAAGGATGCATCTCTATCCCTCTGTTTGAGGTAGACTGTTATCTCCCCCTGGAGGTTGCCTAAACGGTCAACTCGAGATACTCGTGATTGGCGACTCCATCTCCTGGTATGTCAAGCTCCTCTGTGGCATAACGTATTGTTTCTCTGGATGTAAAGTTTCTGATGCCTCTACATACATTCCAGCCTTATTGGATTCCCATCCAACTGTCCACACTGTTATTGTGCATGTTGGAACGAATGACGTCATGGCAAGCCAACCAACGAAGCTACAATATGACTGTGTTTCTCATCCTAACTATTGAGAGCCTGAGCAAAAAATGCTGGCCCCATTCCATCTCTAGGTAAGAGCTCAGAGCGCTTTAGTTGCCTTTACAGCCTGCACAGCTGGCTAATGAATTTCTGTACTGCAACAGGCCAAGGCTCCATAAACAACTTTGACTCTTTCTGGCACAGGAGAGATCTCTACAAAAAAGACGGTATTCACCCAAATAGTGAAGAAACTAACAAGCTGATATCAAATCTCATTCACTGTGTGGCTTTTTCAGTTTGACATTGTAGAGACCAGGCTTTAAATTCTGTATCAATTGTGTGTACTTCAGGTGCTCTCTCTTCCAAGGCACAGCCCTCTATTTCTCTGGCTGAGCCTGGTCCTCTTCCAGTCTATCCTACCTCTGTTATTATTAATAACAAACCACCGCCACCAAAACATGCCAAACATTGTCAGTCATTGTCGCTCATTCTACAACAATTAAATATCTGTGCCTATAACAAAGTGTATCTCAGTTGTGTCAGATACGGAGCCTCCTCTCTTCGGCGTCAGTTTTTAAATCGAGATGGACTAGGACAGGGGTCGGCAACCCAAAATGTTGAAAGAGCCATATTGGACCAAAAAAACAAATATGTCTGGAGCCGCAAAAAAATAAAAGCCTTATAGAAGCCTTATATTGAAGGCAACACATGCTGTATGTATCTATAGTAGCTATATTAGCCTACTATCGAAATGACTAAGTTAACTACAAATACATAATGAGCCTTCATGATTAAATGTTTATTTTTCCTGCAGTGCATCCTGTAGAGAATGACGCACCACGTGACTACTCTGTTGTGCGATGCCGCCTCAAGTTTAACTTCATTACAATATTAATGAATTATGTTTCATTGCTTTGATGAAATTAAAGAAATGCAATAAAGAAATCAGATTTTTGATGTTTTTATTTTCAGGATTCGAAAAAACAACAACAAAACGGAACGTGCATAACGTGCCCCTTATCTGGGCAACAGAGTGCAATAAAACGCAGCCTACATTTTTAAAAATAAAACATCAGCCTTTTGAAAAGGTACAGTATATAAAATCAAATTAATACAGTTCAAGTTTGACGTCTGTGCAAATGCCAAGCAAGTCAGTGCAAGAGTAAAACGAAGCAGCATCCTCTTCTCTTTTGACACGCAACCAACGCAGCTATGCTCGGACCTGAGCAACAAAACACAATAATATCCCTAAGTGTCATTCCAAATATATACTGACAAAAATCAGATATCACTTTATAAAAACAGCCACTTTGTTACTAAAAATGTGCCTATGACAGGATTGTGTTCTTACCCGTTTAATCCTTCCGCATTGGCAATGAATGCAAATGATTCGGTCCAAGAAACGTTGAATCCTCTGTTCTCCTCAGTTATTTTTCTCTTTTTCCCTTTGGGATCCATGGCCCATCACACAGCCGCCGGTTTGTTTACAACAGCCACCTGCCTGGCATCCCGCCTTACTGATAGAAACGTGTGTCGCAGGCTATGACGTAAATCTTCGTTGACAGAAATGTTGAAATTTAATATTTATTCTACACATTTTTATAGCATTGAAAAATGTTAATAATGTTTGTGTCATGTTTGTTTTCCTACAGAAACCATATTAAAACAAAAAATATATTTCTCTCCCCCATCTTTTTCCATTTTCAAACATTTTTGAAAAAGCTTCAGGGAGCCACTAGGGCGGCGCTAAAGAGCCGCATGCGGCTCTAGAGCCGCGGGTTGCCGACCCCTGGACTAGGACTACTACACAAATGTAAGAAGACTGGTCTCCAAATTAAACAATGTAAGAATTCTGATCCAATAGGCAAACCCTGATATTTTAATAATTTCTGAGTCATGGCTAAAAAATCTTTCTCAGATTATGTTATAGATCTTGATGGTTTTATTCTTTTTAGAGCAGACAGAATAGGGAAAGGTGGTGGTGTAGCTATCTATGTTAAAACATGTTTTCCGGTATCTGTACTAATCTCATCCTCTGTCAGTAAATCTTGGGGGAAATAAGCAGGTGACAGTGATAGGCTTAGGGTTAGATATAGACCCCCTTCAGCCCTCCCATGCGCCATTGACAATTTAGTCTAGACATATTTTCTTCTTATGCAGCATCTGAATTGCTAATTAAGGGGGATACCAACCTTGATTGGGAAAAACTAGTATCTGATAGTTTCAAAGAGATGTGTACTAATCTCAACCTGACTATTAATCACTACACCAACACGTCCTAATGTGAAATCTTCTTGGATCCACATTATACTCACCAATATGCCTCAGAGGTACTCATCCCATGGAGTCTTTCCTCCAGATTTCAGTGATCATTGCCCTATTGCCTGTATTAGGAATGTGACATTTTGTAGGACAAACCCACGTATCATATCCAAAATGAATTTTAGGAACTTTGACACCCAGGAGTTCATGCATGATTTGATTATGTGTAATCTAGACAGGCTGCCCCTCATATCTGATCCAGACCCTGCCCTTGCATATTTCTCCAATACTTTTAATTCTATTGCTGATAAACATGCTCCCTTTAGGAGACTATGGGTTAAGGACAGACACTCTGTTTTTTGAGCTATCTGAAGTGATCACTGAGAGGAATTGGGCAAAAGCTAGAAAAACTGGGGCTGTTCGGACTGGATTTTGTTCAGGCAGCTTTGAAACAGATGTACTATGATGATCAAGAAAGCTAAATCCTCAAATCTTAATTCCTTACACATGATGCTGGCAACCCAGCTACATTTTGAAAAAATGATTAAGTCAGTGAGGAATAGTTCCACCCCAGCAGTTATTGGCTGACTCTGGTCCCATAAACAACAAGGTGGTGGTAATTTTATTAAGGCAGGCCATATATTTGATAAAATTAATCCAATTGATATCGTCAACTAGGTGGGTTAACATAATCAAAATGAGACTTATAAATCAGGACCAGAGATCTCAAATTATTTGAATCCTTGTAGTTTCTCTTTTACTGATTTGGAAGTGGGTGACACTCTTTTCAGGTCTATGATAGACCTGAAAAAGTCTGCTGGTGCTGATCCTATCGACCCTGGTCTTCTGAAGTAAGCTGCTTCAATTATAGTTGGGCCCTTAACACACATTTGTAATCTTTCTCTTAGCTCGGGATTGTTCCAAAGATTTGGAAAACTGCTCATGTGTTTCCACTTCATAAGGGTGGTGAATGTAGGGATCTTAACAATTACCACTCAATTTCCAAGCTATCGTGTCAAGCCAAGACCCTTGAATCCTTTGTTAATCGTCAGCTCCATTTGTTCCTGAGCAGAAATTGCATTTTAAATCATTTTCAGTCTTGTTTTAGACCTGATCACAGTACTGTATCAGCTACATCTCTTGTCCTAAATTATATTATATGTGCTCTCAACAATGGACAGCAATGTACTGCTCTGTTTATTGAACTGTCTATAGCCTTTGATACAGTTGACCATTCACTTTTTATAGATAGACTAGCCTATATTGGCCTAGATCAGAATGCCTGCCAGTGGTTTACAAGCTATCATGCTAATAGAACCCAATGTATATCACAGAGTTCCATTTTAGGTCCTTTACTTTTCACCTTGTATATTAATAATATTGTCCCTTTTGATAATGGCTGTAAGGTGCACTTTTATGCTGATGATACAGTGCTTTATTCCTCTGCTTTTACATTGGAAGGAGTGCTATCGATTTTGCAGACAGCCTTTGAATCGATCTAACGCTCACTTCTAAGGCTTAAACTTGTCTTAAATAGTGCAAAAACCCAATATATGCAATTTACTACTTCCTGCTCTTTGAAGGTAATTGACTTGTGTAGATGAACTAACAACAAAGTAAAGGACGAAACTTATATAGAAATAGATCATGTTTTTCACGTGTTAACAGGAGGCTTTTAGTTCAGTCTACTTTTTTGTCAATACTTGATTATGGCGACATTATCTATATGCATGTTGCCCCTACCACTTTGAAACAGTTTGATACTATTTATCACTCAGCTCTTCATTTCAATACTGGTGACCATTGCAGAACACATCATTGCAATTTCTATGAGGCAGTGGTTTGGCCGTCCCTGTAAGCTAGGAGAACGCAGCATTGGCTCCTGTATATCTATAAAGCAATCCTATATAAGCTACCTATTTACCTTACACACATAGAGTTCGAGTCACTATCAGACAAGATCTCGGGATTGGTCAACTCTTGAGGTCCCTTGAGTAAAAACAGAGCTAGGAAAAACTGCTTTTAGCCATTGTGCTCCATGGGTATGGAATGAATTACAGGAAGTTACTAAATTGGATGCCTTATTCTCATTGGGAAATGTGTGATAAGTATGTGATAAATGATTCTGAGGTTGAGGTCTTTGCATGTTTTTAATAACTTGCCATGAATGTTCATCATCACTGTTGTTTTATTATTATATATACATTTAGATTACTATTTTATATATTTTTACTGATGTTGTTTTATGATGTTATACAGTTTTACGATTGGATTTACTGTTGAATTGCTTTGTAACCAGGGCACCTTCGCAAATGAGTCCATGGTCTCAATGTGTTCCCCTGGATAAATAAAGGTTAAATAAATAAAATGCATACATGCATACATACATACATACATACATACATACATACATACATACATACATACATAGGGCTGGGCAATAATTCAATATTATCGTTTATCATGTTTGATTGGCATTGTATCGTCATGAAATGAAGATATCGAATAATATTGATACCCAGTTTTAGAGTCTAAATTATTTACGATGAGAACATATGCCCTTAAAATGATCAAATATGAGGTATGAAACGTCAGTGAGAAAAGAAAACTAGTACTAAGTACTTTCCGTCTCCATATACTTCAATATAATGACCTTCAGTTACTGTTTAGAATGGTATTTTGAATTCATAAGCATATCGTGATATTTATCGCTATTGTGTTAAATGCCCCATTATCGTGATTAATTATACATTTTTCCATATCGCCCAGCCCTATACATACAAACACACACATACATAAATACATACATTAATTGAATTCCCTCACTCACACACACACACAAACGCACACACATGAGAAGCAAGAAGTCCAACAATGGATACAACACATTATTGATGTTTTTGACTACCCGTCCAAACATAACTCCTGTTGTACAAAACAAAAAAATGATTCCCTACACACATACACACACACACACACACACACACACACACACACACACACACACACACACACACAAACATGCATAAAGATACACTTGGACCAACCCCACAGCTGGCCAAAACTGGGATAGTGTGTGTGTGTGTGTGTGTGTGTGTGTGTGTGTGTGTGTGTGTGTGTGTGTGTGTGTGTGTGCGTGCGTGCACATGTGTGTGTGTATGCATGCACATGTGTGTGTCCTGCCCGGATGGTGTGGTAGACCCCGTGGCGGGATGCTAATGAGGCTCAGCGCTGAGTTGCTAATGAGGCTGGATAGAGACAGGAGGTTTGCAGTGGGAAGTGGAAGCGTTCACGCGCACGTGCACACCTGGGGGGTATACTACGAAGCTCGATTAGTGGGTTAGCGAGGTATGTTGCGCTCAAAGCCTGGGTTAGCTGTCCTACGAACGTCGCTCTCTTTTAGCGTCGCTGTATCACCATGGTAACTTATGCTGGCAACCAAACCTGGTCGGGAGGAGGTTTTCAGCTAAGACTTTCCGATTAGTTCGGCTTCTTAAAGCTGCAGCGCCGCTTTCGGGACAGATCCGATCCCTTTATGAGAGATACAGGTTCTCATCAGAGGGTATTCGCTATTTGGTCGTCCTTGTTGGACCTTATGAGGGCAATGCTACAAAAAGAAGCCGTGCGCAGTGTGTCTGTGTTTCACTGCGATGTGTTGCCACGGGTACATATTTGCATACAGTTGGTGATGCCGAACATATCCGCAAAAAGGTGCCTTGCGATACGCAAGGTTGTAGCTGCCCTAAATACACTGCTAAATATGTTCGTGGTGTTTCCCAACTTTTTGCCAACACAAACTGTCAGTTGCAAGTTATCAACTTGCAGGTAAAAGAAAACATCTGTATACGTGAATGAGCGGTAGAGTGGCGGTAGCGCGTCAGTCTTCAGATTCTGCGTGCTGGGTTCGATCCCAAGTGAAGTGGGTATGTGTAGTTTATTTAAAAAAAAGTTATATTTCTTATGTCATATGGAATATTTATTCATTAATGTTATGGAATTATCCAGTTTGGTAATCTAGATGAGGGTAAAAGGCATGATGATGGACAGGCAACATATGAACCCCGGTCGCTGCGTTCAGCTCACATCCTAATCCACCACACCGCCGTCGCTACTATCCAGCACATGCAATACGTTTCTTACATAGGCCTATAGCAGGGGTATTCAACTAAAATTTCAAGAGGTCCAGTGAGAGAAAATTTCCTCAAGCGAAGGTCCGGATATATATATATATATATATATATATATATATATATATATATATATATATATATATATATATATATATATAGCCTTATAGTTGTATCAACATCTGCAACTGACTGTTAAATTAAAGAAAGTCAAATTCACAATTCAAAAATATTTATTGTCACTAATCATTGAAGTATACATGTGTACTGTCTCTCCCTGTCTCCCGTTCACTCGTCTTCTCTCCCTGTCTCCCGTTCACTCGTCTTCTCTCCCTGTCTCCCGTTCACTCGTCTCTCCGTCATCTCTCCCTGTCTCGCGCTCACTCGTCTCTAGGGATGGGGATCGTTAATATTTATTGATATCGATACCTTTATCGATACTCCTTATCGATCCGAGTCTTTATCGATACCACTATCGATACTTTTCTATTATTTGGTGGAAAGACGACGCGACAATTTGTTTTCAACAGAACTGGTATTGCTTAACAAGTGAGCATAACAAAAACGTTTCTAGCCTTCAATAAACATGGCTAATGTAATAGGCCACTTCGAAATGACATACAACTAACAATAGAAAGAATATATCAGCAGCACCAAATGAAAAATAAGTCATAATGTATATGGGTCACACAAAAGGAAATAAAATATAATCTCATAATTTAACAGGGGTTTTTTTGCAGAAAAATTAACATGTCTGCCTTTCATGATCCTCCAGATTTTTAATATACTATACAACTGTATTACTCATGTTTCTCGCCAAAATCTCAATTTCCCTTTTCTTTACATTACACTTGAACGCATCATGATAACCTAATAGTCGTTTTACTGAGCCAACCTGAACACATCATCACGCAGCACGTCTGAATCTTTATTTACTTTTCAAGATAACTAGCTTGTATGCTGCCGATTACAACACGGATTTCACAATTGGATTACTATTTTTAACTAACGGGACAAGCAGGGGTGGACTGGCCATCGGGCGTACCGGGTGAGCCGATGCACATTTTTGGGCCGGTCCAGGACTGTCATAATTAGGGTTTTAATAATCGTATTTAACCGTATAACTGCAGACAACTTTATTTAAAATCAAATGTAAAACATGTGTGTATGTATTGTGGTGTCCGGTGCGTGTGGACGTGCGGCTCCTCCTGCGGAGCGGTTCATGTTAATAGCGGAGTCCGGGAGGGTTCACCTTCACGGCGTAGTTACGAGGGATGTGCGACTATCGGCTTAAAAATACTAAAGTGTTTTTTAAAGTTAGAAAGATATTAGATATTCAACCGATATTCACGCTCCGAATTACAGCGATCAGACACGGGGAACTAAAGCCGCGATCACCGGTATGAGTCCCGTGTGTCTAGCGGTGTCTACCTGCCCCCCCGTCGGTCGTAGGTCCGGGGTGGCTTACGATCGCCCCCCCCATAAATTTGATTGGCTGAGCAGCGTCACGTGGGATACTTAACTCACATGCAATTGGTCTGTAAGGTCCGCTAACCAAATGCCGTAAAGACTAGAAAAGCTGCGCTGGTTAAAATAGAAGCGCCCCGTCATAATGTAGAATCCCTCAATAGTTTATTGATTATAGGTCTGGGTCCGCATAGGACGGCGTCTGGGTCCGGACCCGGACCGCGGTCCGCCTGTTAGTGACCTCTGGCCTATAGGATGTATTTGAAAGGAATTCCCTAAATTACACAAAAAAGCAAGTTGTTGGTTGCTTTTGCATTTTGCAATCATATGCGTAAGAATTGTTCGCCATTAATCCCAATAGAGTATTGGGATTAATGGCGAACAATTCTTACGCATTCACAGAATCTGCTGTTTGTTGCCAGCATGGGCAACTGTATCGCCCCTTGCCGTTATTTGCTTTTTAAACTCCTCGTATGAGTTCATAATCACTACTTGCTCCTCCTGAGTGACATACAGCCCGTGTTCGCTCCGTCGGATCCATTGCGTCAAGGTGAATGACGTATTGACGTTGGGTTACGCCCTTTTTATGTGAACGCGCATTGAACCTAAAGCGGAAAACCTGGCTTGACAAATTTACCTTTAAGTGAGCTTCGTGGAACCGTTTAACTCTGATCGCGAGTTTCGTCTTAAGCAATCGAGGTTTTCCCAAGAAAACCTGGATATGTTCAGCGAGCTTCGTAGTATACCCCCCTGCATGACTTGTAGTGTGGATCTCATGCACACTCGCCATGAGAAGTTTTATGTTTGTATTTCTTTTATACGTTTATTTTACAGGGACATATATTGCACCAGAGATTGCTACAAGCTCATTGTCATCTGTAGTCCCTTCGCGGGATTTGTGTACTGCATGACATGCACACACACACACGTGCATACACTCACATGCACCTAGCTACCTGTACTGGGCACACAGAAATTCATAGTTTGAGTCACAATGTGGCTATCCTTGTCTGAGGTGAGGCTCCTCAGCTGAGAATAGTCATGACTTCCACCATGTCGGGACGCTGTTGGAGCCTCTGTTGCATCACTGCAGTGCAGGAGCTGGCAGCAGCCAGGTAGCAGACACTTAAGTTTATTTTCCACAGATTTTCCACTCACTGCTATAACTGCAAGCGTTGCATAAGTTAATGCTAAGTGGCCAAGCTCCTCAGGGCGGAGATGAGTGTGGGTGGGGAAAAGTGCAGGAGTGTGTGTCAAAAAGGGTTACTAATAATTTGTAGGAAGGTGTGTGTGTAGGTGGGGTTTACTTGCTAATTTACCTGTTCTTTAGTCATGCAGTAAAACTGCTCCCATTGAGAACTGATCCTGACCGTGACATCTCTGTCTCTGATGTGCCGCAAGACATATTTGTTGTTTTTTATTTGGCAAAGAAAACTCATTACATTTCAGGCCCTCACTCAATAGTGCCCTCCCTCCCTCCCCCGATCTGGCTCTCTCTCCTCTCCACCTCTGCTTCTCCCTCCCCCTCCTCACCTCCATCCAATCCCTTCCACCTATCCACCACTTTCTTTATTTTTTTTGTTCATCCATCATTTTGGCCAGGCGAGACGGTGGGGTAGGGGGGGGTTCCTTCAGGGATGTGCGGTTGCTCAGCACTGTGGCTCACTTAGAAGAACTGCATTCCTGCCAGGCCAACTGTCCACTCAGTCTAGGAGTGATTCCTCCTGATATGTGACTTTTTGAAAAGAAGAAGATTATGAGGGGGATGGGGATATTCTATGTTATAATACCGTTAAAGCTGGCTTAATGTCATGCTGTCTGTCACCTTTAGTTATTCTGCCCTGTGATCTCCCGGCGGTCGTTAATGAGCAGATAATGCATTCACAGATCCAAAAAGATCCTCCAACTTTGATGTACAGGTGGTTGGCAGCAGCATGGTACAAGCTGGATTTGTTTGGTATGGTAGGCCAAGGGAGGGTCCGGATAGACACTCACACACACCTCATAGTTGTTACAGAACGCTTTCACTCTGATCTCATTGCCCATGTCTGCAATTATATGAAAACAAATGTTTCATTGCCCACTTTAATATGATTATTATTTATTTACATTACTATTCAGTAACAACCTCGTTGGGTTTATTGTTTGTGAATGCCCTCCTTCAGGAGATAAAAGTACATTTGTCTTTTAAGCTGCACTCTGTGGGTTTTATGAAGAACATCAAATACATATCATAACATAGCATTGTCCACGTTCATTTGAGGAGGATTATTATCGCAAAGGCCTAAGAAAACTAATTCATGTGTTGAATAATCATTTACACACGCAGTGATGTTTTGTAGCCAACGGCTCAATAGGATTTTCTCTGAAAGCAAAAGTTAATGAGCAGTATCGACTGAGAGCTTGACAGTTGAGATTGGTTAAAAAACACAACTGGTGCTTACACACGATGTTAGATGCTAAAGATGAGCCAAGCCTAATTTTGGATGCTGACTGCGGCTTTAGGAGCATAATTCATACAACAAGAGCCTTAGCCCTTCATCATTGTAAGATGGCATGTGCGTCATCTTAAATTGTAAGTACATATTTTCTCTTTACTATTTACCGTTATCATTAATTAGCGTCGCTAGGCAAGCAAATGACCATTTCTTGCTAATGACTTTGAATGAAGCTTATGAAGCTTTTGAGCATAATAGAGGCAGCCGACCTGAAAATATTTGACAAATATTTTGCGTTATACGCAACCAACCGCCTGGCATGCATGATAAGAAGACATTAATGACATTTAGAAAACAAAATGACAGTCAGTAGTGCTGTATTAGTCTTCTTCAAAACAAATCTCTTAAGTAATATAAACAGACTAGGCCTGCTGTTTATCAGTCCTATCACTCCGACAGTGCTGTTCACCGTGACAAGAGAACACATGCTTAAAAGGCTTTAAATACCACTACCGCGACACTGAGCAGCTTGGAGAGCTAGCAACCTGTCAATGGCCTTTCTCCTCTTCCTGTAGTCAAAAGAAAAATGCAGCGCTGTGTTTTAATTGGCTCTTGGTGGCCCCGAGTATGTCAATTATCAGGACAAGAGAGCTTGGTCTGGGCTGCTCCTGCCCCCCCTCCCCCCCCCCACCCCCATCAATTCCATACTCACCATGCACCCATGAAAGGAGAAAAAAACCTGAGCTACGAGGCGATGCAACCTCTCCTTTAAATGACCGAATTCCACTCTCCCATCCATTGTTGGGTCAGAGCTCGGAGGCCCCCGGTAGTCGTGGTAGTCGTGAGTGACAGAGTGGAAAATGTGAGCAATGGCTACCGTTAAGACAGCATTGGTCAGCAGCCAGGCGGAGAGCATTCATCCATGGTCAGAGAGGGGTGGGGTGGAGGTGTGGTCAAGGAGGGAGATGAAGAGAGAGGGAGGGAGATGATAGAGAGAGAGAGCAGAGCGTTTTGTTGATGCTCTGCTCACAGGGTAAAAGATGAGTAAGGACATTATACGCGCATCATCGTCTCCCTTAAAATGTGTCTCCAGATTGGCCAGAAAAAACCCCTCTTCCTTGCATTGCCTTCAATATCTTGCACATAATTGATGTATTATTATGGCGTTGTTATGGTTTGAACTGGGTCAGGTATTGTGGGGGATACCGTCGTGCTCTTGAAATTCTTACCCCGGGGACAACAGAGGTGTCAGTTTACCAGAGACACGCCAGTGGACGGTTGCACACTACTGTCGTTGGAGGGGACTGCTGGGTGCAGGTGCCTTTAACTTATTTTGCTACAGAATGTTGCTGCAGCGCTAAAGCTACTGTTGTGAAATGGATATTTAAATCTGTTTATTTGTCAAGTCACACAACATAATCTTAAAGTTCAGATCATAAATCTTAGAGTTTTAGTTACTTAAAGGCTGTGTAAAGCAAAATTAAATATGTGTTTTGAGTTTGTCACCACAGAAAAATGTGTTATTAACCACCCAGCCAAATTTGACTGATTAAAGAAGTTGCTAAGTATATAAAAGTAGGTTTCAAAATCGTGATAAAATAAGCAGTGCTCTACTGCTTATTATTAAGAAAAGATAAGCACAACGAGTACTCACTGGGATTTGGACCATGTATTCGATTATACGTTTTTGGCATTTCTTGCATCCCTACACCTTCTAGCAGTGTTATTGGACTTGTGCAGCTGTACATGTTGGAGCAACCAGAGCCAGAATCTGATTCGTCAGAGGACGCTGAACTCCCCAAGAACCACCCTTGTTTCTCTCAGTCGAAGCAATAACTGGCGATTGAGCGGGAGAACCAGTGACGCTAACACGCACTGGTTGTTAGGGGCGGGGCAATGCTAAGGGGGACCACGGTGGGTCATCAGGTACCTCTTAAGCCCCGCCCAGAAAATCCTGAACCAAATGGTGAAAAACAGAAAAACGGTCTAACTCCACAATTCAACACTACATGATTCTACTTTTCACATGTTTTCAGCAATTACTTTTTGACGTGTGTAATGTGTTTAGAAACAAATCTCTGAATTTGCCTTACACAGTCTTTAACAGCAGCCTATGAACTGGTGATGAAATCAGAGATCAGGGACTGACAGTAGCCAGGTGATCAATCATTATAACATTTACAAATGATTGAACATGAACAACAAAATAATAATTCAAATATTAATTCAAATAATAGAATATAAACTATTTACAACACACAACTCATTTGACTGATACTATTTACAGAGGTCACACTTTTAACCTTAATTTTACTACATTTTAATCAATTGAATTCTAATAAAAATGTTCTTTGCTGGGACCTGGCTTATTTTTAGTTATTATGAAAGCACATTGAAAGACTTCTACGTATTGTTTTTGTGTGTTACCTTCGCTCATGTTTTTTTTTTTATTCTGCCTGTCGACTTGTGGGCATTTCATGGCTTTTTTACTAAGCTCCCAAGCACATTGGCTCCACAATGCTTCTGGCATACTGAGCATGTCATTGCTTCCTCCTATTCCTCCTGTCAATACACTATCTGCAATGGTGAAAATGTTAGATGGCTGGGATATAGTATGTTTTATTTCGATATTATCTAAATACTTGAACGTGCTTGGGTGCAAAAGAAAGATTAGCCCGTTGCATTCTGCCTCTGCCTTTTTTCGATATAGCGCTGCCGCAATATCTATCCCACTGTCACATTTTCTGACACAGAGGCAGGGTGAGATTTTGGAAAGGTGGCCTTTGAACTTAATATGTAAGAAAAACCATACCAAAAAAGCTCAACAATAATAAATGTCTTTATGCCGAGTGGCACTTCCTCTTTTGTGTTGAACAGACATGAAGGCCAAATGAAGGAAGTTGCATGCACCATGCGAGTTGCATGCTCCACTATTAAACATACCAAATGGGTGAGAGAGAGAGAGAGAGAGAGAGAGAGAGAGAGAGAGAGAGAGAGGGGGGGGGGGGGGGGGGGGGGAGAGCCTCTCTCCTCATACCCGATGAGATTGATCCTCTCTCCTCATACCCGATGAGATTGAACCAGGCAGGCTGAGCTCTCCCCGGTCTTGGCCAGCCTCCTGTGACATCTGGGGGTGAGAGCCCCACTGTGGTCCCTGACACACCATACATCACACTCAGCCTGCAGTCCTGCACCGCCACCACACCACAGTCAGGGCAAGGACAGCTGGAGGACACTGTGGGGGGAAAGACAAGGGTTGTGTAGGGGGTGCAGTATGTTTTGTGTGTGTGCATGAGGGGAACAGGAAATGGACACTCTTAGTTTCCTGACAGGAAGTACCGAGAGTCTCGATGAGAACATAGCAAGCCTAGCGATTTTTGACAGGAGCCAATATATACAAACACACAGACACGTCGCAATGGATTACAGTAAGAGAGAGTGTGCGGAGCAGAAAGGATGTACCTTTTTGCCTGGGTTTAGAAGATTTTGCAATTCTTGAGGGTTCTTACTTCAAGCTCTTTTGTCTGTACACATGTAAATCGCTGGACTGGATTTTGAATTGCCTCCTTATTTGGCGTAAAAATCTAGTCATAATTGACTAATATTTACCTTTGTAGTGCTCAGCCATCTTTCATTTGGAGACACGTTGGCCCCTGGAAATACATTGCAAAATACAGTTTAAACAAAAATAAATAAATAGAAAAACCCATCACAGGAGGCCCATCACATCTGCTGAATCTTTAACACGATACGTTTCCACCGAGTGCACTCGCTGCACTGGGCTCCCCTGGGCTCCCCTGGCACTCTTGTGCACGACCAACAATGAGCCTCTGAAACAGAAACGCCACCTATCTGCCTCACAACACAGGATGAAACTGTTGGAAATGAGGCAGCTGTGAGTGCTTGGATACTTAACCCCCCCTTGGAGCTAACTGTTGAGCTAAAGGTCAGGTAGGTGGTGCAGCCCCTCGCATGTAAAGAGGGAATCGTTTTTGTCCACCATTACCTAAAATACCTGGCGCCATTTTGATACGTTAATTTTCTTCATTCATCTACAAATGAACAAACAAATAAATAGACAAATAAACAAAACAAAACTACTAAAATGTAAAAAAAAAAAAAAAAAAGGATTTGGATAGGAAAAAGCCTATCATACCTTTGCATTATATTTTAATATAGAGAATCTAGTTTATGTTATTTTGTCAACAGTCCAGGTGAACCTCAATGTCTTTTTATGGTATTTATCATCTCAGATTTTCTCGTATATCGTAGCTCTGTCACCATTGAATTAAATAGATAAATGATCCACCAACATCCTAAAGATGAGGGATCATGCCAAGCAGAACGCTGCAAGTCAGAATTGCATACTGGTTACCTGCAAAATTTTAAACAAATACACGCCAGATGGGGCCTTTCAACAATGAACATAAACACTGTCTGCTGTGTGCTTCAGGAACATTCAATGTTTTGGTCTGCATACCATAAAAGACGCATATTGGTGACTGCCAATCTACAGGAAGAATATACACAAGAGTCCACTCCTAACATTGTGTGTGTGTGTGTGTGCGCGTGTGTGTGCATGTGCATATGTGTATGCATCTGTCCATAGCACACTTGTGTGCATGTATGTGTGTGCATTTGTGTTTGTGCATGCATATTATGTGTGTGCGGGTGTGTGTGTTTGGTTGTTCTACTCGCTGAGAGGGAGTTGGCCAGCACTTCCAAATAAAGCAAAGCTTCTTGAGTCGTGGTCTGCAGCAGCCGCCCAAGGTCAGCCCTGCTGATTCTGCTGCTGCAGTTGACGCTCTGGTGCCAACAATGGTGCATTTCACTCAAGGAGGGGGTGGGGGTTCACCTGGTGCATGCGGACCATTCCATTTTCTTTTTTTATTGTGTGCACCCTCGCATACCACCATTATCAACCCACCCTCAACACACGAGTCTGCATTTAGCCATTAAATTAGGTGGGGGAGGAGGGAGCATGTGAGGAGGGAAAGTAGAGCCTGGAGATTCCCGGCTGACATGGAGAAGGGTCAGTGCAGGGGCGATGGTGAGGTAGGTAGGTGAGGTTGTCCTGATTTCCTCTGTGACTGTAGTTATAATGTAGGGAGGAGAACTGTAGCCATCAGCAGTGCTCTCTATTCCCCCCCCCCCCCACACACACACACACACTGGATCACATATTGAGGCAGGAAGGACCTGTGGGTCGAGAACAAATATGTTGTCTATTTCTGCTGGTTGTTTTTTTCCTAACTGAGCCCATTGAAACAAATGTTGAAATAACATAAGCCATGGTTGTGGTTGTAGGGATTATGCCAGAAACACTACTAACGGTATGTAATACTTACACGTCATTCTCTCTCTCTCTCCCGCTCGCTCTCACTCTCTCTCTCTTTTTCTCTCCAGGCACCATGCGTCCAGTGCAGAGGAACTTCTATGAGCCGTCGTCAGCACCGGGGAAGGGTGTGGTGTGGGAGTGGGAGAACGACAATGGCTCCTGGACGCCCTATGACATGGAGATCTGCGTGACCATTCAGAACGCCTACGAGAAGCAGCACCCCTGGCTGGACCTGACCTCACTGGGCTTCGGCTACCTCATCGACTTCAACAGCATGGTGCAGACCAACCGCCAGAGCCAGCGCAAGCGGCGGTTGCGGCGGCGCATGGACTTGGCCCACCCCCTCATCATGGGCTCCATCCCCAAGTCCCAGTCGTGGCCCGTGGGCGCAAGCTCGGGACGGCCCTGCTCCTGCCAGCAGTGCATCCTGGTCAACAGTACCAGGGCTGCCTCCAACGCCATCCTCGCCTCGCAGCGCCGCAAGCTGCACGGAGGCGGGGCGGCAGGAACAGGTGGGAACATCGGGGGGATGGCGACAGGCGGCACCCTGACGACGGTGCGTCAGAGCAACACCTTCGCCGGGACCTCACTCTGGTCGCCGTCGGCCGGCATCAACTGCAACAACATTAGTGTGGGCGGAGGAGGAGACGGTGGTGGCGGTGGACGCGCCAAGGCCGAGCAGTCCACCCTGTCCCGGGCTAATTTCCAATGCACCCCTGTGATGCCGGGCCTCACCCCCGCCCATGGACACCACGCCCTCACCATCAATGGGCAGAACAACCTGAACCGACCGGGCACCCAGCGGATCTCCATGGGTGCTGCCAGAGGAACCATCCCACCAGGGTAATCATGTCTGCGGGCACAAAGTTTCCCCCCCATCCCCCAACCCCTAACCCTTTAATGGTGATTTTGCCAAGTAAGAGACGATTTCCAGGTCCTGTCTCCTCGCTTAACAAAGCCTTAGTATGTGTCTGAAATCGCGCACTTACGTAAGTGCACTTACATTTAGTGCACTTCATTATCCCTACAGTACACTTACTTATAGGCGCAGTGCTCTCATTTCTACAGCGCACTGTCAAAACAGCCTTTGCGCACCGACCGGAAATGAGTTCGCAGTTTGACGGTTTTTCTTCGTTTTTTTTTTTTTTTTTTGGCGTTTTCCTCCTGGCGGAAAACGGCCTACCGCTAAGTTTATTTACCTATGAAATATATTAATATATATTAATTTACATATTCAATACTATTTTACATTTGTAGAGCGCGTTGGTCTCAACTGTTACTCCTGTGTCCTCCATTTTTGATTCCGCCCCTTCCGCTACGTAGACAAAATGGCGGCCGTTGAGTGCGGAAAGTGTCCATCGGTCCACACTCACATTGTAGATAGTTTTGAGTGCGCCACCGACGTATTTCCAGTGCACTGCATTTTGGCACACTCTCCGCTTTTGCGCAAAGTGCACTCAAAAAAGTAAGTGTAAGTATAGAAGTGCGCGATTTCAGACACACCATTAGTCTCAATGTGTCTGGCGTATTTTATTCTCTCTTTTTTCCCGCTTACCATTTTGTCTTTCCCTCTTTGTGTCTCTTCTTTGTTTCTGTCAATCTGCTGTGCACTCATTTACCTCTGCTCTTTATAATGCCATGATCAACGAAATCTAACGCGAAAAAGCTTTCTTGCAGTGCCAGGCTGGTCCCAGCCGCTGTCCCCTATGCCTGAATCATTGCTGGGGAACAGTTCTCCTAGATAACAGGCTTATGTTGACCCCAATACCCGTGAAGTACTGCCGCTTTTCTCGTTCTCTCTGGTGCTTTTTTTAATATTATTTTTAACCGATTCATTAGCGGCAGGATTTATAGCTCTGGATGCTGGGTCATGTTGAGCCACATCCACATGTGAAATTATATTTTTTTCAGAAGCGTAACTTTTCCTAAAAGCAGTACTTTGTGGATATAGGTTTGTGTGAGTGTGGGTTTGATTGTTTCAGTGTAGTCTAGACTCTTTGAGAGAGACCTTGTAGGTTGCATGTGTACAATTGAGTGTGGTGTATGTGTCGGGTTGAGTGAATGATGGGAGGTAGTATGTGTCGGGTTGAGAGCGTGATGGGAGGTAGTATGTGTCGGGTTGAGAGCGTGATGGGAGGTAGTATGTGTAGGGTTTAGAGTGTGTGAGGCTCTGACAGAGCGGAGGAAGCCTATTGGCTGTGGAGGCGCTGCTCCGCAGGGGAGAGATGAATAATGGATCAAGGCAAAATGGGGGCTTGAGGGAATGAAGACATCGCTGTAACCAATACCACCGTCACTAACATCACTATTGCCTCTACCATCACTACCACCACCATCAGCCCCACCATCACTACCATGACTACGACCACCACCACTCCTAACATCATTACCACCATCACCATCACTACCTTGCATGTTTTGTTTTGTTTTTATCTGCACATTTCTCACGGGTGAAGACAGTTTTAGTGTGTTGGAAAAATGGCGTCATTTACCCGCAGCATTCTCCTTGTCATCTCTGCTGACCTAGTTCCGCATGGCTGTGATGAAACACAGGCCGTGACCTTTTTTTATCCAGGTAGCAACAGGCGTGTGTTGTGTGTGCTGACATTGGCGGATGACAGACCCAAATGTTGTTTGTGTGTGTGTGTGTGTGTGTGTGTGTGTGTGTGTGTTTATTTATGTGACAGTGAAAGACAGACAAAGAGTAGAAAAAAATGTCCCTGAGCATCAGAGACAGAGAAGAAATCTGATCAGATTTTGAGAGAGATTATGTCAAAATGTCCTTTACTGACGTTGTATGCAATGTGGCGAGCCTCAACTATGGGCGGTAGGTGGGGACTCTGAAGAGGGAGGGATGAGAGGGAAAGAGAAAGGAGAAAATAAAGATTGGTAGAGAAGTGGCAGATGGAAGGAAGGAAGGGGAGGAGGTGGGGAGGTGGGGTGATGGTGTTTCAGTGGAAGATGTTTGTTCCCAGGCGAGTGGCTTGTACATACAAGATGAGTGTGGTTAGCTGACAGTCAGACAGGCAAAAAAAAAAACCTTATGCTTTCGAAACACCAACTCCCTTGCACATGGCCTTGTGCACACACACACACACACACACACACACACACACACACACACACACAAAACAACAGAAACCACACAGTGCTCTTCAGATCTTGATTTCCACACCTCATTGTTTGCCTTGTGCGTATACAGAGAATGTGTGAGAAACCTATTTGTGGCACAAACAGACACAATATATTCACATGCACATTACCTCCCAAATTAAATTAATTTAAATTAAATTAACTTGAAAATAGTAGCGAATAGAAAAAAACAAATGCTGTATGCGGCATGCAAACAGTTTTTTATTTAAATGTTAGAATAATATTGATAAGTTAGGACTAAAAATGTATACATACTAGTCATTTAGCATTGTATCCGCCTTTACTGTTATTGAGAAGGCCATGATGAATATGTATAACATGAACATGTGCTTGGGTTCTCACACCACCTTCAAGCTGCTGTTCTACTGGCCATACATGTTACATCAAGCTGCTGTTCTACTGGCCATACATGTTACATCAAGCTGCTGTTCTACTGGCCATACATGTTACAGGTGGCACCATCTGCTGGTACATGCCAACATAAACATTATAGCCATACTTTGTAAAAAAAATTTTTAAAAAAAAAGCCAAGGTCTATCCAAGCCACCACATAATTTTGAACATCGATTGTCATTGTCACTGACTGTTAATTTGCTTTAACGATGTGGATAGTTCTGCATGGATCATTGCATATGACTCTTCCACTACGAGGAAAACCATTGTGTAATCACCAGGTTCCGATGTGATATACGATGCGATTTTGAAATACTTTGAAACATTTAGTTTTATTCAGGGGCAGTTCAAGTGTACTGTGGAGTGCATTAGTGGCCTGTTTTGATATCCCTATAAGGGGGACCATGCATTTTTTTTTCTCCCTCCCTCTTTCTCACACACGCTCTAATTTTCTCTCTTTATCTCTCTAAATAAACACAAATTAATATATAATTAAAGCAATTATCTCTCAACACAGCCATTCAGTCTTATCATAAAGGGTGCGTGCACCTCACTACAGTGAGTAATGTTTATTTAGCTAAAGTTTGCTATTTAATTAGCTAACATTCACAGCCCCAAAACCTCTCCAGGTAAAAATAAATAATGAGTCACAAATCATAATTAAAAAAAAATGTATTAGCATTTATTAACATTTATTAGAACAAAATACAAACATCGCTCATTCCCTCCCTTCCTCATTTATTCCCTCCATCACTCAATCCCCCAGCCCTGCACAAAGTTGACAAAAATCACTGCAAAAGCCCGGCTGACTCATCAGAATAAAAGGCCTGCAACTCCCTTCTTCTTCCAACATAGCCTGTAGAGATAAAAAACAAAAGAAAACATGAAAACCTTTTTTTGTTGCAGACAGTAAAACCTTTCACTGCTTCATGCACAATATGCATATTATTTTATTTGCAATAAGTGACTACTGAAACAAGCCACCCCGTTTCCAAGCTCAGTATGCATACCCGGTATGCAGTTCTTGTAGACCTCGTCGCACTGCCTGCAGGTCTCCAGCATGTACATCCTCCTGAAGTCCTGCTGGTATGTGCTTGAAAATCTCTTCCATGTGTGACACCTGTAAATCAACATTTTTAGACGTATCAAACTAAATACAATGCTTCCTTATTGTGAGAAATATGCCAAAACATTATAACCCATCGGGTGTGCCACTATAAGAATCATTTGTTTACTTACCGGTACTGTATGAACATAATGGTGTGATGTAAAGTATATGCTGTAAAAAGGGATAAGATCATTTTAAAAATATTAAAAATATGTTCCCAGTAGTACAACAACTAATGTTAAATGGTCATACCATGCAGATTCCACAGCCAAGATGCCCACATGTGGTGTCCACATGCCCTAATTAATGCAATAGTTGTATTATGGTCATACAGTATTTAAAAAAAATAAAAATAAACTGTAGAAGAGAGACACCACATTGCTAATGTGTCATTTATCAACTTACTGGATTACCAACATCCAGGGTGTTTCTCAATCTGCGTTCTTGACTGTACTTGTGTTCTTGTGGACTTGTGAAACGTCATCAGTCACAGCCCAAGTACTGTTCCAACACAATTGTGTGGACTTGGGATGGCCAAGTATCCCAGAATGCATTTCACAGCCTCCTCTTCGGCTTCTTTATAAAGAGTACCAACGGCAACGGCAACCAGTGTCTAATCCATTATGATGCTTATTTTTGTAATTTTGTCCGTCTAATTTTCATTCAATCATTCACCAACGTCCACAACAACCACAACAACCTTTTTCCCGCCACTGGCTTTTTATATGTAGGCTACAGATCTTGAAACACAGAAAAAATATACCATTCATATTTTGAAAATGAAAAGAGGCAGGGTTGTTTTATATATCATATTGTATTATGATGATTGAACTCCCAAGTCCGAACTACCAAGTACGCAAGTCCGAACTTCACGTACTTGGTATTGAGAAAGGCAGCCAGTTTCTATACTACTAATGTCAATACCATCATGAGTCCACAGCCCATCCCTCCATGGCTACAGTGGCTCTACTCTCCATAGCTGTGGAGAGGTCTCTGCCACTGCTTGCCTTGTTAAGGATTGGCTGCATCTCTCCAGGCTAAAAACAAAAAACAAATATGGTTTAATTTTAAATTAATTACAATAATCAGATATGGATACCTTTCAGCTTCCTCCAGTAGATGGAGGCACCACCACCTCCTAATTTGGGGCATGTCACTAACAAAATAAATAAAAAATTTAACAACAAAAAAACTATCTCATCTCAAAATATTTACCCTTCACAATGCTGGAAGTTAAATCACTCACCTGAGTGAAATCAAATGGTTTGCCCATTGATTTGTATAGGGAATACTGTAAAACAAAGCAAGTCAGGGCATTTTTCTTTAATAATTTAAATGCAGTGACCCTTATGACAATGTCATTATTTTTATCAACTTACCATTATCATGAACACCCCACAGTCCAAGCTGTGCCATCTACTGGCTTTTGTTAGATCTCCCGGCCTCGCAGGTGGTATTCATCTAACAATTAAGCACCGAGGCTGCACTATGCTGACCTCACTACGCTGACCTCTGACCTCACTATGCTGACCTCACTACGCTGACCTCACTACGCTGACCTCTGACCTCACTACGCTGACCTCACTACGCTGACCTCACTACGCTGACCTCGTCGCTGGCATTCATTACCGTAGGGCTACCTTGTAAGCTAACCCAAGCTAGTTGCAAGCTAGTCCATCATCATCGCTAAAAATATAATGTTACGAGCGCACACTAAGCAATACGCCATTGTGATATAAATATTACAGTTTAGGCATTTCATAGTTTTACTAGCTTGCTATATTACAACATTACACTCCATAATAATGATGTTCATAATTACTCCATAACTTTCTCGATGCCATGTTCGTGTTAAAACTGCACATGCATTGTCCAGAAATGCGTTGACCATTGGGCTGAATCCTTTCTCACATTTGTGTTGCCTTTTAACAGGAGCTATGACATTATATGATACAGCGTTACAGGTGTTGGTAATTATAGGCTAGGATAAGGATGGAGGATCCCACTCCCAACCAATGTTATGGTATACCAATGTACTGGCACCATCATGCACTACAGTAGGCCTACTACATTGACCATGGTTGAAACAGCCTGTACAAGACTGTAAATGACTCCTTCAGAAACAATAATAATAATAATAACAACAACAACAACAACAACAACAATAATAATAATAATAATAGTGGATATCATATTTATATATGGACCTTTAAATACATGTAACATTTGACTTGACAAACAATTAAGTTTGTGTGTTGTTTTCAAAACAGGATTTTTGAGGAGGAGGCTCAATGCTGCTCTAATTAGAGACGGTAGTCAGTGAAGCAAATATGAAGAAAAAAAACATTGCTAACAAAAAACACATTTTGGAGATCCTTATAATAACTTCATATAAATATAGCCTCATATAAATGAGTCTGAATATTACTGACAGGCTTTTTGTGAGCCACTTGGGTCGAGCATCTATAGCAAAATATAACCTGATGGATTTGAAGTGTGCCAAACGCTGATCTTTGTTTTCAGGCAAAACATTTTTACTTTTTTGGGTCCTCACCAGTTTGAACCCTTGCTCTCTCTCTCTCTCTCTCTCTCTCTCTCTCTCTTTGCTCGGTACATGATCAACAGAGATGTTGGTCTGCATTCTGCATCTTTAAAGTAGCCACTCTCTTTAGGGAGGATGTGCGTGGGTTGGGGCCTGATCAAGTCCTCTCATGTGGATTTGAAAACCTAAAGGGATGTAGCTGAAGCTATATTGTCTTAAATAGTAAACACAGAAATAAATATAGCTTTGGGGGATACATCATCGTAATGAATGTAGCAGTAAATAGTAAAGGTCCGTTTGGGTATGCGGACAGCTTCACTTTGTTGAGTTTGTCTCCATTTTGACATTTCCATGGCCCTTAACTAGTTCCTCTGAACAGGAGGAGGAGGGGGGAAGAGGAGGAGGAGGTCAAAAGAGAGTGATGAAGAGTTACAAGAGTCACAGGGAAACTGAGCGATGAGAGTTGGCAGGGCGAGAGAAGCGCAGAGGACTGAATCCAATTTGGCTCACTGAACTCACATCAGAAGTGAAAATGTTCTTCACTGCTTTGACAAGAAGGACGAGCGAAAAAGCTCAGTTAAAAATAAGCTTTATATATATAATATAATTATATAAATAATCAGTGCTAACTGATTATTTATTTATTATTAAATGTCACCATGTATGTGTACCATATATGTAGCAGCCCATGAACACTTTTTCTTTGATTTTAATTGAAGACTTAATGAACAAAGAGCAAAAAGAGAGAGAGAGAGAGAGAGAGAGAGAGAGAGAGAGAGAGAGAGACTTATACAATGACTGAGACTAATACCAGAGTTGTGCTTTGTGCTTCGCAAGGTGGCCAGTTGCAGGGGTCGTCTGTAGATCTCTGGCGTGAAGAAAGAGGGCTGTGTGTGTGTACTGAGCAGACCAAGGCAGGGTTACCGAGCTTAGCTGTGGAAAAGACTGCCAAAAGGGAAGAGGGGAGGAAATGCCTGCAGACACGGATGGGTTGGCTACTCTGGACAGCCCTTAACAGCTCACAGTTGCATAATAGATGTTAGTCTCATAGTATACACTAGCATAAATCTAGTCCTCCTAAAATGTATCGCTCCTTTTAGATGCTGTTGGAAAAAGAAGCAGTGCTTCAGCTCTTTTTCTCCAAGGATTTATAATTAAATAAAAGAGCCGCTACTTGTAAGAAGTACTGTTGTCTGGATCCTTTGATCAAATTTGAATAAATGAACCCAAAACCGTTCACAAATAGCAACATAGATCAAAGTCGTCTTATGATTATTATTAATTAATGGTGTGTTATACAGCCGTAGCAAGATCATGTGTGTGTGTTTGTGTGAACATTACTTCAAGATAACTACATTGTTGCTCAAGACATGTTTATATTATGAAACGATGATGAAAGTAAATTGTTTAACCCAAATCTATGTGAAGCCAGAATTATACACACTCAACTCTGCAGAGTCATGACCATGGCATCAGAGACATGCTGGGTACCATTTGTGTTATGTACTGCAATGTTTAATTAAAGAACTGCTGCCCTCAAGGGACATGCAGAAGAAATTTCTTACATCATAAAACATAAACCATAATTATTCAGAATGTCATTATGTCATTATTCATATGAAATGATAATTTGTCTATCTTGCCTGCCACAGTTAAAATAGCACATATCACTGTCATATCACTGCTCTCAATCAAGCACTAAAGGTACAAAAAGACAGAATAGAAAAACAACAACAATAACAATACTAGAATTCAAATTTGCATGATAAAAATTGAATTCAAATAATAGGATATAATATGATTCACTGTAAGTGTACTGTAAAAGGTCATGTGTTTCCCTGGCCACCCACCGGCTCTAGAGGTCATGTGTTTCCCTGGCTACCCACCAGCTCTAGAGGTCATGTGTTTCCCTGGCCACCCACTGGCTCTAGAGGTCATATGTTTGTGTGAACCCATCAGCTGTGTTTGTCCTGTCCTGTGGGACACGCATGCCTGTCGCTTCCGGTGCCATCCCTAGTCAAGGTCTGCCAGGGCGTCATGCCCTCCCATTTCATTCCCAGATGACTGACTGAAGCATGGCTCCCTACATTCTGGATTTCTATTGGGATTTGGGATATACACACTATATATATATATATATATATATATATATATATATATATATATATATATATATATATACGCCATGTAATGGTGTCCCTATATGTAAATATCTATTTCATATGCATTGTCAGAATAGGTCGTATCAATTTGTGTATGTAAATATTGAAATGGCTCTAATATTGATCCTTTTAAAGTGTTTTTACGTTCCATAGTATATCGGCTACATATGTCATTAGGCAACAAAAATACAAATAACTTTTCTTTATTTTCCGCAGTGTTCCAGCACTCCCAGTGAAGAATCTGACGGGTTCTGGTCCAATTCACCCAGCACTGGCAGGTTAGACCCATGCCCTCCTGAAGGCTATACATCTTGGTTCTGGTGTTCAGGGTTTGGTTCCTGCCTCAGAACGAATAGGACAACCTCATCAACCTGATTACCTACAGCTCAGTGTTTCCTTGCCTAGGCTGGGAGTCGTGACCCCATGTGGGGTCACCTGATATGCATGGGGGGGTCACGGCAAGATCGCTGACTTAGATCGCTGAATAAGCTATATCTAATTGATGGTGCATTTTTTAAATAAAATTCCAAAGGTTCTGGAAAAGTTCCTTATATACAAACATAATAGAAAAGAACACCTGCAACAAATACAAATAACAAGCTAGGTCCTACCTCATATTTTGCAATAAAACATGTTTTTCTATTCTGTTGTCTGTGTGTATTTGTGTATGTCTGTATGTGTCCGTGTTTGCATCTATTACCGTGTGTATGCTATGCATGGCGTGCACGTTCCCCAGGTATGACGGGCATCCTGATGTGTGCGGCGGGCCTGCCAGTGTGTCTGACCCGGGCACCCAAGCCCATCCTCCACCCGCCACCCATCAACAAGAGCGACATGAAGCCTGTGCCGGGAGTCAATGGGACCCGCCGTAAGACCCAGAAGAAGCATATCCGCAGGGGTACGGCTGGCACTGGATGGGGGTGGGGGGTGGAGGGTCATTTTAATAACTGTATGATAAGATAAAGATAAGATATCACTTTATTGTCTGATTTGTTCAGAAAAGTGCCATAGTTAGACAGAAATACAGTCATAAAGTGCATACAGTACACACAACATACATAGTCATTCAGTTATTAAAAAAAACATGATATCACAGGCAAAATTCATTCTCCTTCCTCCCCAGTACAAGATATAACATCACCTATTTCTGCCTCATTCATCAATCTAATGGACTGCTCTTAATATCTATTCATAGCCCCTTTAATAATGGACTAAGGCATTGTGTTTATATTTTTCGAGCCTCCATGGCCACCCAAAGGGCTTTAGAGTTAATGTCTCACATTTACTCATTCATACACACATTCACACACCAGCCACAATGTCAACCATGCAAGGCAACAACCAGCTTGCTCAAGGACGCTTAGATAGGAGGCATCGAGCCTCACAGTTGCCAATGGCCCTGCTGAGCAACTGTACAAAAAACAATACACACTTTTGATTGATTGGATTGTAAAATAAATAAATCAAGCATAAAAGAAGAACAAATAAATAGATGTATGGAAATAAAAATGGTTTAATGGCAAAACATTGGAAGATTACCTATTACATACTTTTTAACACTATACAAATACTCACAGGACATAGAGGGCACAAATCATCAACCAATGTACTGTCCTTGTGAGTTAATATAACCACAGTCTAAGCACCTAGAAGTGAAATACAACATCAAAAGGTCACAAAGACCAAAGTGCTATATTATATATTATATCGGCACAACAAAGAGATTTTGACAAATTATATTGGTAACGGATGTTTTAGTGAAGCCAGGAGAGATATTTATGATGGTTTGATCACCCAGACCGGTAATTGTTCTTTAAGAGAGAGATGCATGGATGGGGGGTGTCGGGATCTATGTTCAGAGGTGCTCTTTCGTAGTAGAGAAGAGAAGAAGCGTAAGGTGTGTGTGTGTGCGTTACATAATACATATTATATATATATATATATACATATATATATATATATATATATATATATATATATATATATATATATATATATATATATATATATATATATATATATAAAGATATTCTTTGATGACCTTCTGTGCCTTCGTTCTGTATCATCAGGTAAAAACCCAGAGGATGTGGTCCGGAGATACACAGAGAAGATTAAAGTAGTCCCTGGTGAGGTAGGAAACATGTTTTTTGGCTGGACCAGCAGGCCAGCCCTATATCCCCAATGCTCTGTCACTGAGTGACTGAGTGACTGAGTGATAAAGTTGCACCATTGGTGTGTGGTGTGAGTGAGTGAGTGAGTGATGACGTGGTTGTTCCACTTCCTGGCTGCACCTGATTGGATGAAGGCTTTTGGTTGTGGGCTGTCTGCTTTCGGATATTCAACCGGACCAACATGGCGGCCGCCTCACAAACAATCTCATTTAACAGCTAAATAGTACACTAAAATGTGTTTCCGAAAACATTTTAGGTGAGAAATAAGCCATGCAGTTGCTGAATGTTGTCTTCATTTTTGATAGCGGTTGGTTTAAACGTTTTTCGGGAGTTTCCAGAGGCGGTGAGTGTCACCGGATGCCCCGGATTTGCGTAAAGTAGAAGAGAACTCCACTTCATACAAATGAGGAGCACGCAACGCCCAATCTCTTGAAACTCAATGCCACACTACCAGAATGCAATGCAGGGCTGCTCACATACACACATATTTTCTATTGGCAAAAGTTGTGGATGGTACGAAAAATAACCTTTCCGTCCAACCCTGTCTCATCAAAATTACGTTCCCAGGGAACTATTCGGCATTCTCAATTACGTTTGTCTGAAAACGTATTTTGTCCGTGATTACGTTTCATTGAACGTATCGCAAATACGTTCGTTCTCAGCCTATTTTGTTGCCATTTATTTACCTATAGAATTATGTTTGGTTGAAACGTATCCCAGATATGTTAAATGTCAACATATATCATATTATTGTCATTAAGGCATATTTCCCTTTCGGGGAACGTTTCATTTAACGTATTTTGTCCCTGATTACGTCTTGAATCTGAATTGAGCATATGTTTTGTTATTTATTTATCTCTTGGATAAATTACATTGAATTGAAACGTATCCTCAATAGGCTACGTTAAATATCGATAACATTTGTCCGGGGAGGGGGGGTCCGGTCCAGGTCCGACCCTCCCCGGACCGGACCGGCGGGGGGAGGATGGCCGGTCCAGTGGTGGGCCGGTCCAGGACCCTGAATGCTCCCAGTCCGACCCAAATAGATGCACCTGCATTTATACATGACGGGCCGCAGCATGGGCCGCTGTATACTACAGTATAAATGTATACTCATGAATGATCATTAACGATACAGCAGTGTTGTGTAGTGGCCATCGCTAAGAAATATGTATGCTTCTTTTCCGAGAAATATCGTAATTTCATTGGTTTGTTGCGTCAATTTACACTACAGTTCCCATGAGTGTCAGCGACCGTTGCTATGGTGACGACGCCAGCTTTTATTAAAATGTTTTATATTGCCGATGGGTGGTTATCGTCAGTGGCTGGCGAAATACTGCCCTGTAGCAGTTATATTGAAATGTAAAGAAAATAATGTGTGTATAATGAAAATCGACCAGCCACAAACGGTACAGGAAACATAATTTGAAGCTTTCTGATTGGCTGAACTGGCCCAGATATGTAAGCCAACACACTGTGAACATAATTTGTACTTTTTATGTGTACCTTTTAAAGCCAGCACAGTTAGAAATGCAAGCTTTTATATTTAGGATACGATATATTTTACTGTAAGATGGACATTATTATACGTCACGCGCAACACGTATCCTGACTACGTTGGTCCAAAGTGCCAAACGTAGAGGGGTTACAATAAAGACCCTTAAATTGTATGACTGTTACATTTTTCTGCCTATTCTTTTACTATTATTGTCCCACACCACAATGTATGTCCCACAATGTGAACTCCAAACAATTCATGTTCATCCAATTCATGGACAAGCTGGAAACACGTCTAAAAACACTTGAAATAGAATATAGCCTATATTTATATTTTTACAACATCAATCTCCCTATAATATGAACAAAATATGATCAGGTTATACTTTCTCTCTTGAAAACGGGCAAAACGCTAACCCTAACCCGGAAAATGAATTTAAAGAACTACAAACGTTCGGAAAATGCAATACACTGAAGTGTGCGGCGCCATGTTTTTTGTAGTCCTAAAGCCCCTTATGTTACTATGGCAGAGGCCTACTTTCTTTCAAAAGCTCATATCTTGGTCAATTAAAAACAACTGTGGGTAAAAATGTAACTACACACAGACATACATTCGCATTACCATATTGTTCATCCAGGGCAATCCTGTCAGCCCTGGGGAAGGGAACACAATGGCTAAATGGTCATATTAAGTAATATGGAAATATGTATATGAATCATTTAAGGGGTAAATGGGGTCTAAACTGCTCCAAATTGAAAAGCATGACTAAGGATAAGGTCACCATCAATATGTTGAACACATTTTGCCACTAAATATCCCTTAAAATATGTTTTAGTGATTTTATCCATCTTGGCTCTATATAGGCTCTGAGAAAGTACACATCAGTAAGTGCCTTCTCAGTGAGCAGATAAAAATGAAACTTTGTCGTAGGATGACAATGAAGACACCATTGGAAAGGTCTTGATCTACAGAATACAGATCTGCCACTGTGGACATTCTGGATGGTTCCTGCTCCTCAGGAATGCCCTTTGAACCTTGAACCTAAGGCTCTTTTAAAGGCGTACAGAAAAGCAACACAATGTGATACAAACATGGGGAAAACATTTTTGGAAAGCTCTTGACTTCTTCTATCATGTCCTTTGTGGCCTTTGCCAAACCATTAGGGGGCGCTACTGGGTAAGGTCAAAACCAGATTTCACCCAATTAACAATAGTAAAAATGAAATCTGACTAAATAAATGTGCTCCCCGGTCCCTAAAACATATAATACACTTGCGAAGTTCCTTGACACATTTTCACATAATAGGGAAAACGTAAACTAAACATTTTAGAACTAGCCTACAAAAAAATGGCGGAAAAAACATGGCGCCGCACACTTGAGTGTATTGCATTTTCCGAACGTTTGTAGTTTTTTAAATTCATTTTCCTGGTTAGGGTTAGGGTTAGCGTTTTGCCCGTTTTCAAGAGAGAAAGTATAACCTGATCATATTTTGTTCATATAATAGGGAGATTGATGTTGTAAAAATATAAATATAGGCTACATTCTATTTCAAGTGTTTTAGACGTGTTTCCAGCTGCTTTGTTTGTCCATGAATTGGATAAACATGAATTGTTTGGAGTTCACCTTGTGGGACATACATTGTGGTGTGGGACAATAATAGTTTTATTTTTATTTTTTTTATTGTCAACAATATTATGACATTATAACATAAACAGTAGTACAGTAAGGACAGTACTTCCGGCTGATAGGTCCTCCCAGGTGGTCACGGCGTCTGTCAGCTGTAGCCCCTAGCAACCTGACGTCATTGAAACATGGTGCAGGAATCAGAGAGAGAAAACATAGAGTAACTAACCAATAGGACAAACATCCGATCGTAACTCGTCACTTTGTCAACATTAGTTTCTCCCGCTGCCACGGAATAATGTGTTGATCAGCAAATCAACCTCAGACGTGTAGTGGGCGAGGGTTTGATCCGTCAGACGGAGTGACGTCACAAGGGAGTCCTGTGGAATCTGAAAAAGTCACGTGAATCTTGAAAGTCACGTGACTTGGACGCAAAACCATGGGAAAAGAATAGGCAGAAAAATGTAACAGTCATACAATTTAAGGGCCATTATTGTAACCCCTCTACGTTTGGCACTTTGGATCAACGTCAGGATACGTGTTGCGCGTGACGTATAATAATGTCCATCTTACAGTAAAATATATCTTATCCTAAATATAAAAGCTTACATTTCTAACTGTGCTGGACTGGGAATGCTCCCAGTCCAGGGTCGGACCTGGACCGCCCCCCCCCCCCCCCCCCCCCCCCGGCCCCGACAAATGTGTTATCGATATTTAACGTAGCCTATTGAGGATACGTTTCAATTCAATGTAAATTATCCAAGAGGTAAATAAATAACAAAACATATGCTCAATTCAGATTCAAGACGTAATCAGGGACAAAACACGTTAAATGAAACGTTCCCCGAAAGGGAAATATGCCTTAATGTGTTATATGTTGACATTTAACATATCTGGGATACGTTTCAACCAAACATAATCCTATAGGTAAATAAATGGCAAAAAAATAGGCTGAGAACGAACGTATTTGTGATACGTTCAATGAAACGTAATCACGGACAAAATACGTTTTCAGACAAACGTAATTGAGAATGCCGAATAGTTCCCTGGGAACGTAATTTTGATGAGACAGGGTTGTTCCGTCCTATTTAGCTACCCATCTGTTGAGGTTCCTAGCACATTGACCCAGGACTTAAAGGTGGAGCTAGAAACACTGCAGACCGTTGATTGGTCAACAGAATTGTCACTTTTGCGTCAAAAGACTCAATGCACAAACCTGACATTTTTAAATGTCCCATCGATTACGACGGAGACTTGTATTTATGTGTTTATTGTAGACTTGTTTATTATTTCAAACTCTCGGCAGTATTTTGCCTTGCTGCCTTCAGCCTTTTCTTAAACTAAGCTTGTCTCCTTTTTGTAATAAACATCCACACACCGAGAAAGAACGTGAAACAATCCATGTCCTCCATTGTGTTCCTATATTTACTCTGTCACGTTGAATATGACATCACCATAGTTAAGTGCCTATGAACCCCACCTACATTTTAGGGTAGCTGTTTGTGGTGGGAACGCAAAACAGATCTAGGGTTAGGTGCGGGTTAGGTAACGATTTCAAGGGTACTATAGCGAGTCTTGGTGGAAATGAGCCATAAGTTAATGGTCTCTCGCTAATAACAGAACCATGCCCTGCACAATGAAATGGAAAAATGCAAGTTCAACCAGTGGTTGAATGGTTGAATATACAGTGTAACATAATTGGGCCTTGCCAGTCACTTTGCACTTGTGTGATATTGCTTAAATTAACAATTAAAACTAAGTTAAAGCTTCCCTGTTAGCCTAAAAGCAGGATTGTTTGGGTAGCATATATGTCCACTTTAAATCTAGTTTTAGATTACATTTTAGATGGCAATCAAGTACTACATTCCAGTCCAGGATACCTGCAGACACCCTGCACTCACTCACTCACTCACACACAAACACACACACACACACACACACACACACACACACACACACACACACACACACACACACACACACACACACACACACACACATACATACATACATACATACATACATACATACATACATACACATATACATACATACATACATACATACATACATACATACATACATACATACTAGCTGGATGGATGGATGCATGTGAAGTGGTTATTTTATTGGTAATCAACTGTCTTTGGCATGGTTCCAGGACTGTACCATCTGCATGGAGAGGCTGGTGATGTCATCTGGCTATGAGGGCGTCCTGCATCAGAAAGGCATCAAGCCGGAGCTGGTGGGCAAGCTTGGCAAGTGTGGTCACATGTACCATCTGCTGTGCCTGGTGGCCATGTACAACAATGGCAATAAGGTGTGCAAGGCTCCTGCTATCATCACAAGATACCTCACATTATCCACGATCATCATTTAAACTACAACCAAATACACAAGACACTATTCTAATCATTAGCCATTCTAATTTTAGAAATAAATGATTCAGTTTGCCCTTTCAGAAGTGCTATCCACACCTGCCATTGTCAATGTTAGCTACATTGACTGATTGATGAATTGATGACACATATATGTATGCCAACCCTGTAACTCCAGAAATTAAACAGAGCAAACAAAACTAGTTCAGTGAATGTGTTTTTCACACACCTGGCAAAAACACTATTCACTGAAGTAGTCAGTAAAACATTTAAAAAATAAAAATATATAATTTTCTCGTTTTTTAATCAGACTTCGTTTCTCTCTCCCATACTCCAGGACGGCAGCCTCCAGTGCCCGACTTGCAAGGCCATCTACGGGGAGAAGACGGGGACCCAGCCCCCGGGGAAGATGGAGTACCACCTCATCCCCCACTGCCTGCCTGGCTACCTGGACACCAAGACCATCCGCATCGTCTATGATATTCCTGCTGGCATCCAGGTCCACACTGTTCCCTCAGAAACCCTTCTGGCCCTGGCAGGACCTTCTCCCACCCCACCCCCATCTTTCTTCTTACAAATCTAAATGGCTGCTTACTGCATTACTTATTGATTAACTAGCGGTAACATTATTGTCAGTCATATTCATTAAGAAGTAATTGTTAATAGTAATGGTATTACTCATTATATTAAAGGGGTAGTTCGGAATTTTGGACATAGGACATCATTTCCAAGTCAGCCAGTGTGTTATTTATCATTGGAGACGTTTTCAACAAATTTCATGCAGTCCTTCTAGTTGCACAGTTCACTGGTGCTAAGCTAGCGCAAGTCAACGGTAACGACTAGCCTGCCAATAAAAACAGTCTTACCCACTCCACAGTACACCCAAGGCAAATCAATTATAACGCCAGACTATCGGTGTAAATGTCTGTGTTGATAGAATAATGTTACTACTTCCTGGTAGTAGGCTATGCAGACATCCCAAGTCTCCCGGAAGTTCCGGGAGTCTCCCGCAAATCAATAGCGTCTCCCTGATGCAAGCAAATCATGTACAATCTCCCGGAAATCCCCCCCGCCCCGCCCCGCCACCGTCGATCGTCGGTCCGGGGTGTGTTGTGATTGCGCGCCCCTCCTCCCCGCGAAGACAATCGCGCACCCCCCCCCCCCGCTCAACAAAAATCTTCGATAGCACCCCCCCCCCCCCCCCCGCCCCCGTTGGGGGCTCCCGGAAATGAGTTTTTGCAACTTGGGAACCCTGGGCTATGGCAGCGGCGGAGTGATATTACCTAGGTTACCGGCTCTATAATAGTTTGTTTACCTGCCGCTGTCATTGCTCAGAAACACAGACTCAGAGTAGCCTACAGTGCACAAAGGAATTGTATTAGCGAATTATCCTATTCAATAAACAAGATATGGCCACGTTTGAAGGAGATACCGATGTGCCTGCTTTTGAAGACGTTGATGAGGAATTTGTTGTATCCAGCGAACCGTACCTCTACGAGCCGGAATACACGGATGAAGAACTGATTGAGATGGATGCACAAAGCTTTATTGTTACAATTTTTAAATGCACACTGATTCACCATGTTGCCTAGTCGTTCGTTTCCAATCCAATGATTCAATCCCGCTACTACTAGGTGTCCCGCGCTTCTGTCACGCGCCTCTCTGTTTACTTTCTGCTGTTGAGATTTGGTTTATTGCACAACTAACCTGAGCAAAGTAAAATTCCGCTGCTGCTGAGAAAGTTTTATTTCTAACATTATTCTATCAACACAGACATTTACATCGATAGTCTGGCGTTATAATTGATTTGCCTTGGGTGTACTGTGGAGTGGGTAAGACGTAAGAAGTTTGTATTGGCAGGCTAGTCGTTACCGTTGACTTGCGCTAGCTTAGCACCAGCGAACTGTGCAACTAGAAGGACTGCATGAAATTTGTTGAAAACATCTCCAATGATAAATAACACACTGGCTGACTTGGAAATGAGGTCCTATGTCCAAAATTCTGAACTACCCCTTTAATGTTATTAGTAGGTATAACAAAGTGTTCCTACCATATACATTCATCACTTCTCATGAGTCTGATGACAGGTATCATACTAGTAAAAACTTAGCTGGAACCATTGGCCACAGCTTCATCTATCCAACATATTTTGTGCGTTTTTTTCCAGAAGTGACATCTATTTGATCCTATGTAGACTTCTCTTTCTTCTGAATGGCGAATCAAATTATTGTCAGGAAGTGGGTGGGGATGAGGAGAAGAGGAGGTGATAGAGGATGGAGGGGGAGGGGGGGGAGTTGACGGGTAGGGAGAGGTGGGAGAGGGGAATGCAAATTTCCTCCTGACGGCCTAGCTGAGCAGTAATAGAGTCCATAAAGTGACCTTTAATACCAGCAGACCGCTCTGACCATCTGAGCACTGAAGCCCAGCCCTGCTCTCTCTGCCTCTGTCTCTCGCTCCCGCTCTCTCTCTGTCTCTGTCTCTCTCTCTTTCACTCTCCCTCTCTCTGACTCTCCCTCTCTATAGCTTATGTCTTTATGCGCAAGTTTGATTGACAGCTGGAAACTATCAGTCACTAGTTACAATGTGGTACATGTAAGGTAGCAGTCATTCCCAGAAGTTGTCATATTAAAGTTGGTAAAGGTAAATGAAAGAGTTCAGCGTGTTGAATCAAAACAATAAGCACGTCATGCCATGAGTTACCACAAGAGGGGGACAATGCAAGCTATGTGACCACTATGATCCATGGCCTTTTTTGACATTCTCCTCCACAGTTAATGGTTAAAGAGACATAATGTTTTTTATTCTGCCATGTTTCCTGCAGACCCCTGAGCATCCCAACCCAGGGAAGAAGTTCAGCGCTAGGGGCTTCCCTCGCCACTGCTACCTCCCCGACAATGACAAAGGACGGAAGGTACTAGAAACATTTCCATCAGACTCTGTGACACAAACGAGTGTCAACACACTCATATTCATTAGCAAGCTGAATGTGTACAGTCGTAGATGTAGCAGCACCACGTTGTGTGATCGATGTAGGTGATCGATGAAAACATAAACAACCTGGTGACGCAATATATGTCGCCTCCCCTTCTATCTCCCCCCTCAGGTGCTGAAGCTTCTGATCATGGCGTGGGACCGCCGCCTCATCTTCACCATCGGCACGTCCAGCACCACAGGCGAGGTGGACACGGTGGTGTGGAACGAGATCCACCACAAGACCGAGTTCGGCACCAACCTGACGGGCCACGGCTACCCGGACCCCAACTACCTGGACAACGTGCTGACGGAGCTGTCGGCGCAGGGTGTGGCCCGAGAGGACACCCTGAAGGACTGAAGAAGAACCAACTCCCACACTGGACCGAGACAAACCCAGGAAGCCCACCTCCCAAACCCCTCTCTCTCTCTCTGTCCTCCCACCCACCTCCCTAACAAACAGGCCTATGGGAGACCGAGGCCACGGCAAGACCACAGCAAAATCCTACGACCTGAGGAGGAAGATAGCGAAAAACACATGGTTCATGGATTACTGGTTATTCACGTTATAACACAGCTAATCCTGTTTTACTTTTTTTTTATTGCTGTTTTTAGGCCACTGGCTGGAGAATGTTAGTTATTGCCAGAATGATATTCGAATGGGATTAAGGAATGTACACACGTGACGGGGAGCGTCCCACTCGTTTTAGTGGCAGGTAACTGTCTGGACTGGTAGAGTCCATGTAGAGTCCATTGGAGTCCATGCAGAAATCTGCCTTTTCTGTACATGAATGGAAAAGGGCTGAGGTGTCTGAGGCATTGGATAAAGTATCAGCAAATGCTCTCTTCCAAACTGCATGGCCCACACAATTGCTGCCTAATGAATGTTGACTGAATATTTTTTTGCAAGGAGGAGAAGGAGGGGTCTTTGATCTATTCCAACACATAATGTTTTTAATAATATATGTTAATATATATATATTATATGCGTGGAAAATTTGCTGACAGTCTCGGGTGTTGCCAGATTTGGTGTAAAAAGAAATGCTGGAGAATTTCAATATGCAGAGTCAACTGAAATAGTTGATGACTTCCTATTTTCTCTAAACGTAGAAACGAAGTAACAATGTATCTCCTTTAGGACAGTTTAAGTCATGATTTAGCAATTTGTTTATGCAGAAGCTCTTGCCCCTTAGGTGGTTGTTTGTTGTTTTGGCTGGAGTCAGTGGCTTCTAACTCCAATGTGGGTTTAGAGCCAGAAGAACCAAGACGCGAACATGGTGTTAAATGGTAAAGGACGTAAATGCTTGGCGATTAACCTTGTAGTAGACAGTCTCTGAATGGATTGTCAGAATCACAAGCATCCTACCAATCAGTTTGAACGCTTGTAAATAAAAAATAAAAGAAAACCTATGCTACTGCGGAAGGCCTCTGTGATGAAGCAAGCTTTCTGCTGTTTGTTTCTGATTGTACGTTTGATGAGTCTCTTAATCAACATGTTGGGTTAAGCCTTTAAACAGAGAATCTATACATGATTCTCAGACCAGCTGACCCCCCGTCCTCCATGTCTCCTTGCAAGCGTCTTTGCATTGGGGCTGGTCTGAGCAGGCTGCTCTCTGCTGCTTGTTTCGCAGTAGACCAACGCAACACAGTCCCTTTGGGATCCGAATGGTGGCTTGTTAGCAGTCATGTGACCTCCCTTGGCCCCGCCCCCTTCAGAGGTAGCTAAGCTTGTTCCTCCATGTGGGTGATGGAGAGGGTTTTTTTTCTAGGTTGTCATCAGAGGTTGATGTTGTAGCGAGAATGACAACCTCCCCCCCCACACACACACACAGACTCCAGGCCTAAAGGACTCCCATTATTTTTCCTCGAAGAACTGCATAATTCTCCTGCATATTTATTCAATCACTGTTTAATAAGAGACGTTGAGATTTGAGATGTTGGTATTGAGAAGGATGGTATTGATGGTACTGTTGGTATTGAGAAGGATATTGATGTTGAGATTTGTAGTTAAATCTGCTAAATATTTGAAGTGAATCACAGTCTTCCATAGCAGTTTGAGGCAGTGGTGTTCATTTATCAGTCCTTTAGGAAAATGTATTTTAATTGTATTGCCAACAAAACCTGATTTTAAAAAAAAGATGCTTTTCAAAGCTTATATATAGATGAGTATAGATCCTGTCATATGAATACCTTGTTTCTCTAACAAGACATTGCATTGAGGAAAAAGAAGGACTATTAGAATTATATACAAAAAAGTAATAATGTTCACTGAAATTAGTTTCTGCACATTTTATTATCTAAAGTAATTTACATTTAATCAATTCTAATATTAAAACAAGAAAATTGTTCAAATAGGAGTTATGAGCTTTTTATTTAAGTTACAAAAAAGGATATATGAACCTTCAAATGTGCTGATTCTGGGTCCATAACTTCAGTTTAACCTATTTTTATACTAGTGTAAACACAAACAGGTTTATATCATGACAAATGCATACTATAGCTGGCGGAGATTGATTTGCCATTATGTCAGGGACTGTTGAGGTATGTATGATAGATCTAGTATCAGTAGAGCTTTTGATGTCAGTAAACCTAATATAGAATCAGTGCATTCACCACTGAGGGATAATATTTAATTGTGTTTTATTATCAATGTTGGTGGTCTTTATGAAGCAGCATGAAGACCTCTCCCCCTCCCTCCCTCCCAAATTATTTATCTTCTATTTTACTTCTTCTCTAGAACCAGGAGTGTATAGTCTTTAGTTAACCCCAAGAGGATAGACAAACTACAAACATTCAACTGATATATTGCCTGGGCCAGGCAATTTTTGCATTTTCTTTGATTATAGGAAGGTGTGAGAGAATACTTCCAAGTTTATCAGGGAAACATATTTTTTTAAAGGAACACTGTGTATGTTTTAGCCTGCTTTATTACAATATATCATATATATCATATATTGCCATACACTGAGGTAAGAGGATAATTTAATGGCGATAAACATATGAGTGGTTTACCTGGCCGGTCAAGCAAATATAAACTAACATTTGCGAGCGGATGATAATTATGAGCCAGCTAAAAATGCTGGAAAATCTACACAGTGCTGCTTTAAGTAAAATATAATAAAATGAGTTGTACAAATGCAAAGTTATTCTAACTTTTTTCATGGTTCACTCTAGCAGTGTGGAGGGAACACATTTAAGTGCATAGGTCCTTTTGGAGGTCTTTGAAATTGTATTGTTCAGAAATAATGATGGACAACAACAATTATTTGTCTGAATGATTTTTATGCAAATCACTGTATGTAAGAGCTAATCATTAATGTTATGTGTAGCAGGAAGCCCCTCCTTTTGTTTTGAATGACACACAGGATGTGTTTCCTTTCATGGGGTGTCGATTCTCAGCTAGAAGGCATGTTCCAGGGCTGCTCAAAAGTTCAGTGTTGGAAAAAAACTAAAAGTTTTTTATATATATTTGTCAAATGATGGGCTTTAACCAAACTGTCAAATAACATAAATTTATCCTTATTAAGATACATTCCATAATATTTTCGACCCCATGTTTTGATTAAGAAGTGGGACATAGAACAATCCTGATTATAGATGTCATTTCTACATAAGGAATTTATTGTAGTAATTTCCACTGCATACTGTAGCGTACTTATATCTCTACAATAATATCCTGACATTGTGTCTAGAGATGTGTGTCTGTGTGTGGTTCGTCTGTGTGGGCATTTGAATGTATGACGGGTTTTGTAGGTTCATGTCCTAGGGAGAACAGTAATGTTCTCCCTAGAGGTGCATGTTAACCAAAATATGTATGTCTATTGGAAATGCGTAGCTTCTGTAAATGAAAAGTTAATTGCTCCTTAAGCATATCATTCAGGGTTGCTTCACACTAATTATTTGAAAGAACAAGATATCTTTTTTTTTCCTGGAGTTTTATTTTGTAGAGCTGAATATAGGATGGCGTTTTGCTCCTTCTTTATCTCCTTTCTCTGCAACATGGAAAACATGTTGGCCTTTTCAGTGGTGTTTTTTTAAGCCATGATTGAGTTTGTGATTTAACTCTCATTTAACTTTTAGCAGCAGTTGTTAACTGATCATTTACCAATGGTTCACACAGAGAAATGTCAAGTCAACCATTTGAGTCGTCAAACTAAAAAGCAAGACATAGAGAGAGAGACATTGGTTTAACTATAAAGGGCTTCTTAATCTATCAGTCTATTGAATCGTGACGATGACCTTGTTGCATGTTTGTGTTTCTTGTGGGAAAATAAATGTGCCCCCAGCAAAGGGGCAGGTTGTTTGACCATGTGACTCCTCGTGAGGTTCTTTGCATGTCTGTCCTTCAGCATCACCATTTGCTTTTTGCCTACCAAAGCATTTTACCTCTCATTACGTGGATATGAATTACTTTCTATTTTTAAAAAAATGTTACATACTATAGAAAATGGCAACACAATTAACTTCAAATTCCACTTTATAATGCAGTAAACTAACACATTCAATAACAGTATCTCTTGATTGTCCTGTTTGGCTTTTCTGTTGTAAAAGAAAACAGGCAGTTTAAAAGTGTCTCCTTCTCAAATAAATAAGCCAGTTGTCGATCTCCCAATGCAGGCAATTCCTTAACTCTGCTGTGTTAAAAAAAGATGAGACACATCATCCATTTCAATAAATAACCATCAGTGTTTCTTAAAATGATCCTTAATTATCCAAAGTAAATAAGTACATGTTTGATGTGATATGCCCACAAAATTACAATCATGCATTATGTTAGATAACTGAAAATGATGTGTTATATAACATACTTGGAAGAAATAACAACTTTGGCACCTCTAATTCTGCCTCATATTTTTTTGGGCCAATTATTAATGGCACCAAGGAATGACCACTAATAAAAATGTAAACATCTCTTTTTGGTAAATGTTTCTATTGTCACACTTAACCTAATGGTCAGGACGTTATGTACTAGTAGGTAAATGTTACCCATATTACTTTTGGAATGATTGCAAATATCGATACCTTCAAATACCTTTTAAATGCAAAGAAAATAAAAAAATATATATCAAGATCAAAACAAAGTTCAACATCACGGGACAATAGCTTGAATATCACACATCTTCATGTAGGTGCCCTTGGCAACAGCTAAGTCATCACAGTATTAGTTGAAGAGACATTTTCTGTAGAATAATAACTAAACAGTTGCATGCACTTGATAAACATGCTCACTCTTGGGGATTCTGACTGACATTCGAATGGCTGTGTGACATCGCAACTGTGGTGTCAAATCACATACAAAATAAAAACAAAAGTTGAAGTTATATCAGAAGAACAATACATTCAGGTACTGTAGATTACACTCCAATGAGCTGATTGCATAAAACAAACCTTGAGACCAATCTCAGTACAGTATCCCAACAGACACAATGTTCATATTTCAACAAGTGGATGCAGGCTTTTCCCTCTTCTTATCCCAGAATCAATACAATCGTTGGTATTTTTAGGGTGAGGAGGGGAAGTCAGTTAAACTGACTCCAGAGTTCAGACGAGGGTGACACACTCCCTCTATACGCAACAGCAGGCAACAATATCTCACACTTCCTCTGGCTCTTCCTGTTTCCCTGCAACCACAATCAACACAATATTAAACACCAGGAGGAGTCTAAGGTGTGAGTATCAGGCCGGCCGCCTCCTCCTTCTCCCTGCGCTGGAATGCAGTGTGGGCCTGCTCCAGATCCACGATCACACCCAGCAGCCGTTTAGCCACGAGCCGGCTGCACTTCTGAGGCCGCTGTACACTGCACTCTGCACTATCTGGGACGACAAGACAGAGAGAGAGAGCAGGAGGATGTTATTGTGAAAAGAGAAGGAGAACTTTGGGACCTACAGGCTATAGACCACCTGAGTGCCAATGGCTGAGGTTGGGGTGGTGATATCTCAGGAGCTGATATTCCTCACTGATGGATTGCTGACAACTTTTGTTAAAATATTTGCAATACTCAAGTAATTTGACATTACGAAAATAGCATGGGACAATCTACTTTAGTTGATTTTACGACCCAAAAGCCACTGTAAACACTTCTTCAGATCAGGTGTGTCACATCAACGCTTAATCAGACCGGGTATCCATATTAGCCAATAAGAGGTTATGCCTGCAATAGCACATGTTTAACCTAGAGAGGGAGTCGTCTACAACAATACAAGTGGTGTTGGGTTTGACTGTGGTGCTTTTCTTTGCTCGGTCTTTGGATCAGTAGTTCTGTTATAACATAGTAGGACCGCTGGATCAGTAGTTCTGCTATAACATAGTAGGACCGCTGGATCAGTAGTTCTGCTATAACATAGTAGGACCGCTGGATCAGTAGTTCTGTTATAACATAGTAGGACCGCTGGATCAGTAGTTCTGTTATAACATAGTAGGACCGCTGGATCAGTAGTTCTGCTATAACATAGTAGGACCGCTGGATCCGTAGTTCTGCTATAACATAGTAGGACCGCTGGATCCGTAGTTCTGCTATAACATAGTAGGACCGCTGGATCAGTAGTTCTGTTATAACATTGTAGGACCGCTGGATCAGTAGTTCTGCTATAACATAGTAGGACCGCTGGATCAGTAGTTCTGCTATAACATAGTAGGACCGCTGGATCAGTAGTTCTGTTATAACATAGTAGGACCGCTGGATCAGTAGTTCTGTTATAACATAGTAGGACCGCTGGATCAGTAGTTCTGCTATAACATAGTAGGACCGCTGGATCAGTAGTTCTGTTATAACATAGTAGGACCGCTGGATCAGTAGTTCTGTTATAACATAGTAGGACCGCTGGATCAGTAGTTCTGTATAACATAGTAGGACCGCTGGATCAGTAGTTCTGTTATAACATAGTAGGACCGCTGGATCAGTAGTTCTGCTATAACATAGTAGGACCGCTGGATCAGTAGTTCTGCTATAACATAGTAGGACCGCTGGATCAGTAGTTCTGCTATAACATAGTAGGACCGCTGGATCAGTAGTTCTGCTATAACATAGTAGGACCGCTGGATCAGTAGTTCTGCTATAACATAGTAGGACCGCTGGATCAGTAGTTCTGCTATAACATAGTAGGACCGCTGGATCAGTAGTTCTGCTATAACATAGTAGGACCGCTGGATCAGTAGTTCTGCTATAACATAGTAGGACCGCTGGATCAGTAGTTCTGCTATAACATAGTAGGACCGCTGGATCAGTAGTTCTGCTATAACATAGTAGGACCGCTGGATCAGTAGTTCTGCTATAACATAGTAGGACCGCTGGATCAGTAGTTCTGCTATAACATAGTAGGACCGCTGGATCAGTAGTTCTGCTATAACATAGTAGGACCGCTGGATCAGTAGTTCTGCTATAACATAGTAGGACCGCTGGATCAGTAGTTCTGCTATAACATAGTAGGACCGCTGGATCAGTAGTTCTGCTATAACATAGTAGGACCGCTGGATCAGTAGTTCTGCTATAACATAGTAGGACCGCTGGATCAGTAGTTCTGCTATAACATAGTAGGACCGCTGGATCAGTAGTTCTGCTATAACATAGTAGGACCGCTGGATCAGTAGTTCTGCTATAACATAGTAGGACCGCTGGATCAGTAGTTCTGCTATAACATAGTAGGACCGCTGGATCAGTAGTTCTGCTATAACATAGTAGGACCGCTGGATCAGTAGTTCTGCTATAACATAGTAGGACCGCTGGATCAGTAGTTCTGCTATAACATAGTAGGACCGCTGGATCAGTAGTTCTGCTATAACATAGTAGGACCGCTGGATCAGTAGTTCTGCTATAACATAGTAGGACCGCTGGATCAGTAGTTCTGCTATAACATAGTAGGACCGCTGGATCAGTAGTTCTGCTATAACATAGTAGGACCGCTGGATCAGTAGTTCTGCTATAACATAGTAGGACCGCTGGATCAGTAGTTCTGCTATAACATAGTAGGACCGCTGGATCAGTAGTTCGGCTATAACATAGTAGGACCGCTATATTAGTAGTTCTGCTATAACATAGGACCGCTGGATCAGTAGTCCTGCTATAACATAGTAGGACCGCTGGATCAGTAGTTGTGCTATAACATAGTAGGACCGCTGGATCAGTAGTTGTGCTATAACATAGTAGGACCGCTGGATCAGTAGTTCTGCTATAACATAGTAGGACCGCTGGACCAGTAGTTCTGTTATAACATAGTAGGACCGCTGGATCAGTAGTTCTGTTATAACATAGTAGGACCGCTGGATCAGTAGTTCTGTTATAACATAGTAGGACCACTGGATCAGTAGTTCTGTTATAACATAGTAGGACCGCTGGATCAGTAGTTCTGTTATAATATAGTAGGACCGCTGGATCAGTAGTTCTGTTATAACATAGTAGGACCGCTGGATCAGTAGTTCTGCTATAACATAGTAGGACCGCTGGATCAGTAGTTCTGCTATGACATAGTAGGACCGCTGGATCAGTAGTTCTGTTATAACATAGTAGGACCGCTGGATCAGTAGTTCTGCTATAACATAGTAGGACCGCTGGATCAGTAGTTCTGCTATAACATAGTAGGACCGCTGGATCAGTAGTTCTGCTATAACATAGTAGGACCGCTGGATCAGTAGTTCTGCTATAACATAGTAGGACCGCTGGATCAGTAGTTCTGCTATAACATAGTAGGACCGCTGGATCAGTAGTTCTGCTATAACATAGTAGGACCGCTGGATCAGTAGTTCTGCTATAACATAGTAGGACCGCTGGATCAGTAGTTCTGCTATAACATAGTAGGACCGCTGGATCAGTAGTTCTGCTATAACATAGTAGGACCGCTGGATCAGTAGTTCTGCTATAACATAGTAGGACCGCTGGATCAGTAGTTCTGCTATAACATAGTAGGACCGCTGGATCAGTAGTTCTGCTATAACATAGTAGGACCGCTGGATCAGTAGTTCTGCTATAACATAGTAGGACCGCTGGATCAGTAGTTCTGCTATAACATAGTAGGACCGCTGGATCAGTAGTTCTGCTATAACATAGTAGGACCGCCGGATCACAGATGAGCCCCCACCCAACACTAACCTGGATCCCCAGCAGTGCGGGGTCTCTTCTCCTCTTCCATGCTCGTATTACTGGCTGCCATGTCCAAATATTTTTTCCTGCAGAAATCGTAGGTTTACTACTTAGTGTGGAATTAATAACAATAACCTGAAAATCCTTAATGTTATTAATGTTGTTTACGAGGAAAAGAATCGACTGCAACAGGACAGTTCCTCTCAAAAGTCAGTCACATTTAATACCCGAGTTTGTCCCTGCCTTGGTGGAGCTGTTTGTATATGGTTTGAGTCTCCACGTCAGGGTCCAGAGGGTCGCTCCAGTCCCCTAGTGTCACAGCAGAGTGAGTTCTGCTGCATCCTAAAGCTGGGCACACACACCACAGTAAAACACTGCTGCTCTCTCAATAACATGACGCTCTTCTTTTGTTTGTTTGTTGTTAGATTTGTGAGACGAGTTTGTAGATCATGTCAAAGAAAGAACAAAATAACATTTGGTCAATAAATAGGGGAGGATAGTTTAATGGTTTGGGTGTTTGCCTACCAGCTGAAAGTGACTGTGTTTTTTGTTTATCAGGCATTTGTGTGTAAGATGCCTTAACATACTTGGTCCTTAAAGGAAAACCAAACCCTAAAACAACTTATTTTAGATGAAGTCATGTAGTGGGTTACATAGTCGTGATATAGTGATCCTGGTCCAAATCTCGAGTTGGGTTAAACCATTCTATGGCATTCCTGGCTTGTTACTGACTGTTTTGGTTTACCAGGTAACGCCAATGAAAAGTTATGTCTACACACCCCCCAAGTCTGATTGTAGCCAGTGGAGATAGCGAAACCCTGAACAGCAATATAGTAGATATATAGAATATAATAGAAGCATTGTGATAGTGGTAGGAGACTAGCTCAAACAGGGTGTTTGGTTTTCCTTTAATGAAAAGTAACTTTGGATAAGAGCATCGAAACAAATAAATAGTCAAATGGTAGCTAGATAAATACACAGATACATCTGATACAACCCACTTGAAAATAGATCAGTGTAAGCTACAGTAGCTATATCTGGACAGCTGGCAGCAGGTGGACCAGAGAGCCTCACCGGTGCGCTCTGCTTGAAGGCAGCAGGTCCACTTCCCGCTGCGATGAGCCCCCGGGTGGAAAGAGGGCAGCATTCGCTGGTTGTAGATGCTGGCTTTCCTGACCGCGGACAGCCACTGGTTCAGGTCATTCACATTCTACACACACACACACACACACATGAACATGAACATAAGCCGGTGCATGTGCACACACACACACACACACACACACACACACACACACACACACACACACACACACACACATAGGGAAAAACACCATACTACGTGTGTGTGTTTAGATCAGGACATTCTCTCTTACGAGCCCAAGGAGAAGGTTTCTCTCTTATAAGCACCTAGGGAAAGATACCTCCAGTTTGGGCCTTGGTGGCTATCTTCCACACACATCCTTTATGAACCCAGACCCAGAATACAGACACGCCAGTGCCCATGTCTAGGTGCCACGGGTATGAGGGGACAGGACCTTACCAAACTATGTTTGTGATGCAATCATGGTAAATATAAGCTGCTCCTTTTTGTTAGGCAGGCAGAATATGCTGTGGTGTTCCTGCATGAGCACGTCTGATATGCACAATAACATGGAACCTTGCTTCTACTCTCACTGTTTTGGAGGTTTGTTAGGTTAGGTGAATTTCCATGGACACAGAATACGGTCAGGGCTGCCCTTCACACAAAATGTAGAATCTAATTAGGGCAGGTCTGTATGTAACATGTCTACAATGACCTTTTCCAATGACATACCCTATCTCTTTTAAAGTGAAGTTCCACCACACAGCCACGTTTTTATTAACTCATAGTGTCATCATAGTGTCCCAAGCTCTTGAAATGTACCCAAAAACCAAACAAAAATGCTCAGAATAAACTATAGGCGAGAGTTGTGTAATATCGTCAATTTACTACAACGTCCATGGTCCATTGCGCCATAAGCGTGAGCCGAGTCGGCCAATGGGAACTTGTTTACATCCGGGTGAGAGAGCGGTCTGAGAGGCAGGGATCGGCTACTTTTGTTTAGAGTTTTGTATTTTATATTTGTCCACCTGTGGACTATGGATAATATCATGATGTCTCATTGTTCCTTGCTTGGTTGTACGGGATATCGAGTTGCTAAAGTGGCTGCCATCACCCTTCACATGTTATTATTGAGCATTGTAAAACATTTACTGTAATGGACCCAAACATATGACACAAGTATATGCATGTCCTTATTTGCATTTCAATAATAGTAAAGTAATTAATAAAAAAACTACAAGCTTTGTATCAATACACATTTTATTTGCCATAGTTAGTTGTCTGCCATATCACCGCACTTATCATACACAAAGCCTCCAGAGAAAAGAAAGTCCAACATGGTGTTGAAACTCGTGTCCTTTAAAACACATTTGCTGACCTTCTTCAATCCTGTCCGCGGTATTATAATATATCCATGGTCTGTAACAGTTGATAAGGGTGATTGTGCCAGGTCCCACATCCACATCAACCGGTGGGTTTGTATCGTATCATGGATTAGTCTGTACCGTCTTCTGTAGCTGCTGCAGACATTGTAATCCAGACCGCAATTGTCATGAACCTGCTGTGGTTTGGTTTCACTAATACTACATGAGTAAACCCTGAAAATGGTAGTTTAGTAATTGCAATACTGCATAAATAAACATTGGCATAAATGTATTTGCAAACTTCTGTGCTGCGTGCATACAACCATTGCTACTTTATGAATTGAATGAGCTGAAAGTGCACGAGTAAACTCTAAAAATAGTGGTTTAGTAATGATAATACCACATTTCTAAACATAGCTGTAAATCTATTTGTCCATGCATTACTTTATTACTTGAATGAGAGACGGTAAACGGCAGGACTTTGGAGACGCTGTTGCACATTTGCCTGCTGCCGTCTCCGCTTTAAATGTCCTCTTCGGTGTATTCTGGATCAAATAAATATCCTTCATTCCTTCCATTCAGTAAGACTTGGCTGAAGTTGGTCCTCATTTGATCCGTAGATTGGTATTCATTGCTAGCAGCCATTGCAAAATCTTGTGTAGCTCTTCAGGCTAACAACAACAAGGCAACTGAATCTAATGGAGCCAAACTCCAAGCTGATTGGTCAGGGAGGGGAGGGATCAGGGCTCTGAGAAAGCGCTTGTAGATTTTTGAAAACCAGAAGTCCGTGGAAAAAGCCATTTGCCGGGACATTATGGGGACTAAAAATAGGCGTATTTTGACCCACAGAACGCATTTATAAGCAGTTTTTTCATTGTTAGGTATTTGTTAGGCAACTTGGAGACCATTAAAATATCAAATCGGTGGAACGTCCCTTTAAATCTCAATGTGAGATTAAAGCCAGTGCCATGGTAACAGTTTTAATGAATTAAAGTACGGAAGTCACCATCTCAGTGCACTTATACTCTTATCCTTAGTGTTATTGTTGTCTTCACTACAAGAAATGTATGAAACTTTAAGACACAAAAACTGAAAAAACAACAACTATACAAGTAAATAAATCCATGCATCTTGTTGTCGTGCAGCGTTGTATGTGTCTTGTTAATATATGTGATACATTTAACAATAACAAAAAAAGAAACCTCAATAATGAAGGGCAGGGCAGATTGTTGTTGCATTTGGAAAACAACTAAATTCAGGAAAGGTCAGGGTTTGTTAGATGGTTTTATCCCTGGTTGGTGTGACTGGTATCTACCTTGAGACGTGTGAACCTTACACTGGATGTACACGGTGTGAGAGGAAACTGGATGAACACGGTGTGAGAGGAACCTTACACTGGATGTACACGGTGTGAGAGGAAACTGGATGAACACGGTGTGAGAGTTACCTTGCACTGGATGTACATGGTGTGCAGCTGTGCGTCGTTGTCCTGGGTGATGACCTGCATTACGTACTGCTGCTGAAAAGCATTCTCGTCCACCCTCTCCACTGCACACACATGCTGAATAGGAATGGAGGAGCGCACCTGCAACGTTTCAGACACAAACAGCTTTGCCAATTAATGCAAGCTGTGTCAGGCTGCTGCTTCTGCTAATGCCAAAAGTGAAGCTAAAAGAGTTGCAGTTGAAACAGGAATGTAAGTAAACCTGGCGTAGCTTTTCTGTCATTACAATAAAGTAATGCAGAATGAAGAACAGTCTTGCAAAGAGCAGGTTGTGGAGAAATGGGGGAAGGGTAGGGATGGAGGATGGCTGTAATGTGGATACAGGGATACTTTCAAGTGTAAATCAGCCACCTCAAATGGGGAGCTTGCATCACTGGCTGAGGGGGTGGATGGTAGAGGAGGAGGTAAGGGGTGGGGGGTTAGAATATTGTCCACAATCTGATTTACAATGTTAGCATGAATATCTCTAGCCCTCAATTAACCCAAGCCTTTATCACACAAAGCAGGAAGAGGCTGAAAGCTTTTTTGCTGGGTTCTCTCTCTCTCTCTCTCTCTCTCTCTCTCTCTCTCTCTCTCTCTCTCTCTCTCTCTCTCTCTCTCTCTCTCTCTCTCTCTCTCTCTCTCTCTGGCTCAATGCTTTCTCTGTGTATCTGTCTGGTAAAAGAGAGGCGGATCACATGGTGATAAGTTCTGTTCTAATGATCTTCCTCCAGGAGATAAGAGGACAGACACACAGACAGATCAGAACCAGGCGAGGGACCATTCAGAGGAGAGGGCCTTTGAACCTTTGACTGAATCCTCTGCTCACAGCCAATCACCATCTCTCATGTGATTTTAATAAGACAGTGATGGGCACCAGGAAGAGAGTGTTGTTACCCATACACCTATCCACAAGCCATTCCCCGGTACACAACCCACGCTTCCCTGTTTAACTTTAGGGGATTCTTTTTTTGTAAAGCTTTACATAGATAAAAGTCAAAGGCACATCCCAAATGTGCCTTTATCCTGTGGTGCATGAGGAATCATGGCACCCAGGATAAACCAGCTATCACCACACACACTCAGGAGAGAGCCACTGTCATGGCAGCATGTTACATTTGCTCGGCATTCTACAACATCTACCTGTGTCCTGTGTCGGAGGGCCCCAGCAAAAGCCACTGAGGTGGCATGTGGCAGGGGTTAACTGCCACACTGGCGCCCAATGTGGGGCTTCTCTGACCAGGAAGGAGTGTGGCAGTTGCTCCTGCTACACACCACAGGTGTGCAGCCCCACCCAGCTCCAGAGTCTAATCAGTCTGACTCAGGCCAGGTGAGGCTGTAAACCAGCTATCAACAACACACACTCCACAGTTAAAATAACAGAGGTGTGGGAGAGTCAATACATGAATACATGAGCAGTATAGCAGAATGTGCCTGGATCATCTGGTTCATCTTTCGACTCCAGCAGAGTTTAAGGACAACACTCTGCATGTTACAAGTGTCCATACCTGCCAGTCGGGCGTCTTGGCGTAGGACAGGGTCTCGCTGGTGAGCCAGAAGTAGCGTTTCTTGAAAGCGAAGCGGGACAGCAGCTGCGGGCCCTCTGCCTTGTGTTTGTACAGGTAGCCCTCCTTCACGGTGACCGAAGGGAGGAACTTGGCTCTCTGGGGCACCTCTGACACTGCAGGAAGAAGAGGTAACATGAAGAACAGAAAGGAGAAGACTAATAGCTAAGCCTACTATTTCATGTCTATGCTCAGTGTGTTTGAGTACATACACACTAGCGACCAATCATCATATCATAAGTGTGGATTTATTTGTATTGGTTGGGCCACACTTGGCGACCTCACCTAATTGCAATAGTTTGTTTTATTTATTTACCCACAATAGGTGGTGTATTGTGGGTCACACGCTTCACAAACTGCACTCTCTGATTAAATGACATCTGCATGACGTCACGTGCATGAGCGTGCATGTGAGTGTCTGAGAAGCTCCCAAGAGAGGCTGATGGAGTACGGCCAAGGCAGTAAAAAGAAAAGTGAAACTGTATCAAAATGTATGTGTATCAAAGTAAACACAAGGTGGAGCAATAGCTGTACTACTGTACTGTATATACTGTGTATATATATATATATATATATATATATATATATATATATATACTAGCTGTACTATACTCAAAACAACAGCAGAGGCAAGATGCCTGTGGCATCAACACATCATTTCCTTATTTTTAGCACCTTGCTGACTTAACTTAGCCTTAACCTTTCTTTCACCCATCATAACATACACAAACGCACCTTCAAAGAGACAGAAACAAGCAACACAAATCCATCTGAAGAGCATTAAATGTCAAACTGGCCTTTAAAAGGGGGAGGGGATGGGGGAGATAAATGGAGTGGAACATGACACAACTCAGAAACCACACTCGATCACACATGAAGCAGAGGAGGAAGATGTTGGCACACGTGTGGTAATAGGTGAGGTGTGCGTGTGTGCGTGTGTGCGTGTGTGCGGCGATGGCTACTCAAGTCAACACTCTGTTGGCCACGTCTACTCCTGCCTTATCTTTATTTCTTATGCCTCTAGCCCATTATCAATATTTCACCACAGGTGTATTGTTCCTCTTTACTCAGGCGTTGTGCAGCACCTGGCAGGTAGCAGATTAGCATCGGGGGTTGAGTGGAGCCATACACCTACACCTGGAGCTCTTTTCTTAGTGAAGTGGTAAGATTACTCTTACCACTGTCATGGTCAATGTCAATCAACTTGTCCAGGAAGTCTTTGACGGATGCCACACTGCAAAGGATGATGGGATGGAGCGGTGCCATCCACTGCTCCTTGCCGTGGCCCAGCTGCAGGCCCAGGTTGCCAACGCTCTGCAATGCCTGGCCAGCCAAGAAACACAAAAACACTTTTATTATGACAACCACACCTTTATTATAAAACATTGCACTCAAGCTGGGGTTTGAAAGTGTTCAAATTGCAATCTCATGACCGGTTTGAAGCAAATACAATCAACATTGGAGTAGCAACAAAACGATTTCTAAGAGATATAAGAGTTTTAGATAGAGTTATAGATAAAGATTTATAAGGGTAATATATCTTCAACAAGTTTGCAAAAATGTCTAAACTATTGCTAGATAACCACAAATCAGAAAAAGTTACCTCAAGAGATATTAGGGGGATATTAGACCTGATATGTTGGTCACTGACAGCTGAATGATGTTAAAATGGTGTGTGAACCTTTCACCCCCCAAGATCAGACGGCCAGTCCTGCTGTGTGGTTCTTTTGTCCAGCCCACACCTGTCTAGGGGTCAGAAGGAAGTCCCTCTCTCTGATGCACTGCTTTGAACCACGGCCTGCCCACCTACCCCCCCCCCCCCCCCCCCCCCCCCCCCCCCCGGCACACCGGGAGTATAAATAGCCCGCTCCCCGTCTCCGTGGAGGACGCATAGCAACAGGACTTCAGAACCACGGACAGTCACCACATCACATCAAGAGAGAGCAACCCACGGGAAATGCAAGAGGGGCCTCTTTCTTTCTTTCTTTGCTTGTAAGTGTGCCACTGGAGACAGCCAGTGACAGCCTAGTTGTGTATGATGAGGAAGCTACAGCATATTATTATTTTTTTATAAATGTGGAGACATTTATTTTTCTTTTATTAAAAAATGAGGTTTCAACCAAACCAGATGAAAGCATATAGTGCTTTCATCAATATCAATAACATGTTCAAGTGTCACTATTTCCTTTTTGATTTCCCTTATCAAATGAGGAAAATCAATCACCAGTAACATTCAAATAATGCAGATACTGGCGTTCAGTCCCTTGTCAGAGGATCTGAAAATGTTTGATACTTAACTGTACTGAAGCATTCAAGCCTAACTATTACAATAACCATAATCATAGACAATAGCGTAATCCTACACTGCAAAATCAATACTGAATGCTGCTCAGCTCTAGCAGAGGTTGCACTGGTCTTGTGTTAACGGATACATCTGGAGCCAGAGCACACACCTGTGTGTGTGTGTGTGGTGGAGCGGTACCTTGGCCAGCAGCAGCAGGGTCCGGCTGGTGCGTGTGTCTGCATGCTGGTCCCTCAGGTGGAAGAGCTTAGGAGTGAGGATGGCAGGCGCGAAGAAACGCAGGAAGAAGAATCCACTGATGGCCAGATACTTCACGTCCTGTAGGGACCATGGGATTTGGGGTTTGAGTGAGTGAAACATTTAGAAATTCTTGGGGACTGGAAAATGTTTATATCTACTAAGCTTTCTGAATTTTTGGTGGCCATTGCATGCCATTATGTTGGGATGTTGGCCATCTACCAATCTCTACTAGTGTTTTGTATAACTTTGTTTATATACTGTTGTGGAGTGTGTGTGGTTGATTGGCCTGGTTGATTGGAGTCAGACAAATTAGACTCTGGGTCTGGGTGGGGCTGCACACCTGTGGTGCAGAGCAATCATGGCACCCAGGATAAACCAGCTATCACCACACACTCAGGACAGAGCCACTGTCATGACAGTGTTACAGATGCTCGGTTTGTACCATCTTGCCATCGGCAATAAACAGATTTATATGTCAACATCTACCTGTGTCAAGGACTACGCCCCTCTACCTGAGGGGCCCAGCAAAAGCCACTTAGGTTACGTGTGACAGCCTAATGCCACACTGGTGCCCAACGTGGGATCTCTCTGACCGGGAAGGGACATAGACGGGCTGCCCAGACACACACTCACCAGCCACGCTTATGGACAGCCCCCTCCTAGTACCAGCCCTTTCCTGACGGCAGCGATGGGTCAGTGGAGGAGAGGGGAGGCAGCGCAGCAACCGCCAAGGGGAACTGTGTGCTGCTAGCTGCCCCAGATCCAGCCCGGAGCAGCCCAAGGCCCCATACTCCAGGAGGAGATGGGGATTGTGCCTCGTCACCCTGGTGGAGGGGGGCCCTACCGACCACTGTTGTTTTTTTACTGTTTTGCTTGGATGGGGGAGGAGGCTTCGGCTGGGGATTCTGGGGACCCAGCCTCAATTTGGTGTGTGTGGGTGTATGTGGAGTGTGTGTGGTTGATGGCTGCCTCACCTGGCCTGACTGATTGGACTCGGGGACTGGGTGGGGCTGAACACCTTTGGTGCATGAGCAATCATGGCACCCAGGATAAACCAGCCATCACTACACACACTCAGGACAGAGCCACTGTCATGACAGTGTTACAGCTGCTCGGCTTGTACCATCTTGTCATCTCCAATAAACAGATTTATATGTCAACATCTACCTGTGTCTTGTGTCTGAAGGGCCCAGCAAAAGCCACTTAGGTGGTGTGTGGCAGATTCTACTGCCACAACTGGATATAATTGTGTATGTTTTTTATGTATGTATAAGGGGTATATATGAGACATAGGATGGGATATATAACACGTATTTGTATGTATATGGTCTACATAAATGCTTTACCACTTTGCCCTTGCTTGGTCCATGGCTTTAAACTGACCTCATTTTCCGGTTCGACAAACTGCTCCTCCACCCTCTTGTGCAGCTGTTTGAAGGCCACCCTCATGACGGGGGGGCACTGGTCCACAGAGGCCACAATGGACTGGAGGATGCTGGTCAGGTAGCTCTGCAGCATATCCACGCTGCTGTCCCGCACCTCTGCTTCCGACACCGCACCTTTGAAGGAGATCCGCCTCCAGACGGCAAAATTACAGGGACCGGGGGGGTGGGGGGGGGACAGAAGGATCAAAACCCAAAGCATCCAGGACTTGTGTTATCACCAGGATCTGTTGATACATGTCTGCCGAGCAGCGATAAGGTCTGGTGATGTCTTTACATGCCAGAAAATGCCTCTTGATCGGCGTTTGCTTTTTTATACACACAGAGATATGAACCCCCTGGACACACCAGTGCTGCCAAGAGATGTATAGGAGCTGCACTGCCAGGGGGTTAGGGTTAAACTAGAGCCTGTGATTTCCCTCTGTCGTTGGGGATTGGGGGGGATGAGGGAATGCCAGTTGCCAGGCAACCGCCTCCCCTCCTCCTTACATTCCTTTTCCATTTCCTCACATTGATGTGTTCCTCTGAGGTGTCAGGACACTGAGGAGTCCCCCTCCGAGTCACTCGTCTCTGCCTGGCCTAGTGTTAAGATGCTGCGACACAGGGCTAAAAGGATTTCCACTGGTCAATTGTCAAGACAAGCATCTATAAAACTGATCACAGCAGACCCTTGTTTCAGCTCAGGAAACTGATCTTTTTTTTGTATTACCGTTTCAGGTCAATTTCCAGCACATAGTTACTTGGACTCAACTATTTTCATTGAAAGTTGAAAAATGTAAAAATGGCAATTTATCAATTCCTAGATACATAACTGAGTAGTAGTCACATAACACGTTTGGCTAAATGGCCAGTAATGCCATTAAAAAGAAAATAAACAAGCCTTGGGTAAGGCACACAGGGTTCATTCAGAGTGTCAGACTGATTGGCCCACCTGCCCCATGCGTGTTTTTGTAATGTGACCCACTTGTCAACAAAGTTGAATAGCCCTGGTATGTGTAAAGAAGAGTGAAATGGAATATCACAAAAAATCCAAACCAGACGTGTGTCATACCTGGAGCGGTGCTGTTCAATCTTACACGGGTCCAATTCAACATATTTCTTGTCATCGAAGACACGGTTGATAATGGGCTTCAGCACCTCATGTAGATACAGCATGCCCACAGCCTATTGATGCAAAATAATGAATACAATACATATTTTATAGCAATATTAAGGATTATTTTATAGCCTCCTAAAACACATGAAAGTAAATAGTGATGTTTCATGGTAACATTAACTACCAGACACTGGACTACAGTTCAGTCTCCTGAAACACATGAAAGTAAACAGGGTTAAGATACCTTCATAAACTGCTCCATAGCTTTGGAGGCGAGGGAGTTGGATCGAAACAGGGTGTTTGGATCCGCTGTTGTCAAGGGCAATAGAAAAAAAGAAGAGAAAAGGTTTGACGTTAGGGCCAGTAATGATTTTTTTCCTCTCCAACATAATACAGTATGTCCCCTGGGTGTTGTTGCTGCTTGGGGGGGGGGGGGGGGGGGGGGGGGGGCTGAGCGCTCAGTGTCTCGTCAGAGGTCAGGCTGACATCCAATAATGCAGCTCTCTGCTGCCATGTTACCTAAATCGTCCAAGGTGGAGGTATTGATATATCCATGGAGATGAGTGCTGGCACAAACAAGAAAGCTTTACAAGTAGCGAGAATGTAGAATACAGAATGAAATGTGTTTTTATCTCCTGATCATTTAGAAGTATTGGAGCAGAAAATACATTTTGTTTTGTTATTGTTGCCCCCCCCTATCCGAGGAGCTCCCACCAGCTATTCTGATCTTATGATGAAACAGCTACGCTTTGGATCATGTGGAGTTGCTATGGAAACTTGGGGCACTGTGCTCATTATCTTAAACTGCACCGACAAATCCCAGAGACCACGGTAGTACAAGTGTTAAACTCCACATCCATGCTGTGGATGTGGTGTTCAGGCAACAAAAAAACAGGACTAATGGCTACTTACAAACTTATGCAATTACTGCAGAGAAAGGGCACAATTGGCATTGGCGCTGGTAAATATAGCGCTAGTGGGCTGAAGCGCCCACACACGTGGACCATGCTTAAGGCTTTGAGAGACCTTAACAGCAACTAAAAGTTAATTATAGAGAATTGTTAGAGGGCTTTGGTGTATGAGAAACAAGAGCACATAAACAGATGGGTCTCCCCCTCGCTGACACATGCAAACACTGATTCACGCAGATAAACTTAGATCTTACGCATGTGGGGCCATAGTAATCACCGCGGCTGCTTTATGTTGAGGTTAAGGTTTAGAGATGGGGTATTATAATAGAGATATCTGTGAGAGGAAACCAGAAGTAAACCGAAATATTTCGAATGGACTTGATGTCGACTTAATGTAGCAACTTGTCAAATATGTCATATAATTTCATCATACACAAATTACAATATCTGTGTTATACAAGCATGGCTAGTTGCTCTGTACTGGTTGGCCTTACAGGTATTATTGACCTCCCGGGTGTTGAGGTAGTCCAGGAAGGGCACCACCAGACCCTGGCCCAGGTAGATCTTCACCAGTGTCATGGCAACGTCCTGCCGGCTCTCCACTGTAGTCACCTCCTCCAGCATGGTCAGAGGGCTGCTGTCTTCGACCTGAGGGGCAGGGGTGAGGGTGAGCGAGGTTTGGAAACAGTGGAGAGAGAGAGAGAGAGAGAGAGAGAGAGAGAGAGAGAGAGAGAGAGAGAGAGGACACTGGAGATGATTCCATAACAGACTAAATAAGGGACAGGAGAGAGATGGAGCAGGGGTGGAGCTGAGGCTGACCTCTGTGGGGGAAATTACTGACTCCACCAGCAAGTCCATAAGGGGCTGGTAGTACATGGAGGGCAGGATGCGATCTTCTACCAAGCACACCTTCAGACGCAGGGCCCCCAACTTGCCACTGTGCAGGGAGACAGGAAGGACACACACAAATACGCACACATGCACAGACACACACATGCACGTACACACATATATATAATGTGCCACAGAGTTACAGCATTAAGACCATTGTCTGTGAGAGCTAGTACTCAAGTGAACTCAAGTAAAAATGTGCAATCCAATTTTAACAAGCTAATTTCTTAACAAATCTGTTTCCGACATTGTATTGTTTAACCATGTCGGTGTCATTGAGATTTAACATCTGTTTTACCAATTTACCATTTATGTTTTAGACCGGACCACGACAACAGCAGCATAGAATAAAATACAATAAAACATACATTAAACAACATCACCACATAAGAAACCATTATTTTACACACTGAATCATTGAATCTGGCATAGAAGAAGCAAGACCTACAAGGCAAGACGGTTACATTGTCCTGCATCACTGTCAATCACAGCTTTGGTCATCGACTTATATTCTGTCAGAGTGACAAGCTCTCTCTCTCTCTTGTTTTGCATGAAAACTGGTGGAGTGGCTATCTTGTCAAACTTTGTCCTCACCTTAGAGGGCATGGACGTCGTTAGACCTGGGCATTCGGGGCTATAGCCCCGGATCTTTTGTGAATAGCCCCGGATCTCTGTCCCCCCCCCCCCCCCCCCCGTCAGTCGTCGGTCCGGGGTGTGTTAAGATCGCGCCCCCCCCCACTCCACCCCACCCCCCCCCCCCCCCCCCCCCCCCCCCCCGGCGGGCGAGAACATTTCTGGGCTACAGCCCCGGATCATTTCAATTGCTAGCAACGTCCATGCCTTAGGGACAGTAAAAACAATACGATCATTAAACTCGTCCAGTGCCCTTAAAGTTCCTTAAAAAGGGTGCACAAGTAATGAGGGAGCTGTCCCAGAATGACCTTGTAGCTCAATGTGCCAGTGAGCTAACCTCCTAAGTCAGCTCACTCTGGCATAGAGTTGTGGAAGTAATTATAGAACATCTGTTTGTATTACTAATATAACTTCCAAGTATGTGACTCAAGGGTGTGGTTCCTACTGCATGACCCAAGGTCATCCCTCATAGCAGTGTCCTATCTGGAGAAGATCTAGTAGTAGAACCCTAACCCTAACAATTGACCAGCAGAATATCCTCTTCTGTTTTGACTATATAATAGTGTTCTGTACTCCTCCCTCCCTCCTGTTCCTATATAACCTGTGTGTTTTCCCCTTTGTGCTTTGACGACTTATGGGGTACATCTATGTCTTTTAACTCCCATGATCATGCTTTATTAAACATCCACTCAATGCTTGTCTAGAGGGTCAGACTGAATCTTTTTCAAGAAGAGTACAGTGATGTGTTAGGCTTTGGATTTGGTAATGAACCTAGACTGTGGTATAAAGTGTCACTGGGCTAGACAAAATGTAGACAAAATGTCACTAATCTAGCAGAGGCAAGGTTTCCAGGACTCAAGTCTCTTTCTTGCTAAAAAAGAAAAGAAAAACAGCAGCATAAAGAAAGCCTCCAGAGAAAAGAAAGTCTGACATGGTGTTGAAACTCCTGTACTATAAAACACATTTGCTGACTTTCTTCAATCCTTTCCGTGTTATTATAATATATCCATGGTCTGTAACTTCTTCAATCCTGTCCGCGGTATTATAATATATCCATGGTCTGTAACAGTTGATAAGGGTGATTGTGCCAAGTCCCGCATTCACATCAGCCGGTGGGTTTGTATCGTATTGTAGCTGCTGCAGGCATTGTAATCCTCGTCTTCACGGTATAAAAGCCAGACCGTAATCTTCGTGGCCTGCTGTGGTTCGGATTCACTAACACTACATGAGTAAACTGAAATTTATTTAGTATAATTCGCAGACTTCCATGCTGCATACAAGCATTGCTACTTCATTGAATGAGCTGAAAGTGCACGAGTAAACTCTAAAAATAGTGGTTTAGTATTGATTATACTGCATTTATAAACATAGCCGTAAATCTATTTGTCCATGCAGCGATACTTTATGACTTGAATGAGAGATGCCAAACAGCAGGACTCTGAAGACGCTGTTGCACATTTGCCTATTATCATCTCCGCTTTAAATTTCCTCTTCGGTGTATTCTGACTCAAATATATATCCTTCATTCCTTCCACTCAGTAAGACTTGGCTGAAGTTGGTCCTAATTAGCTCTTCAGGCTAACAACAACAAGGCAACTGAATCTAATGGAGCCAAACTCCAAGCTGATTGGTCAGGGAGGGGAGGGATCAGGGCTCTGAGAAAGCGCTTGTAGATTTTTGAAAATCAGAAGTCCGTGGAAAAAGCCATTTGCCGGGACATTATGGGGACTAAAAATAGGAATATTTTGACCCACAGAACGCATTTATTAATTATTATTATTTATTTATTTTTTCATTTTTAGGCTTTTGTTAGGCAACTTGGAGACCATTAAAATATCAGAAAATGGTGAAACGTCTCTCTTGTGGTAACGACTAGAGGTCTTCATAATAAATCACATTTTATATTTTATTAGAAAATATACACAGATTTTATTTTTGAGAGGATCTCCGAGCTCTTGAAAACTACACCGTAAGGGGTTTCAAGCACCTTAATGGTGAGAAACGAATCACAATTTGTTAGGTTTCTGGTAAATAACATTTGAGTAGAGATAATGATCCGAGCGTGTTTCTGCTTCAGCTGCTCATCCCAACACCCCTAAGACTGTGAGTCATTGGGTAATGACGTTAGAGCTCTCCAGCATGCCAGTAGGTTGCTGCTGTTAGCGGCTGAGTCTTTTGTTTTAAAATTATCTCAATTAGCAGGATATTGACAGGGACAGGCATCTTCACAAATGCCTGAAGGTTATCAAATAGTACAAATATTTCTATGGAGCTTTCAGTGCAAGTCTCTAGTTTGAGTTTCCACTAGTCAGGGGTCTTTTTATGTATTTGTTTTACAAAATAATAAACAACATAGCCTAAATAATGTTACTTAAGTCTGGCACACACAGCATCATCATAAAGCAGTAACAAACACACCCATAATCCTCACCCTGCATCGTCTTCATTGTTTCCAAGTGGAAGCAAACGAAACCAGCCTTGTAGCAGAGGTGTCTTGTGCAAGCAAGCAAAGGGGATTTCAACCTGTGAAATAATAAACACAAACAGGGAAGACCACAACACATCAGCCCAGAGCAATCAATGCAGGAAGACAGGAGAGTGCATGAAATTCCATTTATGGGTTATCATCAGAATTTTACTGGTCACCTTTCCAAGGAAGTCATTCTTGCCCACCATGTCCCAGTCCCAGACCTCCAGGGTGACCATGGCCTCATCTCTCAGCTCTTCTGGCTCCAGATCCAGCTCCAGGTTCTCTCCCCAATGTGGGAAACGAGTCTTCTTGATAATCTGGAAAAATGAAGGTAGGGAAACTCACCATTTTCTGCGAAACAACCGTTCACAAAGTACTCAACACTCCAGAAACAGAAAATAATTGTGATACATATCAGAGATTAGGAAGAAAGTAAAAAGGACTCAGGAGGGAGAAAACACATAGAAGAACGAAAGTGAAGAAGAAGAGCAGAAGGGAGTAATCTCGGCAAAAACAAAGTTTGAAACAAGTGCTGTCAACTCTGTCAGCATGGTCTCCAACAGAGCTGACATGTAACACTCACCGAGGTGTCCACACTGTGGTGGTTGACGATGACTCTGGCGAACGGATCCGAGGTTCCCGAGATGTCTCTGGGAGCCAAGTCCCTGTTGCATGATGGGAAAAGGATCAGCACACTCAACACTTCCTCATTACTACCAACTGTGATGAGCCAAAAACAGTGAATGAGTAAGAGATGTGGTGGTGATGGTGGTGGTGGTGGGGGATGTGAATGAAAACATAACCACATTTTTTTATATTTGCAAAACGGGATCATAGCCCCACACACACAAAGCCAACCCATGGCTAACAGGCTTGCTAACACCTAGCCGACCCAATGAGTGGGCGGGACCAGCATAGGACTCCCAGATGGACTTCTGATTGGTGAGGACTCTGGTCACATGACTCAGGGGCCAACATAGAGCACTGAGAGTGAGGAGGAGGCCGGCAGGGTGATGGTGACAAAGTGGGAGCAGAGAAAAACAGCGATGACACCAGGCAGCCTCTTCCTAAGCAAGCAGCCGGGCCACAGGCTGACTGGCTGGCCAACTCACGACGAGTTGCAAGATAGTTAAGTAATCTCAACAATCCAACTCAACCAAGCACTTGGTTGAGTCGTGTAGTAGAAACCCAATTGCACAGGATAGTTTAGTGGTTAGGGTGTTTGAATTTCAGCCAAAGGGTGTTGGTTTGAACCCCAATATCCAGTCTAAGTCAGTCCAGTAAGCATCCTAAAGCAATAGGCCTTACCCCGATATGCTCATTAATGACATGTATCTAATCTATTTTTAATAAATGTGTATGCCTAAATATTAGAATAGAAAATACTACAAATGGATATGCTGAAACCCTTTCAGCACTACCTCTGAATGTGAGAAGCAACCTTCTCATGTAACTCATCGCTGATGTGTGGATAATCTACATGTGACCTTAGTGATCTATTTGTGTATCTTTTCTAGGTCATCATGGTCACACTTTAAATGGCAAGTAAGTCAAATGTATTAAATGTGTAAAAAAGATTTACATGAAATTCCCCATTATCACTATGCAACATTTAATTAAACCATCCATGGCTGAAAAGAGCTGTTCTTTATATGACACAAAAGTGGGCCTATACACTAATACAGTATACAAACACAGTAAAATCAACAATCGAGTGTGTGTTAAAAACTGAATTGACTTTACAGTTTTACCTAAATGCCAAGAGCTATGGGACCTACAGCTAGAGTGTTACCTGGCTTCTATGACGTGACAGTGCAGGCAGATCTTCTCTGTATCTCTGTGCAGCTCCAGGCCTAGGTGGATCTCCCCCTGGACCTCTTCATCCGGATCCAACCTGGTCAGGTTGACCCAGCTATCCAGCCCTGGACACATCGTCACACATGCAGACGCTATTAGACACAAAACATTACAAGTGATAGGAATTGAGAATCCATAATGACTAACCAGAATCAGTGAATATGGTTTGTAGTAGTTAATATGCTATATTTTAAAATGCATGTTCTGCTGTCAGAATGTCTACTAAGACAAAGTCATCCAGTACAATTTTCAAATAATGCTCATTTTGTCCCCCAAAATCATTTTTTTTAAACAGGAATGATGTCAAGTTTTTTGACACCATGATATGCTTAGACACAAAACATAGCTTAACAGCTACACTGCTGTACCAATGAGTTCATGCAGACAAGAAACGTTATGGCCACAAAATCTATGTCTGAAATGAGCATGCACCTTCCAAAAAACTAAACATGGAGACAAGGAAACATGGACTCAAAAAATAAATACAAAATAGGCATTGGATGTATGAGAGATTATTCAATAACGTTCCCAGAAGGTCAGCTTATTAAAAAAAAACAGTTAACTCTACTCAATCACTGAGACCTAACTTATCTCTCGGTCATGGGAATCAATCTGTTTTTAACCTCTGAGCTCGGGCAGAGGGGTCACGTGGCCAGCCCTGTACACACATAGACGCATTGAGTTTATCCAAAATTACCTTTAGCTTGGGAACTGATGGCTTCTTTGCTTAGAGATATCTTCCCTATGACGTCATCGTGGCTAAAGCGAAGGATAAGGTATGTTAGACATCAGCATTCCTAATAGATACACATGATACCGTTCAAAAGGAATGCTTTTGGCCAAAAGAATCCTTGCTAGCGTTAAACAGTGAGTAGGCCTATAGCAACCGATGGGTTAGGCTGGACATGAGCAGAAATTAACTTAAATTGAGTTAAAGTAACAGTGCCTTGATCCCTCAAACAGGAATATTTTAAACAGTCAGGGGATTATTTCAAACTGCACATGGTGATTTAACCGTGTGGCATAAACAACTCACCCAATGTTAGCCAAACACTGTACTAATTAACATCCTCATTAACAATCAGTAGACACCGTCATTTAAGCAATAGTTCTCTCAACGTTACCCGATAGTGTCTTCATCCATGATGTAAAAAGACAGAGAGTGGAATCCCATGGGCAGGTGGAGCGTGTACTCTTCGCCCCAGAATGGATTAAGGTTCTTCCAGATTGTGGCTGTCCTAAAAAAGTATAATTTGTAAACATCATGTTATTCTGTTATCCCACACTCCTTCTCCTTAAAGCATACAATCCAAATCAGAGTAACTAAAACCATTCTACTGCACACTACCTATATTTTTTAAATCTATGTTGCATTGATATTGTCCTCCTATTTCTTCCTTCACTCTGCTGTTCAGACACCCCAATTTACCCCAATTTTATTTTCAAATCTTATGATCCTGTGGGGGAAAGACGGCGGTTCTAGTGGTTTAGACAACATTATTCACTGTAAAGATTACCAATGTGCCACACTGATATCATGTGCATATTAAATGTTAATTAACAGTTCATACATGTAATATAGGCTATATAGCCTAGTAGTAGGCTATATATAGCCTGCATCTAATGCAGTTGAATGTCACATAGGCCTACGTGTGAAAAACAGTTGAAAAACAGAAACATTGGCATATTATTTAGATATGTAACAAAACACCAAGTAATACTATAAACATGCTTCTTGATATGATTTCCACCAGGCTAAACCTCTGGCAGGCTGCATCCTTTCTAAAACTCAAAGAGCCAGTCAACCACTGACAGCCAGCATAACTACCACTACAAGGTGCTGTTTAGGATGGATACAAATGTTGTTGTTTTTTTCAGAAAAGCCGGTGCCTAAAATAAACCTTTAAGAGGGCATAAAATACGCTTTAATATGCTGTCTTTTGGCACGTGCTGACTATTTGAGTTGGGAAGTGATCTAAATGGACAGCCTCGACTCCCAGCCTCCTCGCCATAACGGGGACTCCCTGCCATAATTAATGCATCCTCTCCATGGTTACCCGAGGTTGTCTTAAAGGCCAGTCAAGTATCAGGTTTAGTGCACTAGTCGGTATTACCTTGTGAGCACCACGACACGACGCCATACAGTGGACCATGCGTTAGGGATGGGACTAGACAGACCCAACACCTCTCTAACCTCTCTAAACCCTTAGCCTACAATACGATCAGCTGGCAGTGGTTATATTGGCTACGACTGTGTGGGTCTGTTGCTATAATCTCTTCACCGTTCCCGTGAAGAGATTATAGGAATAGAGATTGAGCAACACATAGTTCTTCTGAACACGCACACGGTAGGCTACTGAAGTTACGGACCAGGAGACAGGATACAGGACTCACCTTGCCACCACTTCATTGTCAACTTTTACGATGCAGTACGGATCACTGGTCCCGGAGCTGGTGTCAGGAGACGTGTCACCATATAACACATAAACACATAAACACATTAAAGTATTATTCATCAATATATTAAATACATCCTCTTCACTGAGATTTGGGTTGTCTTTATGTCCTAGCAGGCATATAGCTAAATAATAGAAATAAAAACATCACGTTTTATCATCCCGATAATACCACGTCAATTCCCATTCCACGATAAAATACAGCTTTTTTAACGTCTAACTTTCTCCAAACGGTCCTCATTTGGTCCATCGATGTTAATATCTATAAATCCCATTGAGATGCAACTTACACGTCTTTGGCCGGGAGGCTCCTGCCCTCGACAATTCGGAAATAAAGAGATGTATTTTTGGCCATTTTAATGAGAATAGTTAACGATCTAATTCTTCCTATGTGCCCATCCGTGGTGATAATAGTGTTGTCCGTCTCCGCAAGTCTGACTTTTCATCTCACGGCCCCTCCAGCGTGACGGCGCTCAGCCCAGCAGGTGTGCGCAACACAGGCGCCAGCGGTGCGACAGGTGGAGGAGGAAAGTAAAGTTCAGGAGGCTGCAGTGCACGTCTGTTTTTTTTTGTCGACCTATTTGTTGTGGACGAAGTAGTAGTAGTAGTAGTAGTAGTAGTAGTAGTAGTAGTAGTAGTAGTTCTAGTAATAGTAGTAGTAGTAGTAGTAGTAGTAATAGTAGTAGTAGTAGATACTCTGAAATGTAGATGTCAGGAGTCCTCAAACCATCAAACAAACAAATGATAATACATAGCTTCAAACGTCGGTTCCAATTCTTGAACACCTTGGAATCGTGTGAAATAGCGCATCAAATGCAAACATTAACCTCACCTACTAAATTGTTGTAATTGCTCTAGAGGTCCAAATAAATTGTGTGACGACACGCTGTTTGATGACCGCAGGCGCCACCTGGCGGCTGTGTTGAACTACTGCAGCTCGTTGCACACCATCTAGCGAGTGTTGCCTCTGCAAACAGATACAACATAAACAACGTCGACCCAAACAACACACACAGACCAACGTCAAATAGTAAGGTATTTAAAATGTCTAAATAATAATAATAAGAAGAAGAAGAAGAAGAAGAAGAAGAAGAAGGAGAATAATAATAAAATAAAAACGAATTAAACGTGGGGAGCATGAATTCTAAACAGGCGCGAAGAAGATAGCTGCGTGGGGTCCTCTTACGCTTGGGGTGCGTTTGTGTCAAAATATGCTTGGATCTTCTCTCAATTCAGTACTGGAATATATGTGTACTGAAATATGCAAGACACCTTTAAATAATCAGTTGCCATAATAAGGTAGCTATGTTGTTTTAATCGGACGGTTATGTTAGTTGACGTGTTGGGTGGCCTTTGACGTGTTGAGTTGTGTCTGCTTTCAGACAGGGGATGGATGTACATTCAGGAGTCCACTTCGGCCAGGGTGACTCCACCAAACAGCAGGAGCGGCACTATTACCTATTATCTGAACTGCAAACACTTGTCAAAGATTTACCCAGGTGACTAACGACTTGTAGTTCCCTGCAGAGTATTAGAAGACATTAAGAAGAAGTAGGGGAAATAGTCATTGTTTGAATGCAAGCGACATGGATAACCATAGTCCATACATCGCAATGAAAATGTTGACCTGTTTATGCTTGATTAAAAGTTCATTTCAGCAACGTCTGTCCTACACCACGCTGAGCGACCTGGCCCTGGCGCTCATCGATGGGACGGTGTATGAAATAGTGCAGAGACTCCTTGATATCCAGCATCTGACCGAGAGGAATCTGTATAATCAGAGACAAAAGCTGCATTGTGAACATCAAGGTTTGCTACCATTTCAATGAAAGAGAGCGCTGCTATAGTGTGTATAATATAGTGTGTATAGTGTGATTTGGATATAATTAATGTGTTATACCCTTTTGTCCCAAATCTAGCACTCAAGCAGGATTTGACGAAGAAGCACAAAGAAGCCTTGCAAGTTTGCAAACCCCACAACCTGGCACTTCTAAAACCAAATCAGCAAGCTGAGGTAGAGGTAAGGAACTGCAAAACCACTTCACCCTCAATACAGCTACATGGAAATATGGAAGACTGTTATATTTGACTTTTATTACAAATGTGTTTGGGACTATGAGTGCTAAAGAAGAATAAAACACATCCAAAAAAGAGACGTCTGCAGGGTAAAAGTGGCACATGCATTTTCAGGCTCTGGAGGTACGTGTGAAAGAAGAGCAGAAGATGATGGACAAGAAGATAGTTGCTGAGATGGACCAAAAAGTGATCGACCAGCAGAACACACTGGAGCAGGCTGGGGTGGCTGGATTCTTCATTACAACTAATCCCCAGGTTGCTCCTGTTCAGCCATCGTTAAATCTTAGACTGTAGGTTTTAAAGAAGCACTATGCAACTCGTTTATCAAAAATAACCTTAACCATGCAGGTTGAGAGTCGTTCTGATCGTTCTACAACACTTTCTGGGTTGTTTGGTGGGTGTTTCATCTCCCCCTGTTGGGTCCCCGCAGAAAAACAGAACATGCAACTTCATGTGGCCGTCCCGGCCACTTACGGATGTGACGCAGCGGAAGTATCCAATCGCGCCTCGAAAATGTAGTCAGATTGTAGTTTCACTGCTTTACGGTAGACCTGGGCGGGGGTGCCAAACATGGGTCCGGCTGAATATAGAGAGTCAGTTGCAAGGCAATTCTGGATCAATCGACAAATCCACTACGGATCCATCAAGACCCAAGAGGGGAAGGTCGGAGGAATCGAAGAATAAGAGAAAGGATTATGATAAACAAAGAAACCAGACACGAGTGAACATAGGGCGAGCTTATGCGGAATGGCGTCAACTGAGAGACTCGGAAGAATGCAAAACGGACGCCGACTTGGCTGTCTTGCTGCTGAAATTGTAAGTAGCCTACCCTTGGGTGAACTTCGTGTTTGTAATGTGGTTTGAGAGTCTGTTGAACAATGTGTTTTGCTCGACCGTTTTATTGTGAGCCCTGTATGTGTTTCGCTTGGTTGCTTCATGGCTAGCTTGCTAGCTAGTGAGGGTTTATCCTAGCAGTGACTTGCTACCACACATGTTTGTTTGCGGTCCGAATCCAGGTTCTCGTTGTGTATTACTATTTATTTATCGAAGTGGGGGGTGGGGGGCGTTGTCAATGAGTTTTTACGACAGTGTTGTAGGCCTATTCCGAAGCTGCAGGGGGAGCTCTATAGTGAGAAATGCGAGCCCAATTCCGGCGAAAACCCAGAAACAGCGGAGGAATTAACCGAGTTGCATAGCGCACCTTTAAATGGATGTTAAACAAACTGTCCGCATAAGTCCAGCAGATGGCGACATTTCACCTGCTATCCGATCTGGCTCTGATGGTTTTATGTTCTCCTTCTGTCCTTTCAGGAGCTAACAATGCAGATGAACCTCCTGGAGTTGATTCTCAAGCTTCAGCAGAAGGAGTCGCAGTCGGGAAGCTTTTGCTATTGAGATCTATTGTGATGGGCAACAACATGTATTGTGAATTTAACGTCACCGTGTCCCCATAGGTATAGTTATTGTCCCACTGCAAGTAACATCTCTCTGTCGACACCTCCTGTACATAAGGGATGGCGTTGCCACCTGACTAGCCGACAAGACAATACACAACTAGGCCAATAGGCCAGTGAATGGCGAAAGGAAACGCCTTTCCAGGTTGATTTGTGTTATTGTCTAAGGTTGTTTGTTTATAAATGTCTTTTTTTAAAGCAATTGATTGCCAGCATTTTTCATCGCAGTATTTCATACGTAGCGGTAATATGAGTAAACCATCGACAAACCGTCTTATTTTTGTAAAATAAAGGCAAGTTAAGCAACGGCGTTTCTGTTTGTTTTATAAAAATGAATGGAAAATGACTAAATGAGTGGGTGTCTAAATGAGTAGGCCCTACGTGAACATGCTGTAAACAGGGCGCGGTACTCCATTCACTATTAATGAGCGAGGTGTTGATGTGCAAGCTCCCAGCATGCACTGCGCGCTCCCCGCTGGACGCCAGTGCGAGCTCCGCTCCTTACCGTGTGGGATGATACAGTGTTAGTGTTATTGTGTCTTTAAGAACCTGCTCCCACATCCAGGATAGCCGCACGGTCGCACCTTCCGGGACCAGGATGAATCCCGTGTAGCTCGGAGGAGGAAGGTCTCGAACCCACGACACGGACGCTGCAGATCAACCAATAGAGGTAACAACAAAGATAAATAAAAGCATTATTTTGTTTATTATTTAGACGGCTTTATTTTGTATTTGTATCGGAAAAGGCCTAAAAACAACGGCAAAAGGTTGAACACTGTTAAAAATTGAAATCATCTCTATGAATAAAACACCATAAAAAAATATAACCTTGAATGATGAAAGTGCATCGAATCATCGTAGTCTATGTCAGGTCAGTGCGAAGGTGGCATAAATAATGAACACGGTAAATGGTCCACATGCAATTCGTTTTCCAACCTTAATATTTCAACAATAATATCGTGTTGATAATTGTGCATTTTGCACTGCATTCGTGTGCTATAGTGGTGTTATCAACACTGGAGAATAAAATATTGCGTAATGATATCAGGACTCGGAGTGATCTTGTAGGCTTTCCGCCATGTCATTAAAGCGCCGTCATTGGATGTGCATTTCAACACAGGAGGATGAATGGTCGTTTGCCTCTCGTTGAAAAGGCCTTTTCCCATAGCTTAGTGGTCGACTTGTTGATGTAGCGTACAAAATAACCACTTTATGCTGGTGTGCGTATCGCTGTGCTTTCATGACGGACCGAGGGCGTTCATGTTGTAGGCCTACATCGTTTTCACACATCGCACCGGCTTTTTATACAATTATAACTTTTGATTTGGTATTAATGTCCAATCGTTTCCGTTATTATATTTGCCGATTGTTATAGCCTAATATAATAATTCACGTGAAAAGCAAAGCAATGTCAAAATATAGGCTGTATATAAAAAATAAAGACAGGCCTAAGTTTTTCAGAAGGGGTTTTTGCGGCAGTTGTGTTTTTTCATAAGGTGCCTTTTTGCAATAACAAAATAATTTGTAATTTGAAACATTACATATTTCTGGTAAAATATATACTGGGACAAATTCAGTCTTGTATAAAGTACTTGAAAGCGATACTTGAGTCAAAGTACAAGTATCTTACCAGAAAATGACTTTGGTAGAAGTAAAAGTCACCTTTTAGAATATTACTTGAGTAAAAGTCTGAAAGTACCTGACATTTACTGTACTTAAGTACCAAAAGTAATTTTCTGATTTAAAATGTACTTAAGTATTAGAAGTAAAAGTAAAAGTATTTAAACAAAGTGAGCAGTTAGAATTTTGATTATGAAATGTATTTTGGCTCCTGTAATATCCAGGTACAGTACAGGGGAGAGGCTTCAACTTGTTCAACATTAAAATTAAATAAATAACAATAAATATAAGTCGTACACATAAGACAACACTGGACTGATGTTAACCTGATGAAGACAATACTCAGATTAACACACTGCCATGTAAACAGCATTCCCATAGTGGGAGTAATCAATACTGAATGAAGACATCTGGAGTATTTCAGTCTTATTGGCATTATTGTAGACATGTAAACACCTTAATCACACTGTGACGTCCTATCAGAGTATTGTAGGGTGACCATTTATGAGTTGTTGAAAAGGAGGACACCTCAGCCCGGGGGGGGGGGGGGGGGGGGGTGCGCGCCTCGGATCTACGGCCGACGGGGGGGGGCGCGCAATAGTAACACACCGCGGACCTACGACCGGCGGGGGGGGTGCGCGCGCGATCGTAACACACCACGGACCTGTGACCGGCGGGCGGACCTATGACCGGCGGGGTTGTCTCAAAAAGGAGGACAAATACGCGTCCGGCTTGGCCGGACAGGGCTTTGAAAAACCGGACAGTCCGGCCTAAAGCCGGACGAATGGCCGCCCTAGAGTATTGGCAGCATGCCGGTGTAGCCGTGGCGTTTAGACACACACACGCACAAAAACCACTTCGTCTGGGAAAAGACATGTCGCCATGGCAACAGTAAACAACAGCCACTTTCAGTTTGGGTTAAAATACCGGTTGATGTCGCCACTGTTGATCTCGTCATTTGTGACCGGAGAATTAGCAGAACTGCCGCAGCTGCAGGTGCTTCCGTGATTGGCCAAAGCAGATCTTCTTCGTCGCGCGTGGTGTTTTTTTTTTCTTCGCGCTTGGAGGTTGATAAACAGGAAGTAGGTCACCAACTCGATTTTTATTTTGTAGTAACGAGTAACGAAGATGGTTATGGGAAATGTATCGGAGTAAAAGTACACATTTTAGTGAGGAAATGTAGTGGAGTAAAAGTAAAAGTTGTCAGAAATATAAATAACGAAGTAAAGTACAGATACGTGAAAATTCTACTTAAGTACAGTAACGAAGTATTTGTACTTCGTTACATTACAACACTGGACAAATTATCCCATTGGGTTATGCGCAACATACTTCCGCATTCTGCTAAACAGGTCTCATTATATCCGGTTCAGGTCCGTACCGCTCACATTATTTTATTTATTAATCCGCACTTCCAGACCGTCACCGGGGCTTCAGAGTAATGTGTCCGAGGAGAGTAGCCCTCTCCCGGACACACACGCTAGCTTTTACCGCTGTTTTTATTTTTTTTAATCCGCACTTCCAGACCGTCACCGGGGCTTCAGAGTAATGTGTCCGAGGAGAGGAGCCCTCTCCCGGACACACTCGCTAGCTTTTACCGCTGTTTATTTTTTATTTTTTAATCCATCTTTTCTTCTCACTAACATTCAGATGTTAAAATCAAACAAAACACCAACAGTAAAAAGGGCTAACTAGGCCAAGTCAATAGCTGTCGCCGTCAGTTCCTACCGCTGCTACCGGCTTTAACGACAAGCGGAAGTCAGGAGACCAGTTTTCCGGTTTGGTCACGTGACGCTCGGCATAAAGCCCATTCAAAACAATGCACCTAATACCATAGACATCTTGGGGCAATTGCTCTGTCGCTAACTTAGCCACTTTTTAGAGTTTAACACGGTTTTAAACTCGTCGGTGACGCAAGAAGTCACGTGACGTCTTAAGCTCCATTGCTGTGTCATATGTACCTGTGGTTTAACCTGCAGCTGCGTTTTACCTTGATCTCAATTGCTGTGTCTTCAGAGAAATTCGCATCAGACACTAGAGGCGTATTTTGTGCGTGTTAGTCTAGTCTCGAAACGGACATGGTTTTAGAGGAGACTAAACCAGTTTGCAGGATGAAACAAGGCTCCATTATAACCGACACACACATAATTAGTTTTATTAATTATTATTAGTAGTATTAATAATAATGTATGATACATTTACACTTATTACGCCAGATAGGCCTTCAGTACAATAACAATATTGGACATTGTCGACTTGGAATGAGCAGTGATATTTCACGGCTCACGGGGCCCAGGTCTTGGTCGTGCGTCCGCTCAGCAATAGCATTACGCGCTTCAACTTTCAAGCGCTTCCATAAATTCTTTAAATGTGCCGCTGCTCGGTCTTCTGCTGGAAGATCTACTGTTAAATGTGTTTGAGAGATCATCCCAAACAGACTTTCTTCGGAGCGTGGTGGTGGTGTCTTTCCTCTTCCACCGTGTCCACAACACCTCGAATGCAGTTCAATAAATATAACTTCTGCTCCTCGTTATAGTTCTCTATCCGAGACATGTTCATCCTCACTACCCTCTCCAGGGGTGCAACTACACAGTGTCAGGGGGGTATGCAGCAACAATTTTGGCGCCCCCCATAAACATTACGTGGTGCGCGGTTGTTGACGGGGTGGGGGGCTGCGCGATTGTTGACGGGGGGGGACACAAGTAATTGATTGATTGACGTAGGTGAGGGCAGATTCAGATTCCAGACTCAGATTTCCACAAAAAGTAGGCTAGACTATTTCAGAATATATTTCAACATTATTTGCGTTTTATTATATTAAAGTTCACTTTACATTCCCATTAAGTTTTTGTTGGTAATTATAGCACAAAATGCATCCAACATTAAGTTAAGACTGCGTCTGCTGGAGTATAACGAGAAATCAGAGTACTTCCGGTTTAACCCGAGTTTAACTAGGAATCAGCTGATCCTGTGTCGGTCAGTACACAGCAGTCAGGTTTAACTTCGTGCGCAGCTGCGTGTTAAACTCCAAAACCTCCGGTTTCCGGAGTACGGTTTTAAACCGCAGCACAGCTAACGCAATGCTAACTGACAGAGCAATTGCCCCCTTATGTCTATGCCTAATACCACAGCATTATTATGGTTCAGGTTCCCATAGAAACCCTGAACAGGCGAAGCGAGCGGTATGGCACATTGACTTCGGACAGATGGCGCAGCAGGCGGTCTGCAATTGATTTGCTTTAAAATATTTGTTTGCTCGGTATATTCAAGACTTAAAACAAAGCGATCACAAGGAGAGGATGACTTAGTAAGCTGCATGTGTTGCATAAAATGTAGCTGTGTAACTATCCTATGAACTTTGCAAAACATTAGCACATCATGAGCACAGTGTGCATGATTCTTTGCTGCACTTTATCTTCCTTGGCTTGGAGAAAACATTCCCCATGGCATTATGACATGGACATTTTGCCACAGGAGGCCCATTTATTGAAATCTTCATGCAGGCCCCAAAGTTCTCTCCTTGCAGCAGGGCCGTGCAGAGACCCTATGAGGGGCAGGTTGCGCGATTGTTGAGCGGGGGGGGGGGGGGCTACCGGAGGATTTCTGTTGCGCGATTGTTGAGCGGGGGGGGGGGGTGCTAACGGAGGATTTCTGTTGCGCGATTGTTGAGCGGGGGGGGGGGGGGCAAAAGGGCACTTTGGTCCGCTCAAAAGGGCACTTTGGTCCTTCAAAGGGAAAAGGGCAGGGGCTCGGGCACCCATAGCCCCCCCCTCTGCACGTGCCTGCCTTGCAGCCTGTTACTTAGACCACCTACCAAAAGTTAAGATTTGTCTTAGTAAATTCTTAAATTTAAGGATAGATTTATACTGCTATTAAAAGCAATCATGAGTTGTGTGAGTTGTAGCCTGTTCATGGTGGACAAATTATGATCACAGTTCCCAATGCCCACAGGAACAGTGAGCGCATTTTCCAGCTTTACACGCCATTACAGTAACGGTTTATGGAAACACTCGAGGCTGTGCTTTACCGTCATTATGGACACTGTCCATAATGGCGGTAAAGCACGGCCTCTCGTGTAATATTGCTAAAAGGTGCTATAGACAACTTTTTTGCTTTAATGTATCAATAGGAAGTAAATGTTGATTGCACAGTGTAATGGCTACAGAATAATGACACCATCGGCGTTTAGATTGGTTCCCTTAGCTTCCCTGTAAGCCTCGCTTTCACTATGCAGCTCTGTTTGCCACCGGGTACGATCTCCCGGGGAAAATGAAGGCTCACTTTACGGCACTAAGAAAACACGTCACCCATTGCACTTGCAACCAAACTGGTATCGGTAGCTATCCCCATTAACTATCCCCAGTAGTGGAAATGGCGGACAGTGGAACAACCAAAGTAAAGCCAATCTGATGACACTACATATTGGGTTAGGGTCATCTGCGTACGCTACGTTTAAGTTGCATTGAGTATACTACCTGAATAAACCTCATGTCGCGACTCGCCAGGCGATCCAGTCAGGCTACCAACCCAGTTCACTTTTCTCAACACATACTAAATAATTTGTATCTGCTTTCATGTCTCCACGTTTTCCTCCTAATGTTTTCTTCTACTCCCCCTCCACCCCGACACCAACCCCTGCTGCCGATACTTGTTTGTGCGAAGCAATACCAACAATGCCAATTTCACTTTACCTCCTCAGTGAACATGCTTCTTTCTTTATTATTTCCAAAGTGTTGATAGTTTATTTCGCATAGATTTCCAAACAAATGTGCGTCTTGTGTTTGTGGTTGCTAGGCTTTGAGGAAACGGAAAGCGATCCGGTTTGTCTTTGCAACAGCGGTGCAAAAAAAAAATAATACCACTTTAAAATGCTAGAGCGGGAAAGTTGAAAAGGTGTCTACAGCCCCTTTAATTTACGCTCCGTAATAAAGCGATCTAAAGCCGGTGTCGTGCCAAAAAGTGATTGTCTGCCAGAAATTGATTGAAGGCCAAATACAGTTACTCAAAGGTGATTTCTACCTAAATATGACTTGATCTCATTCATAAGCTTCATAATATAAACACTGGAGCTCACAGGACACCTTGGAATTTTTTTAAAGGACCATTAACACAAAATAGGCGTTTTCACCTGCCAAAAATTGATTGAAGAACAAACGTTAAACTTTCGAAGACACATGCCTTTGCTATAATTACATTATAATACAGTTGTGTGTATCTGCATATTATGGCCGTTTAATCCAGAGAAAAGCAGACGTTGCGCTACCGCTCAACGAGCTGCTGTGCGCGATCCCGCGGCCAGAAATCAGATTCTGGCAGACAATCACTTTTTGGCACGACACCGGAAGCAAAAGGCACACTCAGCGGTCCAAGTCACCCTTAACTTGTCTAACAAAAGCCTACACATTTGTTTATGCAGTATTGCCATTACTTAACTACCATTTTCAGACTTTATGCATGTAGTATTAGCGAAACCGAACCACAGCAGGCTCACGAAGATTGCGGTCTGAGTGAAGACGAGGATTACAATGTCTGCAGCAGCTTTTTTCGGTACATCTCAGGAGCTTGGGACACTATGATGAAACTATGTAAATAAAACGTGACTGTGCTGGGGGAACGTCACTTTAAACTCGGTTTGACGAGATCAATATGTGAAGGATCAATCAACAGTTTTTGACAAAGTGTGTTGATTTTCTCCCTTCTGTAGCATACATTCATGCCAATTCATGCCATTCATGTTCCCGGGACAAATGACTGCAGTAGCCATGGGAATTTATCATGTCCAGCTCTGATCGGCTGCGATGTGACATCAAACATGACGTCGAACGTGACACACCAGAAAAAACCCTACTCGTCTACTGGCAATGGGAAAGGGGTCAATCGCCTATTTTCAGCGGGTCTGCCCGCGTTTAAAAACCTCGCATATACGCGCTTTTTTTGGTGTAAAAAGAGTATATGATACAATCTTGCTCCGCAGCAGTGGCACTCGCATCGCGTCAAGAATTTCCCAGGCAACAGCACCACACAGAGGCTTGTGAATATTCATTTCTGAATGAATAGACATTTAGCTTTATTTTCTTGGCATGGCGGGGGTCTCGTTGGCCTGGTGGGCTAACTGCACAATTATAGGGGAAAAACTGCCTGGTTACCACCAGTATTCATATATTGATATAATGCCATGATGTTATGTCCAGTATGAACAAATGGGAACTTAAACACACATTTTTGTTTCTATAAACTTACATTTGTTTTGAAATGAAATGCACATCCTTATTCCAATTGTGTTCTGTCTTTCAGGATTGCACTAATCAGGGACATGGATGCAAGGTAATTGTGTGAGCACAATCCTGCCCAGCTGCTGTACCTGTAAATCTGTAGCTATGGCAACGTGTGTGACCGGATGTGCACCAGCGGTGCACCTCTGCCAGAGGCTAAACCGTCTGAAGACGCTGGATGAAGATATGATGGCCACGTCGCTGAAGCGCTGCTTGTCCACTCTGGACCTGACCCTGCTGGGTGTGGGTGGCATGGTGGGCTCTGGACTCTACGTCCTAACAGGCACCGTGGCCAAAGACATGGTCGGGCCTGCCGTTGTCATATCCTTCCTCTTCGCGGGCATTGCATCTTTACTGGCTGCCTTTTGTTATGCCGAGTTTGGTGCACGCATCCCCAAAACTGGATCAGCCTACATGTTTACGTATGTTTCCGTGGGCGAGATCTGGGCCTTCCTCATTGGCTGGAACGTGATTCTGGAGAACATGATTGGCGGTGCTGCAGTGGCGCGTGCATGGAGCGGCTACCTTGACTCCATTTTTAACCATGCCATACAGAACTTCACAGAGACACACATCATGCAGTGGGATGTTCCCTTTCTTGCCCATTATCCAGACCTTCTGGCAGCGGGGATTCTGGTGGTGGCCTCTTTCTTCATATCCTTTGGGGTACAGGTGTCCTCTTACCTCAACCACATCTTCTCCACCATTAGCATGGGGGTCATAGCATTCATCCTGGTGTTTGGCTTTATGTTGGCTGAACCAGCCAACTGGAGCCAGAAAGAAGGAGGCTTTGCCCCCTTCGGGCTGTCTGGAATATTATCAGGCTCAGCCACTTGCTTCTATGCCTTTGTGGGTTTTGATGTCATTGCTTCCTCCAGTGAGGAGGCAAAGAATCCGCAGAAAGCGGTCCCTATCGCCACCGCCATATCCCTTGCCATGGCTACCACAGCCTACATCCTGGTCTCCACGGTCCTCACACTAATGGTACCCTGGCATTCACTGGACCCCAATTCAGCTCTTGCGGATGCTTTCTTTCGCCGTGGTTATAGTTGGGCTGGAGTAATCGTGGCAGTTGGTTCCATCTGTGGTAAGTGTCACTTTATTTTGCTAATAAAACTTACCTACAAGGGCATGATATGAAATAAGTATAAATATTCTATGGTAGTAGAGTACTCTGATTTACCCATAATATTGACACTGTCCTCCTGGTTTCCAGCCATGAACACAGTGCTGCTCTGCAACCTCTTCTCCCTCCCTCGGATTGTTTATGCCATGTCAGAAGATGGGCTGTTCTTCAACTTTTTTGCTCGGGTCAATCCCATCACCAAGGTCCCTGTCAATGCCATCCTGGTGTTTGGAATCCTGATGGCCACCATGGCACTGATCTTTGACCTGGAGGCCCTGGTCCAGTTCCTCTCCATCGGCACTCTCCTCGCCTACACGTTTGTAGCGGCCAGCGTAATCGTGCTCCGTTTCCAGCCGGGGAAGATCAGCACCAAGGATACTTCCTCCACCTCTCCCAACCCTGCCGCTGTGCCATCCCCCGTTGCCCTGGAATCCCAGACCATAACCGATGGCGTTGGGGAGATGAAGGAATACGAGTCTTTCTCCGATAAGCTCCAGTTGGTGGAGAGGTCGCAGACACAGGAGCGGCGTGGTGTGGGGCAGCTGAGGGCTCACTGGGAGCCCTACCTGGGCCGGCTCCTTGGGGACTTTGAGCCGGGGGAGGTGGTGGCCTTCTCTGTGCTGGCCCTGATGGTGAGCGCCGTGTCCCTCTGTGCCGTGGTGGAGTTTGGAAACAACCAGCTGCAGTTGCCACTTTGGAGCTTCGTCACGCTGCTGGTAATCTTCATTGTGGCCTACCTGGGGAGCCTTCTGTTGATATGGGCACATGAGCCACAGAGAAACAGCAAAACATTCCAGGTCAGTTCCTGTTTAGTTTTTTTTCGCTGAGGCAGCTGCTGTAGCTTGTGTACAATGTTCCTTGAGATTTCATTTTATACTCAAGGAAAATATAAATTAATACGTTATTGTGATTCCTAACACTCTGATGGGTTAGTCCGCCATTGCAATCACAAACATACAAACAGTTGGAGATAGTCACTGATTTTAAATATCTTGGTGTGATACTGGATCCAACTCTGAACTTTATGAACCTTAAAACAACAAAAAGTTAAAACCATTAAGTATAACTTGGCAAATTTTAGACATTATAAACCTTCTCTCTCTGGATGCAGCCAAGATATTTATGCATGCCATGATCCTTTCCCATATGTCTTATTGCATTACATGTTGGGGGCAGGCTAGTGAAACAGCCATAAGACCTCTTGAGTCATTGTCCAAACAAACTCTAAAAACTCTGGACAAAAAGCCATTGTATTTTCATCACTGTAGGATACTAGAGAAATACAATCCACTAAGCTTTGAGAATTTTAGACTATTTTCAAATGTGTGTTTTGTTTATAACATTTTAAATGGTTTGGCCCCTCCTCTGCCACGTGACTTTGTGTATACTCGCTCAGTGAATTCTATTAGATCCTCAACAATATCCTATATACAGGACTGTACCATACCATTTCACCGCACTGCATTTGGGCAATCAGCTTTTTTGTAAAAGCCACTAATCAGTGGAACACTTTGCCTGATGAAGTGAGGACCTGCAGATCTATCAGCACTTTCAAAACCAAGTTAAAAAGTCTGATAAAAGCTGCTCTGTTCTGTACTCATTGACCTTGAATTTTATCTTTCTGTGTATCTATGTTTTACTGAAATGCATGCATTTGTTGTCTGCTTACTGTACTCTTAAGCTACTACAATCTGGTATGGTGCATCAGATGGTGATATTTATGTTTCTGTACATGGTCCCTTTTAAATAAAAAACATGGATCATCCTGCTAAATGAAAACATTCTTCTCAGCCCTATAGCACATTTGTAATGGCCGGCAGTTTTATATTAGTCAGTGATGAAATGATTCTACATTAAGCATGCATTGTTTTTTTCTTATAGGTTCCCCTGGTTCCACTGGTCCCTGGTGCAAGCATCCTCATGAATGTTTTCCTGATGCTGAAACTCAGTCCTCTCACCTGGGTTCGGTTCGCCATATGGATCGCTATAGGTAAATCCATTCTTCTGAAAACACAAAGCTACACTACCTTAGTTTAGAATTTGATTTTGCAGTATAACTCTACACAATGGTATAAATGACATGATTGCTAGTACTTGATACTGAAATAATTTGTGTATATCTTACAGATATCATTACTGAAATACTGCATTTCCCAATTCTTAGCCACCCCATGATCAGCTTGTTAGTTGATGTTTCCTGTTTTTAAGCAAACACTTTCATCTTGTACAAAGTGTCCCCACATTGTTTAATTAACAAAGTGTCCCCACATTGTAACACAGAAGTATAGAAGATTAAAGTTTTTGTGAACTTAAGGTCCCCTTCAGTATTCTTGGATTGTTTGGAGCAGGAAAGTAATATTTTAGTTTGATTGGAGGTTGAAGGTTTAAGCAACAACAACCAAAATATACAGCAGACGACTTTATTTACATCCCCCTTATGTCATAACAGGCAACAGCATGTATGCCACATAAATACTGTAGTTTATAAAACCATTTGACCTATCATATGAAGCCTTGCTTTGCCTTATGGAGATGAAAGGAATCACCTCTAATTGGTCAACTATCACAGACATTTGCTAAAATATGTTAATATGGTTAGTAAAGAGGATAACTGGGAAAACAGTGCATGATTAACTATTTTTAGCCTAGCTCTTCTCTGCACCAGTAAACCATTTAAACACGCCTGTCTAACCACAGCAAGTTAGAAACTTGCACGTAGCCTGAGCATTAAACTTTGTAGGGCATTTGGATTAGCTTTCCCTGAAAAATCATTTCCCTTGAGGAAGCAACATTTCAGATAAACGGCTTTAGTATTAGAATGGCTTTAACACTTCGACAGGCTAACACCACGGTGAGACCAGCCGTCAAGTCAATTACCAATCGCAAGGGTCCTAAAAACCCTTTGAATTTGGTTTGGCTCGCCGATAGATGCCTGCATCCGCAAGACACGTGTATGCTCAGAGTTCCCCCTCTTTTACTTTTCTAGGTCTGTGTGTGTATTTCGGCTACGGCATCTGGCACAGCAAAGAAGGTTTACGGGAGCTCCAGCCTAAAGACATGGCCGCCAGGTATGTGGTTCTGCCCAGCGGGAGCCTGGTTCAAACGGTGCAGTCCGTCCAACCAGACGGACAGGTGGATGCCTCAGCCCAGCATGCCAACACTTCGACCACCCCCACCACCACAGCTTCTGAGCAACCAGGAAGGACGTGATCTGTGGACCATCGACCATCACAGTGGGCCAATGTTATCTACCCATTCTCTGTACCGTTGCATTTACTGCTCCCTCTATGAGCCCACTACTGTTTTCTATCGTGTGCCTGTCCCTGGATCTCTGTACTGCCACTATTCTCTCTCTGTCTGCTCTGCATAAGCACCACACACAAGTGGGGGGGGGGGTCCTCATCCACACTGTCCCCATAAAGCACATTTAATATATGTAACATTAATATATAATTATACATTTAATGTTATATTGGAACATAAAGAGCTTTTATAATGGTATTCTATCTCTTTGCGTCTCTTCAGGCGTAGAAAATCCTTCTCTAAAGCCAGCCCATTGGTTTTCTCACGTCCCTGTAATGTAACCAATTCTCAGCATTTTTTGGTCAAAATCAAAGTGTGTTTGCAAATATTATGGTGCTTTATTTGTAACAAACTGCACTCTGTGCGGTCAAGTATAGTCAGTGGATACTGATCTTAAAATGACCAAAAGGATGCTATGAAGATTAAATGTTTCACTTTTTGCATTTTCTATTATTCATTATTTAATTTCTAGCATGTTTTGCTTAAATAGATATTCATTTTCCCTATTTGGATGTTTTGCGCTCACATTGGTTCTCTGAAGAAATAATCTTTTTCTTGTTTTTGGTTAAATTTGTTGTCCTTCCTCGTGTTTCTCCCCCAAAACTTTATTTAATCAAATATGATAAACGTTATACTATTTTAGACAAGATCTTTTTTTCTATTTTAATTTCACAGGTGCTTTAACAATTCCGTCTTACAGCACACACTCGTGTACCATCACTTGTTCTGCGTTAATTGGACAAGTGATCTGGCCATTCAATCCCTGTTTTAATCCCCTAACTCTCATCCCATGACCCCTTTGAGAACTATATGCTAAATACTTTGTTCTTCTACTGAGTTTTCCCACACATCATTAAAATGGCAGCCAACCCTTCTTGTCTATATGTGGGCACAAAGCTATTGCTTAGGGCTGGGAAAAAAAGGCTTTACCATGTGGTTATTTTATATAAACTATTTATTTATTGAATTACCAGAAAACATGCTATATCTTGATGGTTATCGCTATCGAGATATTGAAGGACCAATATCGGGTTAGAAGATTTTGGCCATATCGCCCAGCCCTCATGGATGGCAATACAGTTAAAATAATAACAGACGGTGGTGGCTTATTTTGTTTCGTCAGTCGTGGTTCCTCTCTCATCCCCTTTTGCATTCGTAATCCGAAAGATTTGCTGCAGTCCTGTCGGCTGCTCGCGGTTTGACCTAGATTATGGACATGTGCACATGTGAGATTATGCTCAATGACAACAAGCAGTATGATAAAGAACAAACTTTAGCTTGTTTGTGTTTTTTGTTTGTTCATTTTTTATTAATTTCCAACTGTTTCTGTCTAGTTGTGTTTTTCATCCATGGCCCTGAATAGGCCCTCTACAACCCAAATGGACCCAGTTAATAACATCACTTTCTAGTTTATCCATATACATGTGATGGATATTTTGTTGTGATACACAAAAAACAATGGCCTTAACAATGTTTAGGTGGGAGTGACATCCAAAGCGTTTGAGATTATGGTTCGATTTGTTATGTATTCATTAGCACAGTTCAACGTGATATCATTCCAGTCTTCTAAGTTACAAACCAAAATGAAATTGCCATCTAGCAACTGTACCACACCATATGGTTCAACATTAAACAATGTTTTTGGACTTTGGTCTGAAATAGTAAAACAAAGTCAGTTTCAAAGGACCATATATGTTAACAATATTGCACAATGTAAGTTTGAGTGCTGTGCATTGGCACTGCTGTGCTTTTGGGTCGGTATGCATTTTCTCAGCTCTTTAAAACGCTGTTTCTCTTTTATGCAGCAAACAGTTCTTCAAAAATGTTCTTACTTATTAGTACTACTCTCTGTAATCGCACATTGAAATCTCAACCTTCTGTTGTTGTATAAAGTTCAAACTGTATTGCTAAATAAATGTTTTAAAGCATCATTCAAAATCATGGGGCAGTCTGACGGCGAACCGAATATGGGTGTTTGTACAGGCTGTATCACAAATTAGATTACACAATGTCAATGTCTATATATATATATATATATATATATATATATTCTCAATGTCTAACTATATGTGTGTAATCTGCATATGTCAGCTGAGTGAGCTAATTAAGATTTCCAACACAAAATCCACAAAATAGGATTAATGTTAGTTTTATGATTATTACTGACACAGGCCAAGGTACATGCAAGGTATGTACAAGGTATGAGTATATGCTTGATGATGCAGCTACACAGTTTTAAGGATAAACCTCTTGAGAAATGTGTTAAACTAAATATTGGGTTCAGTCATTCAAAAAGCCTATTTGTTCAAAAAGTTCGTAAAAAGTTGAATACATTGATCATAAGTCAAATGTATTGCAAGACAAATTAGACAGTAATTAGAGAATTGTTTTGAACTTAACAGTTGCTCTAGTAAATTTGATTCCAAACTTGTCATACGAGTCAGGTTACACAGTTGAGCTCATAGCATCTCACATTTCCATTGGCAAATATTATTCATGATGTTATCTGGAAGTGAAATTCAAAAAAAAATAATACACAGGAACATTAATTTCCATGAAAATGTGTGTGTGCTCTCTCATGTGTTCTCACAAGCCATTGTTGACAGATGGCTCCAAAAGGTTAAACAAAAAGACATGCATGAATGTCAACATGAATGTTGTGCGCTTAGGTTGCTATGGGAACTTCATTTCACAGCAGTGTAGCCTGAAAGTCAATATGCCTGTCTGCTTGCATGGCATTGTTTGTGTGACATTCAAGGCTGTTGGAGCCACCCACACATGGAGTTCTGTCATCTGTCACACAGCCTGCTAATCACATAAGTTATAATGTGATTACATTCACAGCTTGGTCACATTTAATTGACTGACGCCAGTCATTTTTACTGCATCAATACCCATAGCTACTTATGTTTTAAGTAACTATGTATTACTCCACATGCAACTTCATAACATTTACATATGACATGACATCCTATGAGATAAGTAGAAGTGGGAGTTGTTTGGTGTGTTCTGTATTATGTGTCATAAAATTGTTATAGCCAATTAAGATATACACCATTTGGACAAACTCAACTAGACAAAATAAAATGACACTGATAAAACAGATAATGCAATTGATACAAAAAAACACAATTGACATAAAAATGGTAATGTGCTGTTAATGTAGCAGATGTAAAATTAAATATTTACAGTAGCATTTACATACAGATGGGCTTCACTTATTCCTGCGGTTTGCCACAGCACGGCGTGCCAGGGAGGCGTGGCGTGTTTGACCATATGTTTTAGATTTGACTAAACCTCCTCCACCTCTTCCTGTCTTGTTCTGGAGGGTCTGCCCATGCAGCAGTAGCTGGGGGGAGGAGGGGGAGACACTGGTGGGAGTGGGGGGAGAGGAGGAGACACTGGTGGGAGTGGGGGGAGAGGAGGTGGAGGTGGTGGCTCGGGTGGTGGTGGCAGTGGCAGCACTGTCCCACCATGCAATAGACTCTGGGCCACTTCCTCCACCTGCCCCCCTTCTCGTGACGTGTTTCAGCCACGCTGCGCCACTGCTGCTGCCCTGCCTATGGTACAAAAGGAGAGGTCAGTACACGGTGACACACAGCACAATTTTATTTTTTACTGTAGCAATAAACCACATGATCATTACCAAATGTGTGATTACATCAATACAACAATAAATACTCTGTATGTAAACAGCTGAGGACTTACGGCGAACTGAAACATTGCGTTTGTTTGACTCCGAATTGATGGTCCCCTGAAGGTGTGCTTTGTGGTAATTGGTTCTTAAGTTCTTGAGGTGAGGAGTCCTGCCAAAAATTATAGTATTATAATTATAATTAATTATTATATATAATTATTTTTAATTATATAATTATAATTATTATACATTTCCTGAATGTGATGTGAGTATCACATTCAGACATCCACCACAGGTCAGGTGTCAATAGTGGGTCAGATGGGGGGCGCATTGGTAATCATAACATTATGTCATTATCATGGTAACTAATACCGTACCATAGTAGAAATATATCTTTCCTTTAGTTTCACAAGGCTGTTGTGCAGAGTTATATTTTCTTTTTCCAGGACCTGGATTCGAATGTGGTTGGCCTGTAATTGCTGCTCCATATCGAAAATCACATTCCCTGTGCCTTGGAGAGATAAAACAAAACAAAAAAACAATATGGAAAGTGTATTTTGTAGTTCATAAAATAAGTCTGTAAATGAGTTTATATTCAGTAGAAATTAATGAATAAACACCTATGAGGTGGTGATATTTCACAGAGTTCCCACAGTCATGAAAATCTTGGAAAACTTGGGGAATATGAAAACATGTTTTCTAGGCCTGGAAATATTTTGGGAAATAATGACAACCATAAGCTTTTGAAAAGTAATGGAAATTTAAAACCATGATCAGAATTGTATCATTTTATGTACATTTGTAAATATAAATTACAGGAGTTGTAAGGTGAAAACACAGACACTGTGTGTGGTTTTTTTGTGCGATTCCAACTTCTAGCCACAGTAAAACTTTCAGAACAAGGTTACAATGTCATAGCTGGCAAAGTAAAGTAAAGCTTGTTCATTCATTACACCACTGAAATACAGACATTGAAATTTGGTAGGAATTAATGGAAAACTCAGAAATTGAAATTAAATTGAATGGGAAAATAAGCGTGGGAACCCTGGCTTTAACCTATCGAGATATAGCAAAGAGAGAGATGAAAAATAAACAAATTAAACAGGACTCTACTCTGAGGCTGTGTCTGGTGCACGGATGAGAGTTCTGGAAAGGCAACCAGCAGTCTCTCCCTGTGGCTAAGATCCTGCACTTCTCTGTTCAGACGGCCCACGCTGCTCTTCAGCTCGTCCATGTGAGCCTCCAGCTGGTCTTTCTCCCTCTGGAGCTCAGTGCATAAGACCTGGGGAAGAAGAGTGAGATCTAACCATGTTTTACACCGTTTGTTGAGTCATTGAGCAGCATCCACAGAAGACAGACAATGGTTAGGCAGCAGATACAGGTCACATCCACTCAGGACATATCAAGTCCCATCCAACTACTGAACTCTTATATAGCCTGCACTGTAAACTGTTTTTAAGATGCAGTACATTCTTAGTACTTTCTTAGTCTAAGGGCTGACCCTTACATTGATGGTGAGTTTAAAAACGGTTAACATTTTGAACTGCACTTGTCTGTCCTGTTTATGCACTGACATTGTCTACACACAAACACAGTAAATTAAATTGACCATGGAAACAGCAAAGCTCACAGGTACACTAAGTAGTACCTGCTGGGGTGCAGATTGATCCATCAGTTGCTTCTTCTCCTCTGTCATGCACTTCAGTTGTTCCTGGAGCTCGCTCTGCCGCTCCTCGCTCTCCACCAGCTGGTTCTGCAGCTTCTCCCGCTCCTGGTCCAGAGCATCCATCCTCTCCACCAAGGACTTCTGTTCGGAGCATTGGGTACCATTATGAAACCTCCACAGAACATCTCATGACAATTCAGTCACCATGGAGCAGTTTTCTAGGGTTGATCGTATTTTCAATTCACAATCATAAGCTTGATTGATATTTCTGAATACCGACTGAATACACCTAACCGCTTCAATGTAATCATGATGGTTTTTAAGATGATCTGAAGGCTGTTGGAGACACTGACCTCTTGTTGACGGCAAGCGTGCTGGTACTTGGAAGACTCTTTGTTGAGACGGAATTGCATGTCAGCAATCTGACTTTCCAGTAGCTGGGTCCTTCCCTGCAGCTTGAGGTGGGCCTCTTCTGCCTTCCGCAAGGCCTTCACTGTCTCCACCAATCCGCTTTTCTCACACTCTAAAAGGAAATATGATGGTACACAATGCAGTGCTTTATTTTTTTACACAGTATAAAACATAACATAACACAATTAAACCTAACATTAAATAACATCATGAGACAAATAATGTGATGATCCTTGAATACCTTACCCAGCGCATTTAACTTTTCAAGTTGTGCAGCTAATTCTTCTTTTAATCTAGAGTTGTGGTCTTCTAAGATGGAAAAACCTGCAACAAACCATCCCTTAAACATGAAACTTAAAACCAACCAACAAGCATAGGTTATCTCTAATGGTGATGTCACTGTACTTCTCTGCAGCCGTTGTTGTTTCTCTTGGTGCCTCCTCGCTGTCTCTTTCACAGACCTTTGCGCCTCCCGCAGAGAAAGCTCCATCTGGTGTTTGCTTGCTCTGTGCTTTTCCATTTCCCTCTTCGCATCCTCCTGTGCTTTCTCCACCCGAGACGTGGCTTTTTCCCACTCTTTCTCTGCCACGGCCAGCCTATCGGCGAGAGGCTGCACTGTCCCCCGCACCTCCTTCAGGTGTTTCCCTAGCCGGCCCATGTCCCTCCGCTGCTCTCTGGCCCACTGGGTGAGGTCGCCTGCGGTCAGGTGGCCCAGCTCTACGGTGTCCTCCACAGCGACCAAGAGGGGCTGCAGGGACGAGGGCAGGCCCTCGCTCTGACAAAGCTCCACCAAACAGTCCCCGGTCTGCCTCAAAACAGACTGCACCTGACCACAGGCATCACAGGGGATGAGAGACGACTCGACTGTCTGGCAACTCACCGTCCTAAGAACAGTAGGGGGGGCGGCATTAGGAGGGGTGGGGTGAGGGGTCAGGTGAGGGGTCGGGTGGGGGGTCCCGGTGACTCGACTTTGTGCAAAGGAGTGGAAAGAACTTGAAGAAGACAATACAGATGCACGCAAAGAATTACTCCGAGGTTTTATCAGGGAATAATCAGATAGTGCGTGTGGCTTTTCTTCACAGACGTTGAGATTTGTTTGAGTTGCTCCTTGGCTTTCTGTACATGTGTCCTGTTAAAGAAAAAGGCATACAATTCAAGAATGTTGAACAATCAAATGCATATGTTTTGCTTATGAAAAGGTGGCTGTTAAAGTACCTTTAGGTTAGCAAGTTGAATTAAATTACTCCAATAATGTCTGACGACAAGACCAACAGACACACATCCTTTCTTCTGACTGTTCTCTCTGCTTTGTCCGCTCCTCAACTGCACTGTATAAAGATTGAAACTCTGCAGCACAAGCAGTAGTCTTGTTCAAGAGGGAGAGAAAAATATCATTATGGCTTTGTACGTTTATTTCAGAATTTGAAGAGATGTGAAGACATTTACCTGTCAATAACCAGCTCCAGCAATACAATGTGGGAATGCTGGTTGAATTCATGATCCCCTTCAACGTGGTCGTACTGCTCCAGCAGGGACCCCAGGTCCAGGTTGCATGACAGCCTGTCTGGGAACTTCCAGGAGGGACAGCGAACCGGTCCCGTCCTGGAGAAGACCTCAAGGATGGCCCCCTGGAGGTCGATCAGGTCTTTCCTGAGACTTTCAACACAATCTCGACGCCCTAAAAACTGACTCATCTTCCAAGTCTATGTTTATCTTCCTAAACCATCCGAAGGGTAAGCCTACTGAACTACTTTCCTTATTGGTAGACTTGTTGACACTGCATCTCCATAGCGACTTACACAAAAAAAACACCAAGTCCCATGAGGCTTAGCGGTGTGTTCCCGGAAGTAGTTTGCCTTCATTGAACGCGAGCTGACGAACACACGACGCAGTAAGTTATTTTGTACAACAAATGTGTATATTACTTTCTTATGATTGTTCTTTATCCATATAATGTAAATGTTTGCGTCGCGTCTAATAACTGCAGTTACTGATTTTTTTGTAGGTTATTTTCTACCGCACACAAAGATACAGCCATGCCGCCCGGGCCTGTTCAAATTGTTCAGCCTGAACCCAATATCAAGGTAACGCTAGCAAGTGGGCTAACGTTAGTGATCCATTCATTTCAATAACCGTTGTAAAAATATAAACTCTGGTTTTAATCCAATCCCCAGATTTAAGTATTTTCCGTTGTAATGATGCACCTATATCTGTGGTAGTCGTGCATAGATTAACGAAATTGACGACAGTTTTTCTATTACACTTTGTAAGACACCGATATTGTACCTTGGATACTAATACTGCCTTAGATTTGTCATCAAATATATTTGTACAATTAGTTTCACGATATTGAAATGTTTTGATTAGGATGTTGTTTGCCTCCTTATGTGTTTATAATTGTATTGCTGATCGAAGCCACGTTATAAAACTTTCTTGGTAAAGACAGATATGTTTTTGTGTATGGTGTGTGTCTCTGTCTCATAACGTTTCTTATTTTCTTACAGAATGATGAACCAGTAGAGGAAACTCCAGCTACTAAACCTATAGTTGGTATCATTTACCCGCCTCCAGAGGTCAGAAACATTGTGGACAAAACGGCCAGCTTTGTTGCCAGGTTGGATACTTTCGTATATGTTCTGCAGTAGTCTATTGTAAATGTTTAATTTGATAATATACTAACTACTCTTGCCATTTAACAGAAACGGACCAGAATTTGAAGCAAGAATTCGCCAGAATGAGATCAACAATCCTAAGTTTAATTTCCTCAACCCCAACGACCCCTACCATGCCTACTATCGCCACAAAGTCACTGAGTTCAAAGAGGGCAAGGGCCAGGAGCCGTCTGCAGCCGTGCCTAAGGTCATGCAACAGCAGGCCCTGCAACAGTCACAGCAACTTCCTCAGAAGGTACAAATACAGACATGCGTCAATATTAGTTATTTTAATATCCCAAAATGTTCAGTCATTACATTTTTACAATGTGGTCATAGGACAGGGCCAGAAAGTAGTGTTCTCAGTGTGGGCTGTGTTCATTCCAATAAAAAAATGTAGCGTTTAATATGCATTATTGAAATTTAATTGTCAAAACAAATTTGGCGCAGTCCCAGGTGATTCATGAGGCAGTGATTCCCAAAGAGCCACCCCCTGAGTTCGAGTTCATTGCTGATCCTCCGTCCATCTCTGCATTCGACCTCGACGTTGTCAAGCTCACCGCTCAGTTTGTTGCTCGCAACGGACGTCAGTTTCTCACTCAGCTCATGCAAAAAGAGCAAAGGAACTACCAGTTTGACTTCCTGCGACCCCAGCACAGCCTGTTTAACTACTTCACCAAGCTGGTGGAGCAGTACACAAAGGTAACCAGAAAAAAACGAAGAAAAATGTCATTCTCCTGGCGAATGTGTTGGTTTAACGTTGTGTCTACGTCTCACTGTGCTGTAGATTCTCATCCCGCCCAAAGGCCTTTTGCAGAAGATGAAACGGGAAGCCGAGAATCCAAGAGAGGTGATGGACCAGGTAAGCCTGATTTCCAAAATTCATAGAGAGAGAGCTCGACTAACTCACTCAGACTGTTTGTGACAAGCACTGCCACCTTAAAGTCCACAGACACCCAGATTAGGTTTGGCTATCCGCCGACTAGCACACACAGTTAGTTTTATAGGCTATATTGTACTACAATTTGAGAGACATATTCGTTTTTTTTTTTCATGAGGCTATAGGTAATTTTTCTCACCAACTGTCACGGACAACCACCTCCATACCTAAGAGAGCTCAAGTTTTTACTGAACTCACACAACACCTACAGGAGGAGCCCATAGACTCCAATGCAGATGCGTTGTCTGTTTCCCACACATAGACATTACTTGGGCGGCCGCCAAAGTATATTTGGTGACTCATTTTTTTGTATCCGTCAGAGACCGATGCCAACCGTGATGGAGTAACTAGTAGACAAATTGCCCTCGCTCTACCCCTACCCCTGGATATTTTCCTTTCTGAACGCTGTAACCACCCGGTGTTACAGTGGCCTTCTAAGCTGCTATGTACGCTATATTGAGTCTACATCCCGCTGGCACACAAACATGGGGGGGGGGGGGTGCGTCGTTGTATGCCTGCCTCATCTAATCAAGTAAACACAGCAACTGTAGGACCATTATGGGAATAAAAAGTGTAATACACTGTTTATTGATAGATGGTAACAGTCTCACAGTTCTCAGTTATAACAACGTCACACGTATAATCATTGCGCCAACTCTAACTGTATAATGCATCTATTCATCACAACGAAGAGCGCTAATTACATTCCCTGATCTTTGATCCATACAAGGTCATGACCAAATATGGATATTGGGATGTGCATCACGTTCAGCAAACATAAACTAGTAACGGGCATTTGATAGGCTGTGAAATAACTTTATTCAGACTAGGGGTGGGTGATCTTCCCGAAAAATCATATCACAATCTTTTTAACACTCTTCACGATCCTCAATCTGAATTGCGATCTTCACAATTTTGAAATGTACTGTCGAGAATATCCAGACTCAAACAAGATATGGACTTATCTATTTAAACCATTTAAAACACAATATTGCATTAAAGACGCCGTTTTCAATGGTCATTACTGAGTTAAAGGTGCGCTATGCAACTCGGTTATTCCTCCGCTGTTTCTGGGTTTTCGCCGGAATTGGGCTCGCATTTCTCACTATAGAGCTCCCCCTGCAGCTTCGGAATAGGCCTACAACACTGTCGTAAAAACTCATTGACAACGCCCCCCACTTCGATAAATAAATAGTAATACACAACGAGAACCTGGATTCGGACCGCAAACAAACATGTGTGGTAGCAAGTCACTGCTAGGATAAACCCTCACTAGCTAGCAAGCTAGCCATGAAGCAACCAAGCTAAACACATACAGGGCTCACAATAAAACGGTCGAGCAAAACACATTGTTCAACAGACTCTCAAACCACATTACAAAAACGAAGTTCACCCAAGGGTAGGCTACTTACAATTTCAGCAGCAAGACAGCCAAGTCGGCGTCCGTTTTGCATTCTTCCGAGTCTCTCAGTTGACGCCATTCGTCAACTGAGAGACTCGTGTCTGGTTTCTTTGTTTATCATAATCCTTTCTCTTATTCTTCGATTCCTCCGACCTTCCCCTCTTGGGTCTTGATGGATCCATAGTGGATTTGTCGATTGATCCAGAATTGCCTTGCAACTGACTCTTTATATTCAGCCGGACCCATGTTTGGCACCCCCGCCCAGGTCTACCGTAAAGCAGCGAAACTACAATCTGACTACATTTTCGAGGCGCGATTGGATACTTCCGCTGCGTCACATCCGTAAGTGGCCGGGACGGCCACATGAAGTTGCATGTTCTGTTTTTCCGCGGGGACCCAACAGGGGGAGATGAAACACCCACCAAACAACCCAGAAAGTGTTGTAGAACGATCAGAACGACTCTCAACCTGCATGGTTAAGGTTATTTTTGATAAACGAGTTGCATAGTGCTTCTTTAAACTTTATTTTAAAATAAAAAAAAGTTGTAATCAGCAGTTAATAGAACACAATCATTAAATAACAGATTTTGCAAGTACTCAGAACTCAACCCAAGTAGAACAAATTGTAGTAGTAAAATGTAAACTACAAAAGTGTACTTATCAAATCAGATCATACCGTGCATCTAAAGTGTGCATCAGTGTCTTAAATCCCACGTTTTCCACAGCTTTGAACGACACCATATCCTTAGCGAGATACAATGGGGCCTCAGTCACTTCTTTCCATCGTTTGCTGCTTTTATGGTATTTTTCCAATGGGGTTAATGCCATTCAATGATAATGATTTGTATTTCGGGACCTGGTGAGGTACTGGGATGAGTGGGGTTGTACCGGCCTGAGTGAAACACTCTCAGCATGTTCCTCCAGATGCTTCCTTTTAAGGTGCTTCAATAGATTTGTCGTATTCCCCCCGGAAGTGCCGAGGGTTGCCGACAAAGTTTACAGATTACTTTACTTTGAGAAATATCTGATTTTACACAGCTGAACCACTGCCACACTACTGACGTCGAGTCCTTTTTTGGCACCAGCTGCTCCACCTCATCCGCTATGCTAGTATACGTTGAATTGTTTTTCAAATACATCACAAAAATAGATGGTAAAAATGATAATAGAAAGAAAAACATAATTCATTTCAAAATATGCCTAATATACTTTGGCGGCCGTTAATATACCTGGGCGGCCCGCAAGTAAAGTCTGTGTGGGAAACACTGGTCTACCGATAGCGAGTTGTAGCCGTCCGCTAACTACCCCCAACCCCCGTCACCGGGAACACCGCATATCGCACTGTTGAGCCACTTAAATCACTGCAGGGGAAAATTCCTTCATTGCGACAGCCCTACTTGTTCCGGTCCCATAACCTTTACATAAAATGTCAATATTGTGAAATATAGCAGTAGGCTACATATATTCAAAAGTATATTTATGTTGCAAAACGTTAATTTGGCAGGTCAGTTGACGTCTGTCTTGTTGACATCGGGCCACCATTTTCAGCCATGTAAAAAAAACCTGTATGGTTTATCAATTGTTGTGCACCTACATTGCACAACTCAATAAAACATGTTGGCACGTAGCACTTGTCACCTTGGTGAAAGCAGTCTCTCAGCTCCTACAGGGTGGTTCATTTAATGGCAAAAAATGCTGTCCGGAACATGCAGTAAAACCACTGACATTCACTTGCCCAGTGGTTAGATCCTGTTGAAGCTGGTAGATGTCAATCAAACTGTTCATTACCATATTGGCACCAAGCCCAGTCAATCCTGTAAAAATCTGATGAGCAAATATAGAAGCTTTTAAACAGCATTTTAGCATAGTAAAAATGTTTTTCTTTATCAAACGTTGATGGATGACTAATGACTACATCAACTTTTAACATATTTTGTTTGAATATGGTACACCAGGGACTTTAACTCTGCCTATTGCCAGGTGAGGTACCGTGTGGAGTGGGCCAAGTTCCAGGAGCGAGAGAGGAAGAAAGAAGAGGAGGAGAGGGAGAAAGAGCGAGTGGCCTATGCCCAAATTGACTGGCATGATTTTGTTGTGGTGGAGACTGTGGATTTCCAGCCAAACGAGCAGGGTAGGTGGAAGCAAATACTGTTAAATACATTTTTGGGGGCTAGTAACTCTCATCAAACATATTAGCTCTGGTCCAAAGCTTTGGCTGCAGCATTAATAGTGCGGGTCCTTGGTAGCACTGACCTATAAAGGCGCCTCATTCACGTAGAAATGAGTCTTAACAAGGCTGTAGCTACTATAATGTTGTGGTAAAGGTTCTGGTTCTGTTTTTACATTTTACAAATGGACGTGTTTCACACATTGCAGTCATGTTTTAGCCTATCAAAACATTGGACTTGGCATAACATTGCATTATGCATAACATTGCACTGCTAAGAAATGCAGCCTAGGCTTTGGGACATGGCCTATGTGTAAGAAGAAATGACAAGCATGAAATTACCATCATTACATTTCTTTTGTAATATTTGTTTAAATTGTTGTATCCTCAGGTCACTTCCCTCCACCTACCACACCTGAAGAGCTTGGTGCTCGCATCCTGATCCAGGAGCGCTATGATAAATTTGGTGAGAGTGAGGAGGTGGAAATGGAAGTGGAGAGCGAGGATGAGGATGATGAGCGTGAGGATCGCAATGATGGCCAGCCTTCACAGCCAGACCAGGACACCCAAGTGCAGGACATGGACGAGGTTGGTAGAAGGCACCCTTTATGAATACAGCAAACCAACAACAGAGTTAAAACTTGAAAAGCCAGTGTATAATGCCTTCCTTGATTTCTCCAGGGATCTGATGAGGAAGAGGATGGAATGAAGGCTCCTCTGCCACCAGACAACCCAATGCCTCCTCCACTGCCGCCTACACCGGATCAAGTCATCATTCGCAAAGACTACGACCCCAAAGGTATCGCAGACTAACCTTAAGATAGCCTTCACAGAATTTGGATCATATACATGGCATGTTTGCATCATCCATATTACTTCCACCCTTTCAGCCTCCAAGCCTCCACCTGTCGCCGTCATCCCGGATGAGTACCTCATCTCACCCATCACTGGTGAGAAGATCCAGGCCAGTAAGATGCAGGAGCACATGCGTATCGGCCTGCTGGACCCCCGCTGGCTGGAGCAGAGAGACCGCAACATCCGCGAGAAGCAAATCGAGGATGAAGTTTATGCCCCTGGACAGGACATCCAGAGCAGCCTGAAACAGCTGGCTGAGAGGCGTACCGATATCTTTGGTGTGGAAGAAACCGCCATCGGTAAGAAGATCGGAGAGGAAGAAATTCAGAAGCCAGAAGAAAAGGTAAGTGAAGTCATTGTATTCGATGCACAATTTTCTCAAAAGATGGCAACTGTGCTAATGTTCTGTTTTTTAATCAGTGACTTCATACCTAGTGTTTCCGTCTCATCTCCTCCACAGGTTACTTGGGACGGTCACTCTGGAAGCATGGCGCGTACACAGCAGGCAGCCCAGGCTAACATCACCCTGCAGGAGCAGATCGAGGCCATCCACAAGGCTAAGGGCCTGGTCGGAGAGGATGACGCCAAAGAGAAGATTGGCCCAAGCAAGCCCAACGAAATCCGTCATCAGCCTATCTCCTCACCCATCCTACCCAGACCTAACCCTCCAATAACGGTGCCTCGGCCACCAGCTTCCGTAAGTTCACACATTCTGGACAAACCCATGTTGGCAAAACTAATTTAGTCGCCGTGCGTAAACTGCACGAGCCAGCGTTAACCAAAAATGACAGCCCTTGAGCATGGTTCATACAGCAATTTGTCTCATGTTGCGCCACATTATGGCGACTATAAATGTCATGGACATGCTGGACACACTTCACAAACGGCGCATTATTATACAACTATAAATTCTGCTTTACTCTACGATCTACTGGATGGGATTATAGAGTTATAAACATCAATGTTGAATGTTCATGAACAGATGCTGCCTCCGGTGCGTACCACTCTCCTCTCTGCTGTACCGGTGATCCCGCGGCCACCCATGGCCCCTGTGGTCCGCCTGGCTTCTGGGCAAGTTCTCACCCCCATGCCGCCCATGCTTCACACTCCCCGCATCAATGTGGTGTCCATGCCTCCTTCCGCACCCCACATCATGGCTCCCAGGCCACCTCCTATGGTGGTCCCTGCTGGTAAGAAAGATGGCATTTATTATTTAATGTATTTCAAAGGATATTGAAAGTGAAATTGACTATCGGATGCATCAGCCACCCTTCACGCGATTCCGTGCTTGGGGAAATGGTCAAACTTCTTCTGTGATAGCCATGTAATCGAGGGGCGGCAGGAAACATTTTCCCCTAATTAATGATGCTGTCATTGCTTCTCCTCTCCCAGCATTCGTCCCTGCTCCGCCAGTGCCCCAGCCACCGAGTGCACCTGCGCCCCCCTCCCACCCACCCCCACCTCGCGAGGATGAACCGGTCAACAAGAAGATGAAGACGGAAGACAACCTCATGCCCGAAGAGGAGTTTCTGCGCAGAAACAAGGTGGGCTAGACCATTATATGTCCTATATTTGGGCACAGTGTTTAAAGCCATGGCATTCCAATCGAAGGTTTGCTTGGATGTAATTGTATTTCATTTGTTTCCACTACAGGGACCTGTGGCTGTTAAAGTCCAAGTTCCTAACATGCAGGACAAGACCGAATGGAAGCTAAGTGGGCAAGTGCTCAATTTCACTGTCCCACTCACAGACCAGGTATTAAGTTTACTTTTAACTGTTCATCCTCTTTTTTTTATCAAGCTAGAGTACATTGTTCTAATGTGTCATTTACCTCATACCTCAGGTATCCGTTATCAAAGTCAAAATCCACGAGGCCACAGGCATGCCTGCAGGAAAACAAAAGTTACAGTTCGAGGTAATTCATTGTTTTTACTTTGAATATCAAATGCGTCTCGTATCTTTTCGGTGCAGTTGATTTATTGTGTGCTCTTTTGTAATTTCTAGGGTATATTCATCAAAGATTCAAACTCCCTGGCTTACTACAACATGACCAATGGTGCAATCATTCACTTGGCCCTAAAAGAGAGAGGTGGCAGAAAGAAGTGAAGCAGGCATCCAGGAAAATGTATTCAGCATGTTGTTTAATGAGCTTTTTCTTTAATTGGTGCCCCGCAATAGATTGTATTTAGCTTTTTGTCAAATGCCTTCATTTCTTTATGACGTCTACAGACGAAAAAAACTTCCCACAATATTTTAAAATTGATTGTGTTGTTCCCTCTGTCATTTGTCACCTGGCTTCGGTTGCCTTGATAAATGGGTTATTGTGACGAAATACGGTCACATTTACTGTCACAATTACTTTAGAGCTTAATGCTCTTGAACCCGTCAATAAAGGAAAATAATGTATTTGTGTTTTATTGAGTCAGTGATATTATGTCCATCATTTTAGCTCTAATAAACATAGACAAAACAAAACTTATCAAAGTATCGCAGAAGTTGCAAGTCCTACGTTGACCACAAGAGGTAACAGCGAAGCGCTAACGCCAATGTTGACAGACCGGAGGAGAGGAGGGTTCAGACCGAGGAGCGGAAAATGTCTCGCAGACTTGGAATGGGTGACAACGAAGCAGAGTAGCGTTAGACAAGTAAACTAAATGTAAGATAGACAAGTGCGATCTGTTAGCGTGGTAAGCTTTAAAGTAAACGATTGGACTATATGATTGAACTAAACGAGTACATTCTCGGTAATATTTGTATGCACACGAAAAGCTGCATCCTAGCTAATGGTTCCTGACGTTAGCATCAATGTTAGCTAGTGGTAGCTAGCAAGCCAGTCAGTGTGGCGAAAGTAACGCTAACCTTTCTGATTTAGTCTGTCGTGTCCGTTTCAGCACAACTTCGAGTACTTGTATTTTCCCGAGCTAACGATAGCAGTAACTTGCGATAAGTTGAGCTTGTCGATGCGGGGAGAACATGTCATCGAAGTTTCTTGACTCGACCATGCTACTAGAAATATAGTTGAAACTTCGAGCTGTCAAGCCGCCGCTAGCCAGCCAGCTAACGGCTACCATGGCCAGGGTGGAGAACGGCCGCCAGTCCGCGGACACCCGGAGCATCAGGACGCTGAGCAGCAGCCACACGCACATCGACGACGAGAGCTCATTCGGATCCGACTCGGAGATCAACGGCTTCACCAGCGACCGACAAACCGATAAATACGGATTTATTGGCGGAGCTCAAAAGTATTCAGAGGAATCGTGAGTATTTTACAACTTTCTAGAGTCAGTGATCAGTGTAAACACGTTATTTAATGTAAAAGGCGAGGCGATACGTGGGAGAAAGTAAGTAAGTAGAGATAACCTGGTATAGACTGCATGTGTAACTTTTGGGTCCACTGTTATTTCTATCCCAGTGTTTAATTTAAGTGTATTGTAGTGATTGGCTTTTCCATGTCTGCATATGCTGCACACCATTTGCTGTCATATATGTGTTGCGTGTAGCTTTCCCCGGGGAGGAGATAATAGTAATAATGCAGGTCAGAACTATGATGTGGCTCAACGTGTCAAATGTTACTGTCCTCAATACGTTGCATTATGCTACGTAAACACAACTTTCAAAACATATTTTAGGAATAAATGTGCTGTTATTGAATATAACCGTTATTAGGTATTCTGCATGCTTTTATATTATACAGGCACAAGCACATTTCAATGATATTATTATGTTCACTCCTTTGCGCCGGACCTCATGACGACACTGAGAATGGACGGAATCAGAGCTGTGCCAAGCTGCCTGAAACGTCCTGCTTGGCTTCAAGTTAGCTTTGTTTCTCCTTTTTTCTATTTTGGCAGCCCCCTGTGCCACAGCCCTGGTGCCCCATTACTAAAGAGCGGTTTCTGGCTGAGGGCTGTGTGGGTTTTAGGTTTTCACAGACTTTGTGTTTTATTGCCACTGTACAACAGTAGACGAGTGCAATGTATCATATCCCAGACTTGATACAGTTTGAAGACATCCAATGTTCTTGGACAGTGTCTAGCTACCTCCTTTTAAAGAAACTGCACTGCCCAAGATGTATAAAAACCTGTCTTTGAAGACTTTCCATATCCTACAATTATAGGCCTGTGTTGATCAGATAATTACATGGTTTAGCCGCATCAGACATCAATCAGGATGCAGCCTAGCCTACGCTATATTTTATTTTTCTGTTTGAAAATGTCAGATCTTCAGGGCCTCTTGGAGCTGTGTGTTCCAAGCATAATTTACATCATGTAATGGGCTCAACCACGTCCTCTTCAATGCAAAGCTATTATAAATGTATTTTGATGTCACAAATATATTGATATATTAACTTGTTTCAGAGTTCCTGATACTACTAGACTGACTGCATTTAGGATATTCAATTGATTTTTATTTCAATTGTCCCCTGTTCTCAGCAAAAATATTTTTAGTCCGGGCGGATTTATTTGTTTGAATAATTCACCCTGTAACTTATCTCTTTTCTCCACCTGTCTTCTCTGCAGTGCCCAGGACGTGCCTCCAGAAGTGCTCAGGCAGAGAGAAGTAAAATGGCTGGACATGCTGGGCCACTGGGACAAATGGATGGTCAAGCGACATGACAAGGTCAGAGCAAGGAGTTAGACCACACCTATGTCCATGTAGCTTGCTCTTTTTTGTTACATTTGTAAATAAATTACACACACACGCTAGCAGCATGCATGACAATCATGCTACTGAGTGGGGCTTTTTAAGTATGTTAGCCCCGAGTGTTTGCTATGAAAGCTATCAAACATAAGGGTAATGGCAGTGTCAATATTCGATTGCACAAAGAGCAGGCCTCTGTCTGTTTATTGGTACCAGTTGGCATACTCCCTTGCCTAGCTGGTTCTTCCCATGCAAATTGCTCCGCTAAGTGCAAGTGTGCAACCCCTGCTCATTTCCATGAGTCAGCAGCAGGCCGGAACACGATCCATCCCTTTCTCTCCAGTCACCCCACTCACCATGTGACAGAATGACAGTCTGAGAAGCAGGGCGGGGCCCAGCTGACAAAGCATTACAGACACTGTTGTGAAGTACTCTGTCTCGCTATGGGTGCAGCTTGTTGTTGTCTCATCTCACTGCAGTCCCCCCAAGTTAAGACGCTGTTTGCATGTAAAAAGAAAACAGTCATGAACTGAATGTCAGTTTGATTGAAGTGAGATTCACTTGAGATTGAAGTGATTGACTTGTTACGTGCCTCTTCTGGGTTTGTGTCTGGGTTTGTTGCTACTTGACATTGTACAATGTGTATACAGCTCTCGTCGGGGGGCAGAAAGACAAACAGCATGTCTAATGGAAATGCAAGGTTGCTGCCTACTGTGAGTTTTGCCGGTTCCCTGCATACATTGAAAACCCTTTGCAATATTCTATGTTGAACTGTCATTCATTATTTTCCTAGATATGTTACATTTACATTTAGATGATTTATCCAAAGTGAGCCTAAGAACAATCAAAGCATCAAATGTGGAGTAACTGCAAAAGAGACAACAGAGTAACAGAGTAAATCAGTAAGACTAGGTTAGTAGATATTTTCCTCATTTATTCGCAGACTAAACCTTCAATAAACTACTGCTGGGAATTTGTTAGCAGTGTCTCAAAACATTTAACCCTATTGAGGATCTGAGGAACTTTGAATGTGCAGTAACTTGCATATTGTAGAATAAAATGAGTCTTTATTTGCCCCAAGAGGGTATTTATCCTGCACATGCGGAGGGTCAGCAAAACAACAAGTGCAATCAAAGAATTAAGTAAAACAATTCCTGTAACAGCCCTATACCACATACACCCACAGCCTATATGCATATGTTCTGCATATATATTAAAAACAATTTTAATAGTCAAGAAGTTATCCTCAAAGAAAATTTAGAAAAGTTGAAGATTATCTTCTTGTTCTGTAACCAACTCTTGAGCAATTACACTCAGTGGATTCGTATCAAACTGACATTGGGCCTCATGCAAGAACCACTAGGGATGGGCATTCGATTAAATTGTCTTAGTCAATCTTCGGGAGAATTAACGATCACTTTTTGATTAATCATTAATATTTGTATATTAAAAATAACTATTTATATGCTACATTCAAAATGCAATGTAAATTGATCGTTAATTCTCCCGCGTTTATATGGACACTTCTGATCCGATTAGAAGTGGAAGAACAGCTCAATCGGAATAGAAAATGATCATATATACGCCTCAATCGGAATACAGGAGAATGCACAAGAGACATACGGACGTACACTTACCACTTTTGTAAATGCCATACATACACTACATTCGGATTGCATGATGGGAATAGATCTATTCCGATTAATAGAAATCTAATCGGATCAGAAGTGTCCATGTAAACGCGGCTAATCGGAATAGAATTCCATGTGGAATAGAGGAGGTGGTGTAGTCCGCTATAATCGACATGTATACACTTATTCCGATTGGTTTGGGGTGGGTGCGGCTACGTTTTAAACTTAGAGATGGCATCAGCAGTTGCAGTAGTTTGCAATCCGTCGGTACTTTTATGCACACCGAACTGGACCGCTGTCAAGGAAAGTGGATTTTTTGCCTGATTCACGTCTTTCTTATCACTCCGCAAGTAGTCCGGTAACTTATCAACCCCAGCGTATCCGGTTGCTAAGCAACGTTAACGTCTTTGGCAGACTATTTCACTGCTGAACAAGACTACGGATGGTAATTGTAAAAAGACACACCGTGTGAAGATATTTTTTAGTAATAGTTTTATCGATGAAAAATTTACGTCATCGACAAATTTCTTAATGATCAATTAGTCGATCGTCGATTAATCATGCCCATCCCTAGTATGCACAGATTACTGTAGAGAACTGTTTAAGAGTACTTTTCGTATTCACCAAAATCATCGTATAGAATGTTCTCTTAGGTACACACAAAATGTACAATTGGTCTAGACTTGTCGTATGTTTGGCCAAACAATTACTATTTCATGGCTTTGATTTTAATTATTACATTTTAATTGTAACATTTAAATAAGAAATAAACTATGTATAATGACGTTAATACTATACTATTTCACATACAGATTAATACAGATTAAAGGATAATTGTATTATTTCCGTTATACAACAATAATGATAATCAAAATTGTATTCATATTAATAAGCTTAATTACTGTAATATTATTAAACATGACATGATTCATATTTTTGGTTTTTAGTATTAATATAAACACATCAAACTACAAAAATACTAGTCTATAAACCAATAATCACTCAGATTCAACTGCAGCTTGCCCCCCCTCCTGTTGCACACATGGATCACTTGGCCTTGCCAAGCCGCCTTTTGGAATCACATTTTAAATCAAACCATATGTATTCTATTCCGGAAACTGCGGCCTTAAGCCGACACCATATTGACAGCATTTGTAATTGTTCCCCACGCCTTTATAGCAGGTGCTCTAATGCCACTACTGACATTGCTAAATGTTGTGTTTTCTTTTATCGATTTCCTAAGAGGACTTCAAGCTCCGCACTGAAATATTTTTTTCTTTGGAGCCTTTTTTATGAATGACAGTTCAGCAGAAGTGGGGTGGAACATCTCCTGATTTATACAGCATTTTTGGGGGATCAATTATGCTAATTCACAACTCTCACAAACGTGTGGATTCAATTGCGAGCAGGTGGAATTCATAATGTTTGCGCATTTCATAATTTAGGACAATTTCCCGTACTTAGGAAGTTTGCTAAATCTGATGTGGTGCTCTTGTATGAGTTAAATGTATGCACACAAGTAAGATCAAAGTTAAGAGAAAAATACGCAAATGTCCTTGCATGAGGCCAAATGACTTGGCAAGTTTGAAAGTGTACATAAATAGGCGACATTATATACATAGATGGTTTTTTGTGCACCCCACAAATTAAAGTGTTGATTTACTATTCTAGCAACAAATATGCTCCTTCGCAGTACCACGGTTTTATGCTGTCTGTTGCGCTGGTCCATCCTTGTTTCATCATGGGGACATTTGCAAATGCAGGATAGCCTCACGCTAACAGTAACCACTATCAGAAAGTTGCTTCTTGTGCTGCTAAGCTCAGATAAATAGCAATAACAATACAATAACAGTTAACAGACTGCTGTTCAGTTTTAGGATGTAAACCTGCGGTTTCCGAAATAACCTAGCCTCATTTATGACCCAACACAATCCGCATGTATGGCCTTTTATTGGTGGCAGGTTAATTTGTATCCAAGGTAAATCCACAAAATATCTGCGTCTGTCAAAGTTTTGGTGAATTTTTGAAATCTGTCAATGTTGTGGTTCTGGTCTCTTTGCTGCCATCACAGTAACCACAAACCAATTTATTTGTTTTCAAAGATCGAATTGATGTGCCTGCTCACGTCACTCAGATATATCGTGTATGTAGTAGAGCCCGACCGATATGGGATTTTTAAGGCCGATACCGATACAAATATTTGGTGATTTAATAATCCAATATTCCGATATATCGGCCTCAGGGGTCGCGTTAACCGAATATTTTCCGTCATTGACCGTTTTTTTAAAACGGTGACGGAAACATCTGAGGGCAGTCCGTCATTTTGACAGATTGCAATTCACACCCCTGACCACTTGGTGGCGATGAGCATATTAATTGGCTCTTGTAGAAGAAGAAAAGTAGAAAAGAAGAAAAATGTCACGGCAGTTGAGTGTTGAAACATTTGAAACAACAAACCCACTTGAAACATTTGATTACGCGCAAGCGGGCACGCGCTTCAAGTCCATGCGGACCAGGAGGAAGGTGGACCTAGAAGCCCCACGTCATGCGAATTATCCGCGTGACATCGCGCCGCCTTGAAAACTCGCTTGGGGGCGTGTTGACTAGTGGATCAACTAGCTCCTGCGTGTTGACTAGTGGATCAACTAGCTCCCGCCCGCATTGTGGTGATGAATCACCGTCAAGCCCCACTATACGCGAATTGCCTGGCGGCCGATATTCTTACATATTCTTCTGCTTGATGTGTGTATCCACGGTGTGGATTATTTGTTCAGCTTGTTTGGACTGAATATTAATTAAAAATGAATTAAAATTAAATGCTATTGAACATGTCATTATTATCATTTAAAAAATTAAAGTGACCGGTAAAAATAGATTATGACAGGATTTTTATGACCCTGTCAGTCAAAATGACGGACAACAAAAAAGTCTAGCGCAACCTCTGATCGGCCTATATATATATATATATATATATATATATATATATATATATATATATTTCAAAAAGAAATTCCAGAAATGTGTAACAAAACATAAACAGATTTCCCTAACATTAATTATATGTAGTTATTTATGAGTCCTCGCTAAAATAATAGGATAATGCAGTGAACACACTTCACCGATGGGTCACACCGCGAGCGACATGAGCAGCAGGGGGGGGCTGTGGCCACTGGCTGCTCGCTGGCTGCTCGCTGGCTGCTCGTTGGCTGCCGTCGCCAGGGGGGCGGTGCTTCAAGCAGCACTGCAGACATCAGTTCGGTTGCGCCCATTGCAATATCATGTTTGTAGTAGAGCTATTCGGCAGGCCGGCGTGACAAGCATGTTCAAATAACTATTTCCACGTTTCCCCTGTTTATTATTTAGTAATCAAAATAATAATTTCAAACAATACGTACAAAAAATGCTGTCTATTTTGTGCATGGTAGCATAGTTGGAATCAGAATCGCATTGTTGGCCTAGTTCCCACACACAAGGAACCTGGTTCTTTGCTCTCAGTCAGGACACAATACAACAAACAGAAATGGAGATAAAGCATTAGAAGTGTCCCAGTAAAGAAAGAGAGACTGGTCATAAACCGGAGACGGCGACAATGAGCTTCGCCTCCATTCTCAATCTCAAACTTTACCTAGCGGGAAGAAAATCAAAACCTGATCTCCAACTGGTTGCTGCTTCGGCACTGACGCCGCTCATTTGCATAAAGTTAAACTAATGTCAACTCTCCTCGTCGCTCTGGACGCTGGCATCGTGCTGCTCGCTGCCGCCGCGGCACCAGCCACTCCTCGTCGCCAGCTCTCATTGAAAATGAATGACTGCCGGCCGCTTTTGCTGCTCATGTCGCTCACGGTCGTGGATAACTCGTTCGCTCTGCCCGACTCCGGCTGGATCAGCTGTTTGTAGGGTGTGTGGCGTTATAACATGATTGAAGGATGTTTTGTCCGTTTTTCATTTATCGGCCATTATAAATGCCAATACCGATAGTTTGGAAAATGCCTAACATCGGCCCGCCGATATATCAGTTGGGCTCTAGTATGTAGTGAACAATTTCCTATAGATGAATAGATGCAGGAATCTATGGGTTTTGCGGAAAGATTTAGTAACTTCTAGGAGGCATGTCATATTGGCATATTCATAGATCCTGGTAAACTAAATGAGGCTGAAGTTGTGGAGTTACATAAAAGCCCTTTTAAGTCCCGTTAAAAAAATACTCATGCTCAATACCCAAAGGGATATGATGGTTGTCTGTCAATCCAAGTAAGTAAGTTACTTGATCATGCCAAGAAACAAAATTAATATCTTAATGTGCTTTCACTTTAACTGTATAACATGTGTTTTCTTAAATGTGCCACTTTTAAATGAAATGTTTGTATAGTCTTCAAAATGCTGCTTTGTACCACCCCCCCCCCCCCCCCCCCCCAAGTAGGTGCCATTAAACATTGTCACAAACAAACAGATTACCAGACACTATTGTCAGGTTTCAGGATCCATAAATAAAATGAATTGAATAAATGCCTATCTTGGTCTGTATTTGTAATAGTTACAGGCTGCAGAGTCCACACTGTCATGGCAGATTAAAGGGCAGCCAAAAAGTGTTCAATACAAACCCTTGTTCAGTCTTGCGCGAAGGGCCAAGTAGTCTATCGCCTTCTTGGCATCCATTCACCAACAGCCTTTTTTTGTTTCATGTCTTCCAGTTCAGTTTAAAATGATCCCACACTTGCATCCTGCGCATTATGATTATTGCACATTATCAGAAAAAACATGACACCAACTCACTAAATAAAAGTTAGCCAATAATGTAGTTATTGAAATATTGAAAACAATATTCAACGTAACAAAAAATGTGATGTTTTGCAACGTGCATCATTGCAGTCGGCTCTCGTGTAGTGAATGTGTTCCACATCGACCAGTTGAACTGTTAGGTAGAGGGGAAAACAGTTAGCAGTTGGCTAGTTTGGGAAGTTTAAATCTAAATAATCATCCGAAATAAATCGTCTGTCAAGAGACGTGTTAACAATGATTGCAGTACTCTTTTTCTCTCTTATCATTAATTTTATCGAGCCTTTGTGAGCAAGCTGTTCAGGCTTTGTGAGTGCAGCCGTTCGCTCTAACTCAGTAGGCCTACAGAAAGTTAAAATGTAAAGTAGTTAAAGGGGCAATAGACGTTATATTTAGCCACAAGATGTCGCACTAGAGCACCAGCATCTCAAACCACAACAATTGGGAGTGTTCTTTACCTTCTTAACTCATCTCATGCACGGCGCGTGCGTTATCATGAACACGCGGCCGGCCCGACTATCCAAAATAAAGAAAATAGAAAATCATATTATAACACACACAGAGGGAGGGTGCCTTCATTCTCTGGTCAGGACGCCATTACTCCACTATATCTCTACATAGCCAATAGTTGTTTGCTGCTATATTAATGTTCAGGATATTATCTATAGCCCCTTTAAATAGTAAATATAATCCAGCAGATCATGGTTACTTTACTGTGAAACGGACTGAATTGATTGACATTTCAACGATGCGCCTCCGGAGCGACTAGTAGAGCAGCTGAGTGCCGCTGTGTGCGCAGCAGAGTTCAATCCTTCAGCGGGGGCACAAGCTTGTTCATACTTTCATGGTTATTATTCACTATCTAATTAAAACAGGTATTTAAATGAAGTCATGAAAAGATCAACTGATTGCAAACAACAGCGCACCTGACATGACATGTGCATACTGACTGGGGTTAAGAGCGCTGTTGAGAATTGTGAACCAGATTAAATTAAATTATTGATTGGTTAAATAGGCATATTAAAAGCATGGTCTAATTCTTATATGCATATGTGGTGTGTTGTATTGGAGATGGCGAGATGTAATACGCCGAGCAGATGTTACATGCTGCCATGACAGACTATCGAGTGTGTGTGTGTGTGTTGATAGCTGGTTTATTTAGAGGTGTGCAGCCCAGAGTCTAATCAGTCAGACTCAGGCCAGGTGAGGCTGTAAACCAGCTATCAACAACACACACTCCACAGCATATTCTATCAATAGTGCATGCCGTGCTTCCGCTGTTTATGCAGGCCTGTCGGCAGAAATGCTTTTCTGAGAGAAAAAAAAGCATTTAACTGACTATTATTTCCGATGCCGACTACCAAGTGCAGCAACAACTAGTCGTTTAGTCGACTAATCATGCACCTCCCTAGTGTGCACAAGCAATGTTTTTGGCATTAATGTTAGTGCAAAGTTACAGTTACAGTTTTCAGTCTCCAATTTGTAGCCATCCCACTGTCTGGGTTTCATAATATTGCAATCAAATATGTACTTTATATTATTAAGTCACTTGTTGGGTTACTTTTTCTCTTTATGCATTGCACATACAAACTAATAGTCATTCATTAGCTAATGCTACCTACAGTATCATTATGCATAGCAGAACACCATTTTGCCATCTGTATTTTTCCACAGTATTTCTCTAGTGACAATTTATCAATGGAGGGGGTGCAGTAGGGGGCACCTATGATTTATGTCTATAAAAAAACAGCTGGATGCATATTAGGGGGCGGAACATTTAAGATTTTCTCTAAACGATTACCAGTTATTTTGTTCCCACGAGTACTCGAGTATATACAGTATATATATATATATATATATATATATATATATATATATATATATATATATATATATATATAATTTTTGTGCATGCACCATTGCACCGCAGACCTATCTGTCTAAAATGCGATAACGGAGCAGAGGTATAAAAAAAGCTTTTTTGCATAGTATTTTGAACTCATGGTGATTAATGCAACAATGATTTAGTACAATGTTTAATTTATAATTTGCTAATAGGGATGTTAACAATTAACCGTTTAACTGTTAACCGACAATATCATTTTTGACCGATTTACACTATCAGTTAAATGGTAAAAAAAAAAAAAATTAGAATAATAAAAAATTCTCACATAACGTTTGTTTTTGCTGAAGTTGCACATGTAAAAAAAAAAATATATATATATATATCTCTCTCTCTCTCTCTCTCTCTCTCTCTCTCTCTCTCTCTCTCTCTCTCTCTCTCTCTCTCTCTCTCTCTCTCTATACATACAGTATATATATATACACTCACCGGCCACTTTATTAGGTACACCTTGCTAGTACCGGGTTGGACCCCCTTTTGCCTTCAGAACTGCCTTAATCCTTCGTGGCACAGATTCAACAAGGTACTGGAAACATTCCTCAGAGAGTTTGGTCCATATTGACATGATAGCATCACGCAGTTGCTGCAGATTTGTCGGCTGCACATCCATGATGCGAATCTCCCGTTCCACCACATCCCAAAGGTGCTCTATTGGATTGAGATCTGGTGACTGTGGAGGCCATTTGAGTACAGTGAACTCATTGTCATGTTCAAGAAACCAGTCTGAGATGATTCGCGCTTTATGACATGGCGCGTTATCCTGCTGGAAGTAGCCATCAGAAGATGGGTACACTGTGGTCATAAAGGGATGGACATGGTCAGCAACAATACTCAGGTAGTCTGTGGCTTTGACACGATGCTCAATTGGTACTAATAAGCCCAAAGTGTGCCAGGAAAATATCCCCCACACCATTACACCACCACCACCAGCCTGAACCGTTGATACAAGGCAGGATGGATCCATGCTTTCATGTTGTTGACGCCAAATTCTGACCCTACCATCCGAATGTCGCAGCAGAAATCGAGACTCATCAGACCAGGCAACGTTTTTCCAATCTTCGATTGTCCAATTTTGGTGAGCCTGTGCGAATTGTAGCCTCAGTTTCCTGTTCTTAGCTGACAGGAGTGGCACCCGGTGTGGTCTTCTGCTGCTGTAGCCCATCCGCCTCAAGGTTCGACGTGTTGTGCGTTCAGAGATGCTCTTCTGCATACCTCTGTTGTAACGAGTGGTTATTTGAGTTACAGTTGCCTTTCTATCAGCTCGAACCAGTCTGGCCATTCTCCTCTGACCTCTAGCATCAACAAGGCATTTGCGCCCACAGAACTGCCGCTCACTGGATATTTTCTCTTTTTCGGACCATTCTCTGTAAACCCTAGAGATGGTTGTGCGTGAAAATCCCAGTAGATCAGCAGTCTCTGAAATACTCAGACCAGCCCGTCTGGCACCAACAACCATGCCACGTTCAAAGTCACTTAAATCACCTTTCTTCCCCATTCTGATGCTCGCTTTGAACTGCAGCAGATCGTCCTGACCATGTCTACATGCCTAAATGCATTGAGTTGCTGCCATGTGATTGGCTGATTAGAAATTTGCGTTAACGAGCAGTTGGACAGGTGTACCTAATAAAGTGGCCGGTGAGTGTATATATATCTCATTAGTTAGTTGTAATAAAAGCCTTAGTAATCATCTGTTTTAGTTATTAATGCTGGGGGCACATGCTCACACAGGCTTCACACCCTCCCTCTCGCCATGTGTGTGGGTCACACAGGCTTTCAAAACACAAACGCGGGATTTTGGTGTTTTAACTATTTGAATATGCCTTCGGAAACTTAAAGGTCCCCTATTTTACCACCAGGTGTGATGTTGATTACCCTAGCCTACCCAGTGGACTGTACCAACTGGTAGGCTGCTCCATTTATTGTACATCTGGGTGGAAACTCTCACTTGTGATGTCATTAGAGTAGGGCTGCCCCCTAATAGTCGGCTTAGTCGATCGACAGAGGCTTAGTCGAATACGTTTTCATTAGTCGAGCAAAAAGTAAAACATAAATATAACAAGGCATGAGCATCGCAAACCGAATACATCCGTGGTCGCAACTAGCTCTGATTTAACTCATCGCTGCAGGCATACTGACCAATACACCTGGGCAGGTAAACACCTAGGCAGGTAGACACCGCTAGACACACGGGACTAATACCGGTGATCGCGGCTTTAGTTCCCCGTGTCTGATTGCTGTAATTCGGAGCGTGAATATCGGTTGAATATCTAATATCTTTCTAACTTTAAAAAACACTTTTGTATTTTTTAAGACAATAGTCGCACATCCCTAGTAACTACACCCGTGAAGGTGAACCCTCCCGGACTCCGCTATTAAAGGCCGTGGTGCAGGTTAAACACCACTGTCGATTAATGGGTACATAAAGCACTCAAGATATGTATATAAAGTTAGAAATGTCTCCAAAATGGTGTTAAAGTCTAGTTTTTGTAGTTTTTGGTAGTAACGGTTCTTTTTAACGCAATTCGGCGATGACGTCACGTGAGGGAGATGTGGTGGAAGGTAGCCTCAGCCTTGTACTAGAACTATGGCGTCTTCGTTAGAAAATTAAACCTGCACCACGGCCTTTAACTTAAAAAAACACTGTCAAAACATACCGCTATTGAAATTATTTTAATACACCACCACATTAGCGCTATGCTGCTATAAATGTAATTTTCAGTTTTGATGTCGGGACGTCCCTGGCGGGCGGACATTATTGTTTAACACATTGAAAGTGGCCCGCCACGTCCAGCCACTTGGGGTCTCCCCCCCCGGGGCGGGTACTAAACATGGGCGAAACAAACCTATTTTAGTCTGAATAACAACATGCAACGGCGAAGGCTTTATTTCTTATTTCTCTTTAATTGTGGCAAGACCCACAATGTTGGTGAAGTGTCCTGGTGAGTTGCTAGCTACCATTTAGATACGCAGCAACGAGCGCTGGAGCTAGTCTATGAACAGCAGTGCATAGGGTTGCCAACCGTCCCTTGAAAAACGGAATCGTCCCGTATTTAGAAACAAAAGCAGCCGTCCCATATTGAGCTGAAAAGGGACGCACTTTGTCCCGTATTACTGTGAGAGTCAAAAAATAATCAGTAAAATGCCAATGGAAAATGAATAACAGGGCGCTTTATATGGACATGTACGGTAAAGTTGTTCCCGGGCCCTGTCCTGTTCTGTGACCAATGAGCTGACAGCATATTCACACACGAGTATGACGATACAGAATACGCTCATCCCATTGGTCGAGGTACTGTCGCTCACAGAGAAGATAGCGGAAGACAACAAAGCAGCATGGGTGACGCTGACAGTGACACAGACGCCGGCACCGCTTTACGGGGCGGTACACTTTCGAGCAGCAATGCGACTAGTTCATCAACTACTGCAAATACTGTTGATAGATAAATACTATATGTATTTATCTATTTATCTGCATAATCTGCTGAACAATCTCTTACTAGTCTCTCTCAATGGTCTCAAGGCGGGCTTTGGTCTGTCGTCTCCCCGACGTGACGTCATGCAATGCATTGTGGGGGAAATGAGAATCAATCCCAAACTGCTAAAATAGTAGCTACTTTTTCGTATTATATTACGTTTTGTGATACCCAACAACATCAAATACAATGAATAACAGTTTAAATGTTTATTACCAACAAGCAAATGCGCAAATTCGTTAGAAAATTAAACCTGCACCACGGCCTTTAACATGAACCGCTCCGCCGAAGGAGCCGCACATCCACACGCACCGGACACCAAAATACACACGTTTTCCATTTGCTAGCTTTTAAATAAAGTTGTGTGCAGTTATATGGTTAAATATGATTATTAAAAGTGTTCAATGTCTCCTTCCTGGTTGTTCCGACAACCTTCAGAACCGCTTGGTCCATGCCGTTAACAGGCGGCTCGCTTCGTGCGTGTGCTTGTGAAAAATATATTTTAAAGGCTGATTATTACGGTGTTGTATTATCTGTAAAGTAGCACAAGGTTAACAGTGTTTCTGTTATAACCCTCTCGCCCTGGAACTCAAAACACTTTCTGATGCCCCAAAAAATAAATCGAAATAATTACGTTAAAAGTGCGACGATTAGTCGACTATCAGCTTGAAATGGCGACTAAGAGTCGACTAAGAAAATCTTTAGTCGTGGGCAGCCCTACATTAGAGGATAGCTTTTGACATGGCTTGTAATGGGTAATCAACATCACACCTGGTGGTAAAATAGGGGACCTTTTAATGATTATCGTAAGCTTGAAGTTTGAAAGTATGATTTCGGGCAGCCCTCCTTTCCAATAAAAAAAAAACATTTGTAATTTTTTATGGGTCACAGACATTCGTACATTTTTTTATAGCACTATTGTTCTTATCAGTGAACGGTTAATGACCAGTTAACGAGTGTCGGTTATCGGTCAGAAAAAAAAGTCTGAATTAGCATCCTTCCATGGAGAAATAAAAACGATTTCTGATTAGAATTTTTTTCGAATCGATTTTGACAATGCCAGTGAGTACTCGATTACACAGTCGCACCCCTATAGGGGAAACGCTGGACATTCAGATTTCATGCAACAGATGTCAAGTGACCTGTTTTCTATTAATTTAAGCAGCGAGACATTGCTTTACATATGGCTACCATTATACAAATCCTCTACTGTCTAGCCTTTCCATAAGTCAGAGGCCATTGTAATCTGCATTGTAACCCTGTAGCTTGGGTTGTGTTATGAAGCCCTGCTGTTTTGTTTTTGTCTCTGGTCTCCAGGTGAGGCTGCGGTGCCAGAAGGGGATCCCCCCAGCACTGCGGGGCCGTGCCTGGCTCTACCTGTCTGGGGGGAAGGTAAAGAGGGAGCAGAACCAGGGCAAGTTCCAGGTCAGCCAGCTCCTTGCGCAACTCCTTCTGCTGTGTTCATAGTGTGTTTATTTGTTTTATGAATGTGTGTTAATGTATATTGGGGGTGTCACGAAATTAGCTTTCGATTTCAATCGAAATCGAATTGTGACCTTAAAGTCAAGTCAAATCGAATCATGGATTTGGAGAATTGTGACACCCCTAATGTGTGATTGTGTGTGTATGTATGTATGTATGTATGTATGTATGTATATGTATATGTATATATATATATATATATATATATATATATATATATATATATATATATAGTGTTTTTTTTAATTTTGTGTATGTCTTCTATGATTTTAAACATAGTAATGTGCTATTTTGTCAGTGTTGCTAAATGACATATAATAGCGTTTTGCAGAAAAAGTTGTGGTCCTATGTCTTGGCCAACCAGTTTTTGAACGTTCTACTCTGACGTCAAAATGCCTTTTTGAAGGCACTTGATGTGTGACGCTGTGACGCAGATGCAGAGGGTATACACCACAGTGTGTGTGGATATGTGAACCTTTTGGTTCACTTAGAATGAGCCGTTTATATCTACATGGGGAGCGGGTCCCCTTCCACGGAGGCCACCATGTTGCACCGCCATGTTTAGACAGTAGCCCAGAATGGACAAACGGCTGTAGAGAAATAAAGCCTTCGCATAGCCGTTGCATATTGTTGTTGAGACTAAAATAGATTTGTTTGCCAACGTTTAGTAGCTGGCCTGGGGGGGGCGGGGGGGGGAGTTCTCTCGCGTTCAATACGTTTTACAATAATGTCCGCCCTCCAGGGACGTCCTGACATCAAAACTAAAAATGACATTTATAGCAGGATAGCGCTACTGTGGTGGTGTATTAAGATAATCTCAATAGCAGTTTATCTAGTTTGAAAGTGTTTGTTTTTTTTAAGTTAAAGATTGGATATATTCACACTCTGAATTAGCGATGGGACATGGTAAACTAAAGACGCAATTGCCGGTACGAGTCCCATGTGTCTAACGGTGTAAACCTGCCCAGGAGACAGTCGGGCAGGAGCACTACTCTCTATAGAGCCATCGTTTGGTCAATATTTCTACACAATAGACAAATTACAAAGTACCCTGTCCTAAACAATAGCCTAACTACAGTGCAATTAAACCAGATACGTCTCAGGTTACAAAATGTTCAGAATGGATATAACATTAAAATGGCTGTTTAGAAGTGTAACCCGCTAGCTCTACAACAGTAAAAAGCAGGTAAAAAACTGCGTGGCCAGTGAAGTTCCAGTGTGAATGTAACACACATACTGTATACAGGTGACTTTCGATATTTGTACATTGGTGAAACTATCGCAGACAAAAAAACAAAACGGGTACACAAGTACTCGTTGAGATTTGGACCGTGTATTCAATTACAGTTTTCTGGTATTTATTGCCCCCCTAGTACCTACTGGTACCTTACTGGCCACTACAGGCCACCGTAGCTTCTCCTACGTCATTGGAAAGGGAAAGGTGAGGGGGGGTATTCAATTTGTTGTAATCTGCAACCTCACAGCTAGATGCCACTACATTTTACACACTGTACCTTTAATGTTGTTTGCTACGTCCGAGAAGATTAAGTTCCATGGACACTTAAAGTATCCATGTGCTACACACCACGGTGTGTAACACATTTCATACACAACATTGCTCATTATAACTATCCAAAAAAATCACAACGTTGCCATGGGCAATAACCATGGGGATAAAACCTCCTTCCTAGAACTCTCAGCCCAAAACACATTTTTTTAACTGTGTTCAAATTTTAGCTGAAACAAAAGCTTCATTTGCCCTTTTGAGAACACAATTGTCATTTACTTTTGTTCAGGAAAATTACAATTGACAATTAACATGATCTTCCTAAATTGGAAAAACATACAGTAAATAAAATAAACAGTTTGTGTGATGAAAACGCCAAGCATGTGTCTGTCTAGGAGCTAGATAGCCAGGCAGGAGACCCCAAGTGGCTGGACGTGATCGAGAAGGACCTGCACCGGCAGTTTCCTTTCCATGAGATGTTTGTGTCACGCGGAGGGCATGGGTGAGTAGTGCCATGACCTCATCTCACAATGGAAGAGATTTCAAATGTCCTGTTTGACATTACACTTAACTGGCGCTCTCGCTCTCGCTCAACCATGCTCTCTCTCTCACCCTCCCTCTCGCCATGTGTGTCGGTCACGCGGGTGTGTTTGTTTTTCTTATCCATACAGGCAGCAGGATCTGTTCCGTGTTCTCAAGGCCTACACGCTATACAGGCCGGAGGAGGGCTACTGTCAAGCCCAGGCCCCCATCGCCGCCGTGCTCCTCATGCACATGCCTGCTGAGGTAAGCGGTTGGATGGCTGTACGAACACCACCGTGTCTCTCTTTATTAGGCGCTCTCTGTATGATCTGTGTAAACACACTGCCCATATGGACTCACAAGGAGACCTGGGCTAGGTTCGACCGATATGGTTTTGTTAGGGCCGATACCGATACTGTTTATTAGTAATCAAGGTAACCGATATTTGGAACCGATATACATTTGCAGTAAAAAGTCTTGGTGTCAAAATTTAGAATAACACAAACTCCAACACAAAACTTTGTTGAAATTCCTTTAGCATATGTTTAATTAAAAGAGAACATTCTAAGATAAGAACATTACTTTAAAAAATGCAGGGAGCTCCCAGCAGCATTTCTAATAAAGTTAACTGATCATTTTAATAAACAAATAAATAAATAAACAAAATAGCTCCCGGAAGTTTTCTAAAGTAAATAAAGTACAAATCAATAAAAGTAGTACAATTTGAGTCTCAATTGTAGTTGTGGGGTGAGACAGAGTATGACCGGCCCTGGTAAGTGACAAACTAAAAAGATAAACAGTTAGATAAACAGTTAGACTACATACAGACAGCTTTTGTTTTAGCTTGTTCATAACATTTCGCTGTTAGCTTAACACAAGCACCGCCAGAAACTTTAGGGGTCCTATAACCGCCAGACCCGACACCCAAGAGTGTCTGTATCCTTTTGTTTGGCTGATAGGCCATCTCCCCTCTCCATCGCTAGCCTAGTCCTAACTAGACCTTCGTACTCATTTCATTCATACTAAAGGTCTAGCAGTGCTGTAGAGACAAACGATTTCTCACTTGAAGGCGGGTGCTGTTGAAGTTTAAAACCTATTGGCTCTGCCCAGTGCCTCTCTGGATCTGCCTTAACCAATCGCTAACGTTTGGTCGTGACGTATTTCATGTGCCAGAAACCACGTTGCGCGCAGTATACAAACGGCAGATGCAGTGAGCATTAGCATTAGCCTGGTTCCGCCCGCCTCCGTACTTGCGCTCAATAACTGAAATTCGCGCACAACCTCTACGTCACTGTTCTCAGGCCGCGCCTCCTGTTCGCTGATTGGAAGGCACATTTGAGGGAAAAGAAATCGTTCTAACATACAGCACGGCCAGACCTTAGTACTGAAGTGAAATGAAAATTGAGCGGAAGTACGTAGGCGGGCGGAGCCAGGCTACTCCATCGCTATAGCGCTGAATTAATCTCTATAGCAGCCCGCACACACCATACACAGCTAGATAGTCTATCTAACAGCTTGAACCCACACAAAAGACAAAGATAGCTTGTGTAGTTAGCAGTGTAAAATGTGCTAGTTTGCTATCTATTTTATTATTTATCTATGCAGTAATAGTCCGGTGACGGTCATTTGCGCTATATGTCATTCATTTCAGTACACACAAAGTCTCAGAGGTTATTGTGAGCAACACCCGCAAGTAAACTAAATGGTAAATATAATACAGGGGAAGCACTGTATAACATGTACGGGTGAGTAATGTTACGTTCCGCAATATGGTAGGTAAAATAAGCCACCAACGTTACTCAAAGTTATAGCTATCGCTACATAAATAAACTATTATCTCGTTATATACATATACAGTATATATCGTTAACTATATATAACTGCAACAAAGGGCATTATTCGGGCATTTTCAGTGTAACTGGGAAACTGGGCATGCTTGTCATCATAGAAATAGATCATAAGATTGTGGTGTTTTTGGAACTTCAGTGTAGAGGATTGTGATGTTTATTGCAACTTCGGCAATATCTGCTGCCTTACCTTGAAAACACAGCTCCGCTCACTGGAGCTGCTCAGTCTGCAAATGCGTTCCTCTGTGTGTGCCTGTCTGTGGCACAGTAGCCTTCAGTGTTGATAGGCTATTTCTTGTGACGTGTAACCAATCAGATAGTGCTGTGGGCGGGACATTGCTCGAGACCACAGAGCGGTGACTACAGACAGAGAGAGGCGGCTGCATCAGAGGCAAAGTAGCGCATTTTTTAATTGTAAAAATGCTAAATATCGGCTCCAATAATCGGCTAGGCCGATAATCGATTGACCCCTAATAAACACACTGTCCCAGGCCACAGTACTTCTCGAGAAAGACCCTAGTTAATAAACTTTTGTTGGATGTAGTTGAGATTAAGACATACTTTATTAATCCGAGAGGGGAAATGCGGGTGACACAGTAGAGAGTACAGTAAGGACAGTAATGGGAATGAAAGAGAAACAAACAATGAAAATAAGAATAAAAATGACAAAACATATACAAATATATCTGCAGTATATACGCAGAAATCTAAATTAGACTACTCATGTAACTCGTTTGCAGATGTGAAAAAATGTTTGCACACTTGTAATAATTCTAAACTACTGCAATGGCTTTTGGAAGTGTTAACGTTATTTGAAACAGCATTTTGCCATTGCTGCGGAAGGTCCATTTGGAGGTTATTTTTTAATTTCCTGTTTCACTTCTTTTCTCTCTTCTCTTTTTGTATTGAAATCAAACGTGTGACGTATGGCATCACATGTCAAGTGTTGCCTCCATGTTGCAGGAATGCATTCCCTGACATCGTGTGTATTTGTTTCCACAGGATGCCTTCTGGGGGCTGGTTCAGATCTGTGAGAAGTATCTCCCCGGCTACTACAGCCCAGGCCTGGTAAGACTGACAGCTGAGAGCCCTGTGGGGCCACATGGTCCCAGGCCTTCCTGAACAAATTAGTTCCTTATTTGCCACCAATTGCAAGCATTCTGCAGAGGCAGAATGCTTAGTGCCAAAAAAAATAAAAATCTAAGAAGGAATTCTGTGGCTTTGACTCGTGATTTAAAATTTGCTAGCTACGAGCATTAGCCACAAGTACTATTATTCTAGCCTGGAGTGTAATAATGCAGTATTATCCAAGTGGTTTGCTAACGTCAGAAATGACTTAACCAGTAAGATCAGTTCTGCAAGTTGGCTCCTGCCTGGTCTACATTGGCCAACCACAGTGCTGTTTCAGAAGTTTACTTCCCTTGCACGCCAGATGCGTCGATGGGACCAAAAGTTGAGGGATTCAAAAATTAAACACTTGCTTTCAATTTTGTTTAATATTTGACCATTCAAGACAGTGGTTTTATCCTTGACAATGTGTATTATTGTACGCATGTACAGACAATATTACATGTTATTACGAGTGTATTTCACTTCTGTGAATTGATGTGTAGTCAAATCTACACACAGAGCTTGTAAAATGAGATGTAGCTCACGACCAGGAAGGAGTAGTAGGAAGGAGATTTGATCCTCCAGGACTTGACTGGATGGCCAGCTGTGTGTCAGCCCACTGTATGTTCGTATCAGAGTTGAATCGTGTTAAATTATTGGTATAAATGTGAAGCTTGCTGCCTCGGACAAAATGTCTCTGAAGCAGAGGTTGCGCTAGACTTTTTCGTTGTCCGTCATTTTGACTGACAGGGTCATAAAAATCCCGTCATAATCTATTTTTACCGGTCACTTTAATTTTTTGAATGATAATGACATGTTCAATAGCATTTAATTTTAATTCATTTTTAATTAATATTCCGTCCAAACAAGCTGAACAAATAATCCACACCGTGGATACACACATCAAGCAGAAGAATATGTGAGAATATCGGCCGCCAGGCGATTCGCGTATAGTGGGGCTTGACTGTCAGCACACGGATATTTCGTGTATAGTGGGGCTTGACGGTGATTCATCACCACAATGCGGGCGGAAGCTAGTTGATCCACTAGTCAACATGCGGGAGCTAGTTGATCCACTAGTCAACACGCCCCCAAGCGAACGAGTTTTCAAGGTGGCGCGATGTCGCGGATAATTCGCCTATAGTGGGGCTTCTAGTAGGGTTGTGCCGATGGACGATGTCCTCGTCCATCGTGATGGCTGACTGACATCACGATGGAGAGCCACCATCGTGATGCCGTGCCTCCCTCGTCCGACACACAATAATCCTATAGTCTCTTCTATAGTTATTACCTAAAAACTTTGCAGGGATTGCTCTGTAAATACATTGAAAATATAACTAATGGTCCATATAAAGTGCTGTAAGTTAACTAGGGCTGCCCCCTAATAGTCGGCTTAGTCGAATACGTTTTCATTAGTCCAGCAAAAAGTAAAACATAAAAATAACAAGGCATGAGCATCGCAAACCGAATACATCCGTGGTCGCAACAAGCCCTGATTTAACTCATCGCTGCAGAAATACTGACCAATACACCTGGACAGGTATACACCTGGGCAGGTAAACACCTGGGCAGGTAGACACCGCTAGACACACGGGACTCATACCGGTGATCGCGGCTTTAGTTCCCCGTGTCTGATCGCTGTAATTCGGAGCGTGAATATCTGTTGAATATCTAATATCTTTCTAACTTTAAAAAATCACTTTTGTATTTTTTAAAACGATAGTCGACATCCCTCGTAACTACGCCGTGAAGGTCAACCCTCCCGGACTCCGCTATTAACATGAACCGCTCCGCCGAAGGAGCCACACATCCACACGCACCGGACACCAGAATACAAACAAACATGTGTTCCATTTGATTGCTTTTAAATAAAGTTATATGCAGTTATATGGTAAATACGATTATTAAAAGTGTTGGTCCGTTTTAAAAAAAACAGTCAATGACGGAAAATATTCGGTTAACGTGACCCCTGCTCTGAAGTTCCATTAAACTAACCATAAAAAATACTTTTTTGAATAGTCTTTTAAATATATATTTTTGTTCAATATTTGAACTGACTAGATAAAAAAGGTGCATGTTGATCATCAGGGTGTCTTGGGTGTGGCCTACAGGAAGCCATACAGCTGGACGGGGAGATTCTGTTCGCCCTCCTGCGCCGGGTGTGCCCCCTCGCCTACAGGCACCTGGAGAAGCACAAGATCGACCCCATCCTCTACATGACGGAGTGGTTCATGTGTGCCTTTTCCAGAACCCTGCCCTGGGCCTCAGTGCTGCGTGTCTGGGACATGATCCTCTGTGATGGTACATAAGCAATAAAGCATAACCCTTTATCATATGTTTATATGTGTACTATAATAACATAGTAATTAAATTAAATCTATAAATATTCACTGAAACAAGGTAGATTTTTAGTTGTTTTTTTTTCCACTTAACAAGAAGACATCTTTGTCTCTCTCTCCCTCCCCCCCAGGAGTGAAGATCATCTTCCGAGTGGGCCTGGTGCTCCTAAAGTGCATGCTGGGAAGTCGTGAGAAGCTAAAAGCCTGCCAGGGCCAGTATGAGACCATGGAGCTGCTCAGGGCCATCGAGCCCCGCTACATGCAGGAGGGCTTCCTGGCCCGGGAGGTAGGTGCACCGCAAACCTTCTCCACACTCATTTCACTTTTCAGTACTAGTTAAAGGATCTTAAAGTGAAGTTCCACCGGCACAGCCACGTTTTTATTAACTCATAGTGTAATTATAGTGTCCCAAGCTCTCGAAATGTACCCAAAACCCAAACAAAAACTCAGAATAATCTACAGATGGGAGTTGTATAATATTGTCTATTTACTACAACGTCCATGATGCATTGTGCTGCAAGCGTGAGTGGAGTCAGCCAATGGGATCTTGTTTTCATCCTGGTGAGAGAGCGGTCTGAGAGGCAGATATAAGCTTGGCTACCTTTTGTTTAAAGTTGCGTATTTTAGATTTGTCAACTTGTGGACTATGGATAACGTCATACCGTTTCATTGTACTGTGCTTGGTTGTACGGGATATCGAGCTGCTAAAGCGGCTGCCATCACACTTCACATGTAATTATTGAGCGTTGTAAAACATTTGCTGTAATGGACCCCAACATACAAAAGTATATGCATGTCCTTATTTGCATTTCAATAATAATAAAGTAATGAATACAAACTACAAGTTTTGCATCAATACACAATTTATTTGCGATAGTTAGTTGTCTGCCATATCACCACACGTATCATAAAGAAAGCCTCCAGAGAAAAGAAAGTCCAACATGGTGTGGAAACTCTTGTGCTTTAAAACACATTGATTACCTTCTTCAATCTTTCCGTGTTATTGTAATATATCCATGGTCTGTAACAGTAGATTGTTAGGACGATTGTGCCAGGTCCCACATCCACATCAGCTGGTGGGTTTGTATCGTATCGTGGACTGGTCTGTACCGTCTTCTGTAGCTGCTGCAGACATTGTAATCCTTCACAGTATAAATGCCATACCGCAATCTTTGTGAGCCTGCTGTGTTTTGGTAAACTCTGAAAATGGTAGTAAATGGCAATACTGCATAAATAAACATTGCCATAAAACTCATCCATGCAGCGATACCTTATTCAAGTCATACTATGACTTGAATGAGAGACACTAAACGGCAGGACTCTGAAGACACTGTTGCACATTTGCCTGCTGCCGTCTCCGCTTTAAGGTTTCCTCTTTGGTGCATTCTGACTCAAATAAATATCCATCATTCCTTCCATTCAGTAAGACTTGGCTGAAGTTGGTCCTCATTTGATCTGTAGATTGGTATGTAGCTCTTCAGGCTAACAACAACAAGGCAACTGAATCTAATGGACCCAAACTCCAAGCTGATTGGTCAGGGAGGGGAGGGCTCAGGGCTCTGAGAAAGCGCTTGTAGATTTTTGAAAAAACGTAAGTCCCGGGAAAAAGCCATTTACCGGGACATTCCGGGGAATAAAAATAGGAATATTTTGACCCACAAAACTTATTTATAAGCAGTTTTTTCATTTGTAGGCTTTTGTTTGGCAACTTGGAGACCATTATTCGTGGAACGTCCCTTTAAGGATTTGTAAAAATAAAACCACTTTAAAGACATTCCAGAGAACCTTTCTTTGAACCAGAAAGCCAGTTCAATGACAGCTTCATCCAGTACCCTCTTCTCATAAGTAGTCCAGCACTCAGCAGTAGGCAGGGCTCTGTTGGTTTCATATTTAACCATTTAATGGAGCGAGAACAAAGGCTGCTCAGAAAGGCAGCAGAGGGAAGACCGTTTTTGAGAGACAAGTTGAAGTGATCCAGAGGCCCCAGAGTGTTGGCTGCCCAGTGTCGGCTTCCTGGTCTGTGTCCACACAGACAATGGCTTCTCTCATTGCTATGGCCATCTTTTAAACCATGGCTGGCCACGCATTAACATTTGCCCCCGGGGCCATTTGGCATTTCCTTACAGTTCAGATTGGGAGCAAAAGTGTAAATGACCAGGCACACAAGCTTAGAAATGACACAGTACCCTAACCCCACCCCCCTGCCCTACTGCAAGTCTCAATAAATTGGTTGGTATGCTGGATTTCTTGGGGTTTGTAATGTAATAATGTTTTTCCAGAACTCATAGTGTAGTGGGTTTGGGTGTTTGACTCCCAGAGAAAAGGTAGGCATCCTCGCCCAACACACTACCTGCTCTTTAATGACCTGTATCTGAATTAGTTGAAAGTTGCTTTAGATAAAAGTGTCTGCTAAATGAGTAAGAGTATTAAATCGTAATATTGTGTGTGTGCGTGTGTGCGTGCATGCTTGTTCGTGTGTGGCAGATTGTGGAGGTTCCTGTGTCAGCACGCGACATCGAGCGGGAACACCACTCCCAGTTGAAGCGCTGGCGGAAGAACCGCGGCGAGCTCAACTTCAAGTCCCCGCCCAGGATGCATGGTGCCCGTGTCATCATGCTGGCAGAGCCTCCGCGCCGCCAGGACCTGCAGCAGAACCCCACCATCATCGTGGAGGTGCCCCCGCCCACGCCCCAGATGAAGAAGGCTGCCAAGACCAAGGAGGAAAGGAGCAGTATGAAGAAGAAGAAGAAGAAGAGTGTGAAGAAGTCCTCTCAGACCCCGGAGATTATCCCCAACCCGTACCCTCTACTCGAGGAACCCACACCACAAAACCAACTCCCGACGGTCCAGCCTCTGTTCCTTACCGAGATGCTCCCACCCCAACCACTACCCCCAACCCAACCGGAAGCCCAAGCAGAACCCCAACCAGAACCCCAACCAGAACCAGAACTGTTGTCCCAGACTGTGCCTGACACGGTTCAGCAGCAGCAGCAGCAGCAGACACCTACAAAAGAACCACCTCTCGCCACCAAAGAATCTCCTCTACAGAGGTCCACACACAGTCTCAGCAGCACAGAGCAGGATACGTACCTGTAGTGCCCTCTACGGTCCCAATGTGGAATTACAATCCTTTTTTTTAATACCCGCACCAGCACAGACGCAATGACAAAGCTGCCAAATGTTGCCACAGCTGACTTCACTACGTGTGTCATGAATGGGAGGTAATATTTTTTTTATATCACGCTTGCTCGATGAAGAATACACCTTGTTTGTACCGCATGTTGTGTCACATATATACATTAAGCAACTTATGCTAATGTGTCAAAGAAACCTCTGGTTCATTTATTTTATTTTGTAGGTGAGACTATAAGTGTTTTGTATGCAAGACCATCTTCACCACAATTCAGTTTCAGGGGAAATAGCAGAAGGTGCCCCATGCAGTCTTATCTTGTTTCTGTTCTTGTTCCTTGCTGTTGAATTCAATCAAATATTCTTGGTGTCATCTTCTGTTACAAGCTTGTTGAAATTTACTAATTGACAAACTGTCTTAAATAGTCTTGCATCTGGTTTCCGTCAGTGTAAGAGCCTTTTTTAATCACTAGAGGGCAGTCTTGTATTTTCTTGCTGCAATGCTAAGCAGAAAATTCAAGACAAACTTTAATTCTAATTGTTGTTTTTCTTCATATGTTACCTACCTTTACGGCAAATCGAATAACATTTACATTTTTTTTTCAGGAAACTGAAATGAAGCTAATCTTTTAACTCAAGTACGAAGCTCACTCGGAAATGTTTTGTAACTAGCCAGATTGTGTTTTGTATTTTTTCACTTTGAACAATATTTATTTTACAGAACAGTATATCAATTACATCCATTGGGCTTCCACGTGCCTTGGAATGTTTGTTGTCCAAATGGCAAGGTGTCTTGAACATTGGGTTTGGTCAATATGCAGAAAGCCCTATAACGCAGTGCACCCTGTGGCAGGCACTAGCAGACACTACACACAAGCACTATTTCCTTATTAGCTCGACCACAGACCTAATCCACCTAACATTCCTCACCGTTCGACACATTCCCAAGGGCTAATCTGTCTAAAAGCTTGTCTCTTTTTTTGCCAAATACACATCTGTGTTATGTATCCATATATATTTGTGCATGTAATTCCTGTATTGTCTTGGAAGGCATGTGAATGCTGGCAGATTAATCACCACCACCTTCTCTCCTGTTATCGCTCAAACATCCAGTTAGAGCCAAGTCCTTGTGCGGGGGGGGGGGAGGGAGAGAGAGAGAGAGTGTGTGTGTGTGTGGCGGTCACCTTCTGTCTAAACACTTTTTTGTGCTAGAAATCCCAAAGCAACTCGAGTCACTGTCACTTTGAGATGATTCAAGACCAGTACCTGTGAACATACACAACTTATTCTGTTTGAGAGGAAAGGGAGTACTACATGTTTTTTTGTTTTGGTAACTGCTACCGCTCTTGTTAGAGAACTGCACTCGTTTGCCTGGGAGTCAAGGAGCCCATTTGGGAGGATCCATTATTACTATCAAGATGGACAAGCTCTTTGTTGGGAGGATCCATTATCACAGTCAAGATGGACAATCTCTTTGTTGGGAAGATCCATTATCATGGTCAAGATGGACAATCTCTTTGACATAATCAATCATTTGGTGCACATGGTTAATTAACCCTTTGAATTGAATGTGTTCAAATCCATCATTATTGTTATTTACAATAGTGATGAGATTTACAATCTTGCAGAGAGAAAGATTTTTTACAAGCACACAAGTGTTGGCAAAAAAAAGTTTGTGTGAGTCATTCCGCTAAGAGCTTCTCTACAGCTAACCTACATAAAGCAATATATTTTGAGTGGTTAACAAATGGTCTACAGTGATTTAGCCCTCCACATTGTAAGCAAGTCTGCTTCATTTGTTTTGTTTTGCTGATATAATTGTTTAATTTAATGGTCTATGTGTAGATATTAAATGTTTGTTTTTTGCCAATATATGCCAATATGATTTTCTGGCCATCACTCACATCAAGGGAGGGATTTATAAATGATTTTAATGATTGTGGAAAAAAAACTTATCTTGGGAATATTGGGACATTTTGGTATAAACTTTTGTGCCATTTTTTTGTACTCTGGGGAGAGATTGGTTATTTCTTTTCCATTTGCAGCTAACAGAGTAGGCTTAACATGATAAATAAGAACTATTAATTATTTGAATTTTACAAATAAAGTTTTGTCTAAAATATAATTACTTTTTCATTGCTTAAGCCTATACGTGTATTACAGCTAATGCAATTCAAATTACAATACATTTGTCCATAACAATAAAAGTCAGTCTTCAGCCACTTTGTTATGCAGTGACAATATTTCCCCAGCAGGTGGAGAAAGAGTCATTCCTAACAATAAATGAAGCTGGACTCGAGACTGATGTTTGACCTCTCTTTCACATTTACGGGTTATTTCTCGCAATGAGCTCATCTCTCCCGAGGTCACCTGTAGCCCCCTTAAGCCACCTGGACTAATAACAGGTTGGGTTTTGGAACCAGCATTGTGCCTCAGGGTCCATAGCGTCCAGGGGAAATTGCTAACCGTTTGAACTTCAATAAGCCTTGTAACTCATCCTGATTGTTAGGGCTGTAGGCTTAGGTCACTACTGGCCCCAGGCATGAGTTGCTAGCAATAGTCAATTGTAAAAGTATTTATCATAATTAGCGTATTTAGATGAGGCGATTACAAAGACGCTTCTTCAGGAGAATTAAGTTTTAGCATTGTCATTTAAATAACCAATATATAGAATGAATGTCATTCAATAGCACACAATATTTATGCTAACATTGCAGGTAGTGCATAGATTTCTGCCTAATGTTCACTATTATTGGATATTATATAGGAATTAAATATCGATCAATATACTTTGTGTTCATACACACAGATGTGCTCGTGAAGTTCTGTCTTCTTCTGAAGAACCTTACGTTACAATGACCATGGTAGTAGGTGATAGGTAATATTATGGAGTAATGATTGTATGGCCACCGACATACGGGCCCGCAACAGTTAACTGGCCTGCTCCCTGTGGAATGCATGCACCGTCACGCTTTCCTCTCTCTGCTCAGCGGACACCTGGTCCCCTTTCAGTGCCACCGTGCCATTTGCATCTCAAAGGGGGATGACCAAAAAGGCCCTCTCTGTGCTCTCTTCCCAGCTCCCAGAAATGATTTGATTTATCTCTCCCATCAACGGAGATATGGGACCTTTTTTACTTAAAAAGGGGCACGTCCCAGCCCCCCCCCCCCTTTGCTCATCCCTGGTGCGCTGGGGATGGGAGAGCAGGGAGGCGAGGGGTTAAAACAGAGACTTGTGATCCCCCTTCGTGTGATTGGCGTGTGATCGGCATAGCCCCCACCACATTGGTGGTGGTGGTGGTTGTCAGGGAGATGGTGGGGGTGGTGGTGATGGTGGTGGGGATGGTGATGGTGGTGGTGGGGGTTGTCAGGGTGGATAGGAGTGGTGGTGCAGAGATGATGGGCCTACTGGGGTTTGGTGGGGTACAGGCATACGGTCAGAGCAAAATCACTGTGTGTGTGTGTGTGTGTGTCAGTGTGTGTGTGCAGAGCATGGCAGGTTGGTCAGGCTCTGAAGGAGAGCGTAGCAGCAGCAGTGGTGACATACAGCACCTTGTGTAATAGCTCACACAGGTGAGGACGACATGTCGATCAAAACAGTTATTTACCGCAGTGGGTGAAATCAGAATGAGTCTTAGTGTAAGACACCAGAAGGGGCCACGATCCTGCACCATAGCCAAGGTGGAAAATCTATCTATCTCAGAGGTTCACTCTAAAATACGAAGCACTCTTCTTCAAATGTTTAAGAGAACATGTGGTATGTTCTGTTATCTCTTATCTTGGTACTATGATGAATAGTTTGCTTTCCCCAGTGCAAAATTATCACATCTATGGTATATATGTACGATATATTTCAACACCTTGGCACGGTCCATTCTCTGGCCATTAAGGTCGTTCCTGCAGACAAACACAGTCTTTCTAAACAAAGTCTTCTAAGTGGACTCCATTTGGTCTGATATATGAGGTTATTTCTACTCTTTTCCAAACAGAAACTACTTTTAGTATGGCTCATAATGTTTTCAGGCTTGACCTGGAGCTATTTTTGCTTATGATTCTTTGGGCATTTATTCTGTTTGTACTGTATCCTGTGGTGGCCATACTTGGTATCTGCATATGTTTAATACTGAGTGAGTAGATTTAACAAACAATAACACTAATTCCCTGGGGTACAGTTAATGAGTACTTTAAACATCACCACAGTTCTCAATCCAGTGACTCCCAGGAGGAAATCCAGTTCTTACAGAAAAAAAACATAAATTCTCATTTAATTAGTTTGGCTTCTAAGAACAGCAGGTCAATGTCATCTGAATCAGCAGCAAGGCTTTCTTTTATCTTCTATCAGGTGAGATCGGGACATACAGGTAAAAAGCCCAAAGTGTGTGAGGTTGTCGACGATTTTGCTAATCACCTGCTCGCTGCTAAGCATACAGGACATTTCAAGAGATGGGGGGTGGTGTGGGGGGAGGGGGGTTACACAGGGGTGAATACTGCACACCTGTGGACCCTACGAGGCTGGTGTGTGTCTGTGTTGTGTGTTGTGTTGTCTGTGTGTTGAAGCCGTCTCAGCTAATCTTCAACAGTTGCATCCCCCCACCCTCCCTCCCTTGCATCTTGCTGACCTCTGAACCCCGCTACATCCCTCCAGTTGATCCCTCAGTGCTGGAGGCTGAGTACAATTATGGCTGCAGAGTCTTGTCAGGTAAATGAACTGTGAAGCGCACACCACATTCTCAACACTGTCAACAGAATGTTTTCCTTGCTTTCCTCTCTCTTCATGTATCTCTGCTCTTCATGCCCTCCAGGTAGATATAAAGCTGTAGTTCCATCAGTTCATCTGTTGACTTGAATTATTACGATTCTTTCGGAGCCCCTTGACATTTACTGCTCTTAGAACAACAAGAGAGAGAATAGTGATGACGACGGTATATCAACTAACTCACCAACTGCACATTATTCACAGCTGGCCTGCCACCCTCTTTATCCCTGCTTCTTAAGGGCTTACCTCATTCCACGGCCTCATCTGCTCAGGGTTGTAGGTGCCACTGATGATAAGTAATTAAAAGGCCTGTGTAGAAATCTAGCTGCTAAATGGCTCTCTCCAGGGTGTTTGTTGACCTGTGTGTGTGTGTGTGTGTGTGTGTGTGTGTGTGCGTGTGCGTGTATGTGTGTGTGTGTGTATGTGTATGTGTGTGTATGCATGTAGTGCTCATGCCTGTGGAGAGCTCCTGGCCAGTAGGTGATGAGTTACAGACACAGATGGTGGGCATCAGCAGCAGGCGGGCCGGGGGCAGATTAGCAGCAGCCTGTGTCTGGCCCAGCCCAGTCCGACTCCCACCCGGGGTCCCAGAGGGAGAGCCTGTCTGTAACCCTACTCGCCTTGGCAAGCCTGTTGTGTTGACGGAGGCAGACCACGGGCTTATCTCGTCTCAGTCCCCCCCCCCCGCCCCCCCCAATCAGTGGGACTAGTAGGGCTCCCAGTGAGTCAGGGTGGGGTTGGGGGGGTGAGTTAAGTCCAGTGTGATTCTGCATGTGACCGACTTTGGTCGGAAAAGAGAGTAGGGTTTGGCATTGCTTTATCGGCATTTGGCACTGATTCTGCAATTAGTCGAGACGTCTTCCACCACTGCAGCCTTATCGCCACTCCATTGGACCATTTGTTTTGTCTAACCGGCAAAGCCTGTGTTATATTTACAACTCTTTATAGCCCACACTCTCTGTTCTGGGCCTTGGTCTGGGGCTTCCCCTGTTCGCTGAGGTGCCTCGCATGTCACCTCCACTTGGATATGTTTGTAGTTTAGTCTTCCTCTTTGTGAAAAAACAAAACATGAATGGTTACCAGTGCACCATCACCAGTGCCATCATTTCATATCCTTGTTGCAGCATGCAGGAAGCGGAGTTCAAACTGTCCAGGTCGTAGGTCAACCAGATGCATTATGGGAGACACAGGGGGTGAGAGGATTCGGGAGAGATCCTGGGTAGCTGGTGGGGGTTAGTGTTTGGGTCCTGTTTATTTTATAAACACAAGGAGCAGATTAGTATTGGAGCCAGACCCCCCTCAACACCACCACCCGACCCACGGCCATATGGGGAGGATGTCCTCTGTGTTAGAAACCTCTTAACTAACTTTTGCGTCCCAACGCAGGGCCCCCTCCTGCACGGCCTCTCTGGCTTGTGTTCTCCATTCCCCACCGGCTCATTATGGGATGCCATCACACTTAAAGAAGAAACAAATAGATTGCCCACGTCTTTTGGAATAAGACGGAGCATGAACAAAACAATCAACCCACAAGATCCAGTGTTGGCAGGTGAAGCCCCTCACCACTGGGAGGTCAAAACAGGAAGCGCTACCCCCACCTACCCCCCCACCCCTAGCGCCAGGCTGATGAGTCCTGCTTGAAGATGTTTGTGTGTGGCTCATCTCCTGGAGACCAGCAGCTCTTTCCTGCCATTGTTTTGGAGCCAGGGTTTTTGTTTCTGTGTGTGTGAGATGTGATGGCAGTAAAGTGTCTTTGATGACCCATCTGTCAATGGCTGCTCTCTGAACTCATGTGTGTCTGTCTCCTCACACACTGAGGAGCTGCACAGACACATTGGTCCCATAGTGGGGTAAGGTACTGTCACTTTTATATGAAACACACACATAATACATATTTTTCATGAGTGCACTGTGTAGATCCAAACCAAATCACAAGTTAGAGTCATACTGCGGACGACTGCCACCGCTTCTAAAACCCCTTGTGAAAAAAAGGAATTGCCATGCTTTTTGCGTGCAAGTTAATTTTCAACATGGAGGACATAGCAAATGATTTATTTCAACATTGTAGCTTTGCGTTGGGATGAAACACATGTTGGCTGGCTCCGAGAACAGACAGGGATGCTGTTAGAATGATTAACGGCCGAGTTGTGCCAGCGAACCATGGGGACGGCCGTGGAAGTCCTCTGTAGGGAAGCCAAGTATGTACAGATAATGTACTGGAGTCCAGAGCTACATTCAATTCTCCTCCCCTGAAAGATGTAGGTTCTGTAGTCAGAAACTGATGTCCAGCGGCAGACGATGACAGCGTGATAACGATGATTTAAAGGTGGTCATTAGAGACCAACATATATCACTTTCAGAAGCCAATTAATGTCAGCTAGAGACTAGTGTTGGAATTGTATTTATTTTTTGATATTGCTGTTTGGTTTGAAAACCTAGACAAGAAGTTAGGGAGCTAATAGGCAGCCAGAAAAAGCAGCTGTGGCCATCAATGATTCAGCTGTACGTAGGAAGATTTAACGTACAGTAAACATCTCTATCCATCTTCTGTATTCTTACTTCAAAAATGTAAAAATGTTGTTTAAAATATAATTGTTACCCTGTGGAACAGGCAATCAACCAATGTCATAAGTATGGTAACATTTGCCTTTTTATTAAGTACACTTTTTGGTTTGTATATCACACAATTTCAATAACTTGAATGATTCTAAGATGAGGCCAATGGAGATTCACAGCCATGGTGGGATAATAAAGTTCTGTTCTATTCTATTTTCTTTTCTATTCGATGTACTGCTAAGGTGTCATTATGTGCAGGCATGGGATGGATCCCATGCCAGGCGAGGTGTGAATATAAGTAAGTGCGCTGTCCTTGCTCTCATTGGAGCAGAGAATACAACCCCCTGTGTGTTGATGCTCCTCCAAGCTGTCGTTATGGAGACCAGAGGAGGAGATGGCACAACTCCAGCCATTTAAAAAAAAAATGTTGATGTGCAGCAAAATCCTCCTGCTTCTCCTTCTACTTCTCCATGGACCATGTGTCTTGGAGTACTGTAATAATACCTTCCTTGAGAACTGGGGCGGGGTAGAGAAAAAAAAGGAAAAAAACACAACCACCGCAAAGCAAGTTTCCCATGGTAACAGAGAGAGAGTGGGTCAGTGCTCTCACTGGTGGTGTACAGTGAGAGCACAGCTCCTAGCTCATATATCACCATAAAGGGTGTTATGTCTGCAGAACTGTGCAGACCCAGGCATGTGTGTGTGGGGGGGGGGGGGGGGGGGGGAGAGAGAGAGGTGGGGGGAGATGAGGGTCCTGTGGTGGAACAAGTTAACACCAAGGTTATAGACCCTCGGCAGATTGAAACAATTCTGAAAACGATTGTTTCTGAATGTGCACCCAAAACATTGTGGATTCAAGTTGGATTACCACTCCCAGGGCTTGTGATTCTTGATTAGGTGCCGTAATGCCTATTCACTCAGATGCCGCCTTGCAGTGTGTTTAAAAGACCCTATGAAGGGGTTCAGTTGTAGGACACCTTTAAACTCCTAATCCTCAATTCATGCATGAGGCTGACCTGTTAAGGATTATAGATTATCTATAAAAAAAAAAAAAAGATAACACAAGGGTGACATGGTATACATGCAGAGAAATGTATGATTAAAAAACTAGTCAAACATTTGATCCAAATGGGGACCCTTCCACCTGGAAATGAACAAACCGCCTTCTCTCTGCTGGAGTTGAATTGTAGCCGTTGCAGCGATGCAACATAATTATATCACATCTGGAGTTTTCATGAATCTGTGCTCATCTAGTATGCCTAGACATCGTTAATCTGCTGACGTAATCCCGATTGCCTGTGTACTGTTGTCACCCTGACTCAAGCACAGTCTGGCATACTGCCTAAGTGCCATCAGGCCTGGGAGGGAAGTTCATCATGAACGGAAAGTTCAATTCATCTTTTTTAGGAGGGAGTTTGGAGTGAGGAGGTGGGTGTTAGAAATGTATGATAGCGGATGGGGGACTATGACTGATTTTGCGAGTTACATGACCCTTGGGGTGTTTTGGGGTGGGGGGTTAGAGGCCCTGAGAAAGCCGGTACTCAATGGGATGGCGTGCAGGTGGCGCCAGGCCGTGGAGATTAGTGTGGAGGGGAGAGAGAGAGAGAGAAAGAGTGGACAGCGGCTGCCAGCGATAGCAGCAGGAAAGATAATAAAGCAGAAGGTGTTTCCTGTGAGTGCTCCCTCAGGAACCGCTCTCCCGCTCCTCGCCAGATACATATAGTACACAACAACACGGCTGCCATCTTGACTCAATCCCCTCCCCCCACCACCAACACCCACTCCGAGACCGCGATCAGCTGAAAAAAGATCAACAGGGGTGTTTCTCATTCTGTGCATCCTGGGACTGAGTCAGGTCCACTGTCCTGCTCATCACACCATCCATCCCACTGTGACCCGCTCATTTAGTCACTCTCAGGTGCTCCAGAACCATACTGTTTACAAGTTCTCATGGCTGTATTGTTTTGTCGTGGGCTTCCCTTCTGCCCGGCCAAGTGAAACAATGGCTAAGGCAAAACACACAAAATATGACCTGAGATATGAGCCATGACCCTTTTACCTCTTCACTAATTGCTCTGCAGGTGATTCTGCTGATGTTCCGCCAATGTTTGTTGCATTCAGGGATGCCGTCACATATGGCAGTCAGCTTGGGCCTCTCCAGATGTCACACAGGTGCTCTCAATTTCTTCACAAATCAAACACTCACGCGTGCAGCCTTTGAAAGCCCCACACACACACATTTTGGGATTTCAAATTGAGCTGCATAGGGTGGGGAAAGTCACTATAGAGAGCTTTTGTTTGGCCGAGGCCGTGTTGGCAAGCTGTTGGTTCCATCTGAGAGAGCTTCCAGGAGCCCACCGCAGAGGCCAGCTGACTCCCTGAGACCCTTTAATTAAATAACAATGGGTCTCTCTCTAGAACACATACCGTATACTGGCTGACTGGTAGTGGCCCAGCGATTCCTCATCAAAGATACCTGGTAGAAAAGACATGGGCATGCTGGTTGAGAGAGAGAGAGAGAGAGAGAGAGAGAAATATGGATAGACATGTCAGCATCTGTGTGTAATGTATCTATAGGTGAGTGGGAGAAGAGGGAGGGAGCGTGTTCGTCTAACAATTAAGGTTGTATCCGCGTCAAAGAACAACTGAATAATCAGGAGCCTCTCGGCTGTAGATGTACTTGATTGGCTCTTCCTGTATCCTGAATGATCCATTGGCATGAAATTATTAAGGAGTGGCAACAGAAGGAATAAACGAGTGCCAGAACAAACAGTCTAACAGTATGATAGAGAGAGTGAGAGAGAGAGAGAGAGAGAGAGAGAGAGAGAGAGAGAGAGAGAGAGAGAGAGAGAGATTGTGTGAACAAACTTCAATGTGAATAATTATATATTATTATATCCCTCCATAAGAAAGCATGGGAATACCTCACAGCCAAGGGTTTTCACGCTCTGATGATATACCCATTTATAATACAGTGAGGTCATGCTTGACCAAGACAATACTGAAAGCAAGCCTTTCAAGGCAGGACAGAGGCACTGTGTATACCATTACTGGACATAATCTGCAATAATAATCATGCGTTAATAACACAAGTTCCTCACTTCAAGTTGTCTGTGGTACTTGGCAGACTCAGACACAATCCACTCTGTTTAAAAAAAAGTGTCAAAAGTATTCACATTCGTTACTCAGGTAGAAGTATAGATACTAGGGTTTAAAAAGACTTCTGTAGAAGTTGAAGTATCAACTCAAGCTTTTTACTCAAGTAAAAGTCTAAAAGTACTGGTTTCAAAACTACTTAAAGTATAAAAGTAAAAGTAATGTACTTGGTCTGACGTCACGCAACTATGGTCAATGTCGTGCACCTGGAACGCTTGGAGGTCGGAAATCGGAAATTTCAACTGGGAAATCCAACTTTTCTGGAACGCAGCATATGTCATGTGCAGGTGCGATCGATCGCCAAAACCAATAGGGTGTCGGAATGGTAAATGTTTATACATCTCATCCAACCACAATCAAATAGGTTTTGGTGTGTGTGTTTTTTTTTAACGATGACAAGCCGGAATGAAAACAGCCGAAATGAAATAGGAGTAACAAGGCTATTTTTAAAATGTAAGGAGTAGAAAGTACAGATAATTGCGTGAAAATGTAAGGAGTAGAAGTAAAAAGTTGGCTGAAAAATAAATACTCCAGTAAAGTATAGATACCCAATATTTCTACTTAAGTAAAATAACAAAGTATTTGTACTTCGTTACTTGACACCTCTGCTTTCATCCCTAATAAATCTCAATAATAATTACATAAACATTAACCCATGACTTTTGGACTTTTAGTTAGTTCTGCAGTCATGACCAGGCCAGTACTCTGTGACATACAGTAACTTATTCAAGTGTGAATAATCCTGTGTTGGTTCAATGAATTCATCAAGGGGGCAATTGCAGTGCAGTGGGTGTCAACAACACCTCGGCCACCAGCCCTGATGTCATGGGAGAGGCCACCATGGTGGATGGGGGGGCGGCCTCAGAGGGGGGGAAGAAGTCATAGGTCTTCTATAGGGAAATAAAGGACTTTTTTCACAATGCCCTCCCAGTCACCCAAAGGCCAAGAACATGGTTCAAATGTGGACATTTGAGAAGGGACAAAAAAAGGTTTACAGTCCACAGACACGCCGTTAACCCCACACATGTGTCTTCACACAAGATCCCCAACAAAGCATCAGAAGATGAGAGAATGAACCAGACACTGTATTGATGATAGGGATGGTAAGACCGGATGCAGGCTGTGACGTGAGACAGGATGGGAGCCAACTCCCGTTTGGTTTGCACGTGTTGATCCTGGTTCTCTGTGCTTAGGGTGTGCAATCATCAGGACTAGGACGACCAAGCCGCTCTGCTTTGAAGTCGTACGGCACCATTGGGGGTTGTCAGAACTGTGGGTGCACATGGTGTGGCGACAGTAGAGGTTTGTCTCGGGGCTTGGTCACGGTGTGATAATCCATAGTGTGTTCTGGCTTCCAGTTTCATATTACGGCTGTGTTTTATGTGTTTTACACAAACACATACACAGACACACGTACACACACAAGCACAGACACACACGCACATACACACACGCACCCACAGACACAGACACAGACACACACACACACAGCTGCATGTTTCCACGCTGGAGATAGTGTGATAGGCTTCTCTGCTCATGTGACTCACACCATGAATAAAACAGTGTGACCAGATGAGTATCTAAGCTACGACCACCTTTGGCAGGATGAGAGTAGTTTCGCTGAGTGGATTGAGGATGAGGCATCATCCCACAGGATGCTCCTTTTCTCACACCATGGGAAACCTGCTGGCCTTGCCGTACACACATACATTTCACTAGACCCTTCTTTAACAAATGTGCTGCTGCAGCTAATTTACAAGCTAATATTGTTACTGGCTGTATTACAGCCAGTAACTGACTGTAGCATTAATGCTAATAGTGCAGGCTTTCTCTGTAATGTACAAAACAGAAAGAGGGGATATACATGCTATTAAATGGCAAGGTTTGGCAGCTTTTTGCTTGCTTACAAAAACGCTACTGCTAGACTTTTAGCATTACACAGATAGCACTGCTATATCCTGCTAAGTAGCTACATGGTTACCTTGGTTTATTAACAGGAAATGTGTGGTCAACTACTTATAATGTCTCTTAAAATATATGTTTTTAGACAAAGACCAAGTTAAAATTGTTGAACAGCAAACAAAGGACATGTTAAGGAACCTGACCAAGTTCTCCTCTAGTGTGTGTGGATACCTGAGAGTCACCTCAGGCCTTGCAGTGGGGTGCTGAACGATGCTATCTTCCCCTCGCTTCCTCTCCCCTCACAGCTCCTGTGCTGTCCCTATAAAAACAGGAAGAGGGTGTGTTTGGAGAGCCAGAGCTGAGGGCCCCTCTCCACTGACCCCGGTGTGTGTGTGTGTGTGTGTGTGTGTGTGTGTGTGTGTGTGTGTGTGTGTGTGTGTGTGTGCGTGCATGTGTGCGTGTGTCTTTACTGATATAATTGCTTTCAGGGAGGGTGTGTGCCTATGCATTGTGCTCCTAGAATAACATTCAGAGCCAGCATGCAGGTCTGCGGTTACACACTGACATGCTAGTTGAAATATGTCACTATATTAAATGTAACGCTTGTATATAAACACATTTAAGTCCATCTATCTATCTATCTATCGCTCTCTCTCTCTCTCTCTCTCTCTCTCTCTCGCTCTCTCTCTCTCGCTTCTCTTTCTCAATCAATCAATCAATCAATCAATCAATCTATCTATCTATCTATTGATAGATCGATCTATAAATCTATCTATCTATCTACAGCCCAGCATGGGGTCTTCCTGGCCTTGTTGTAATGTTTGCTGGAATGTGGCCCCAAGGAGGGGCCCGTAGCCACAGAGAAGGTGGTGTCGGTCGGGGATTAACAGTGGTCTGTCCGTGGTCCTAACCCACCACAGCAGGAGCTGTCATGTCCACCTAGGAGCCCTGCAGCTGAGCCTTACTCCGCTAGGGGCCTCGGTCAGGGGCCAGGGTCGGGTCACACAACGCTGACTCCCCTCAGTTACTTGGCCTTCTCCCACTCTCAGACATATGACCAGACAACCCACGCCCCAGCAACAATAGAGACAGAACCAATCAGAGGAAATTCTCTATTGAATTTATAATGAATTTCCACTTCTCTATACCTATATATTTGTAATTATTCTGGTGCTCAAATAAACAAAACAAATGGAATTGCAGTCTAGTTAGTGTATTTTAATAGTAATGTGTTGATGTTCTGTGGTTTTAAACCTCAGGGGGTTGTTTTTTGGACAGCTACAGTTTGGTTGACATGTTTGTGGGAGGTTTCATCACTGAAAAATATGTATGTACCAATTGTTTTTTGTGATGAAGTGATCCGTTTGGTAGATTATTGCCTCCTGCTAGTGCTCTGATACGATTTTTTCCCAAGTCCACATATCTGGAGAACTTCTGATTTATTACAAACAAAATTACACATGAGCTTAAAGGGGTTGTAGACAACTTTTCAACTTTTCCCACCCTAGCGTTTCAAAGTGGTATTATTTTTGCGCCGCTGTCTCAAAGACAAACCGGATCGCTTTCCGTTTCCTCCAAGCCTAGCAACCACAAACAACACAAGACGCGCATCTGTTTGGAAATCTCTGCGAAGGAAACAATCAACACTTTGGAAATAATAAAGAAAGAAGCATGTTCACTGAGGAGGTAAAGTGAATTTGGCATAATTGTATTTGGGAACAGGCAAAAGCTATTGTAATGATGTGCATTGCATAGTAATACCATAGTTGGAGTGTTGCTATCGGCAGCAGGGGTTGGCGTCGGGGTGGAGGGGGAGTAGAAGAAAACATTAGGAGGAAAACGTGAGTTTATTCATTCATTTAGTCTATAATGGAGACATGAAAACAGATACAAATTCTTTAGTATGTGTTGAGAAAAGCGAACTGGGTTGGTAGCCTGACTGGATCGCAACGACATTGGGATCGAGTCGCGACATGAGGTTTATTCAGGTAGTATACTCAATTCAAAAACGTAGCATACAATATAAGTAGTGTCATCAGATTGGCTTTACTTGGGTTGTTCCACCGTCCGCCATTTCCACTAATAGCGGAAATGGCTAGCTATCGGTAGCTAATCGGGATAGCTACCGATAGCTACCGGGTAAACAAAAGCACTATTCCTCCTGGTTTGGTTGCACGTGCAATGGCTGACGCGTTTTCTTTGTGCCGTAAAGTGAGCCTTAATTTTCCCCGGGAGATCGTACCCGGTGGCAGACAGAGCTGCATAGTGAAAGCGAGGCTTACAGGGAAGCTAAGGGAAGCAATCTAAACGCCGATGGTGTCATTATTCTGTAGCCATTACACTGTGCAATCAACATTTACTTCATATTGATACGTTAAAGCAAAAAAGTTGTCAACAGGATCTTTAATTAAAAAACATGCAAGATTAAGATTACAGTTAATGGATTAAAAGAGGAAACAGGTTGCTGAGTTCTCGATATGCAAGTCATTTGCTGATTGGCACACCTGATATGACTTCCTCAAACAGCAAGTCACAGTGTGCGTATTTAAGATCTAAAGTTTAGTTAATTTTGATGTTCTGATCACCATGATAAACTTATGAAAAAGTTATGAGAAGTTATGAAAAAGAATATAAACATTGTATTTTTTATTGTACTATTGACCCAATATGTCGAGCCATTAGGGCCTATTAGGTCTAATAAATTCTTAAATATCACTTTGCCTCTGCTTTTTTAAAAAGCATAAAGTACATTACAAAAGGTATAGAGTTTACTTAACTTGACTTGATGTCAAGTGACCAGCTACTTTTAAACAAAGTAGCTGCTTTTAACTGTACTGCCTACTACAGTTTCCTTTGTGTCAGTTGACTTGACCATACAAGGCTTACATGGGGACTATGAGTCGTAGTACAGCAGAGGTTGTCTGCATCTTCAATGGGCCCCTCACCGGGTGTACAGTCAGCAGCTGGATGGATGACATACAATCCTGCATCCGCCTGGGAGACCCGCTGTATCTGTTACACACCCCTCATCACCACCACCGGCGCACAGCTTTAATAAACTTAAACAATAACATTGTCTGTAGCCAGACTATTAACGGCACCGTCCCTGACTTTCCCGCTACTGTATTCCCCACCTTCATTGTTATGGTATAATCCTTCCTCTCTCTGTAATTCTTTTTGATATTATGAATGCTATAAATCTTTCCCAGCCCGAATCTCATTTCCCCTTTCTCTGTTGGCTGCGCACAACAGCTGGGAAGAGCTCTGTCCCACTTCCCTCTCTCTCTCTCTCTCTCTCTCTCTCTCTCTCTCTCTCTCTCTCTCTCTCTCTCTCTCTCTCCCTCCCTCTCTCTCTCTCTCTCTCTCTCTCTCTCTCTCTCTCTCTCTCTCTCTCTCTCTGTCTATCTTCCTATCATACTGTTACACTGTTTGTTCTGGCACTCGTTTATTCCTTTTGTTGCCACTCCTTAATAATTTCATGCCAATGGATCAACCAGGATACAGGAAGAGCCAATCAAGTAGCGTGGGTCTTACATCTACAGCCGAGAGGATACTGATAGTTCAGTTCTTGGACGCGGATACAACCTTAAGTGTTACAGACGAACCCGCTCCCTCCCTCTTCTCCCACTCACCTATAGATAGATTACACACAGATGCTGACATGACATCTCTATCCATATTTTTCTTTCTTCTTTTTTTTTTGTCCACTTGTCTCTTACTCCCCATTATTGATCTTCTTTAGAAAGCACCCCACACACACGCGATCTCCCTTAAAGGTCGAAGGTCAACTGGGAGTAGTGGAATGTGTTGCCTGTAGTGATTGCAGTGTGGACCTATTGACCTACTGCATTGTCTCCAGTCAAAGTCCATTTCTGCAGCTCTGACAGGTCCACCTCAGCACTCCCACCCAGGTCTGAAGATATGCTACCACCACCACCACCACCCACCGACGCATGCCTCCCCTGGGGGGGCCCTGGAAGTTATGGGAGTCAGGAGTGAGTCAGAACGCCAGCAGGGACCTCTTTTTAAAATAAACATAAGTTATTTGTCTCCATTTGCTCTTCTGACACACGGTTGTGAAGCTGCGTGTTTAGGGTGAATGTTCCCAATGTTTTTATGAGTGCAGATTTCATGTCAGCTCCTCAGACAGGGTGGCTGGCCAACAAGCAAGATGATGATGATGAGGAAATCCTTTTGCTTTATCGATGTGAAGGATTGCAGGAAAAAATGTTGAGGGGGCCTATCTGGTTAAGCAGAGGGATGGGAATAGATGATAGATGATTCATGGCCTCTTCTATTTACTTATTTTAGGTCATTTATAACCACTTGGACTTAAAGGCCTATTTTTAACAGGCACTCCTGGGAATCTGTGATTGAGGATTTCATGATATTCTTGATATTCTTGACTTAAATATTTGCTTCCCTTGCCTTCCTTTTCAAAAAAATATTTGTTTAGTCCAAGCATCTTATGTGGCTCTATCTTCGCTTGCTCATCTCTTTGAACGCTGATCAGTTGCTTCCGTCTATCGTCTAAAAGTCTTTGTGCTCCAACCTTTGATACGATTTCTTAATGAATGTCACTCTCAATGGCACCACTCCACACAAACACTCCCAGCATTTCCAGCGCGGGGTCCCTCCCTTTGTGACCATCCATCCACCCACAAGACACTTTCCATCTTCAGAACAATGGACAGTAGCTGCGGCGCCGCTGCTTCCAAGACTCCATGGCTGGCCGCGTGACCTGCGATCTGCCCCCCCCACCATCCCTGACCACAGTAGGGGGGGCAGGGCCCCAGGATCCACCCAGCTCTGTGTGTGGCTTCCTCTGCTTGGCCAGGGAGGATACTGGGCTACCTCCTGTTTACACTGCCACTGGAGGCCAAGGAAAGTGAAGAGGACCACGGGAAGAGTAATGCCCTTAAGCCTCCTGCGATTTAGAAAGAAAAGGACTGTTTTTAGAAGGTCATCCTGCCATTGTGGGTGCTGCAGTGTGTGTGTGTGTGTATGCATGGGGGTGGCATGGCGGGCGAAAGCCACCTCATTGTTAGGGCGAGAGTGAGAGCGAGAGAGAGAGAGAGAGAGAGAGAGTAAGCTGTCTTCTCAAGGCTGTGCACCCTTGAGAAGGGTCCGCACTCTTCACTTGTGTCCTCATAAAGAAATGGGGCCGCTGTGTTAAGTGTGAAGCAGCCTGTCTTGATATGATTTTGTTGTCTTTTGTTGCATTTGTCATTTTATTTCCTTCTTTAATAGTTTTTTTTAATAATAACAATATATTTTGTACCAGATTACCAGATGTGTGTGTGTGTGTGTGTGTGTGTGTGTGTGTGTGTGTGTGTGTGTGTGTGTGTGTGTGTGTGTGTGTGTCGACATGTGTGTTTGTGTGTGTATGTGCATCAGTGTCTATATGCTACCAACCCATGTCTAGACATGAACATGGGTTGGTACACACACTGTTAGTATGTGCACACATGCATTAGTGAATTCAAAGAGCTCTGCTCTCGCGGACGCACATTCACATTGACATTCATGCTGATAATGTGACTGACAATGTGCACCTGTATGAGAGACAGACAGGACACACATCATTTGGATATCAAATCAGCCCCGATAACAGCCAAAATCTCAAAATAAATATTGGCTGTGCTCCACACATTGTTTGTGTGTGTGTCAATATGAATTTGTGTGTGTGTGTGTGTGTGTGTGTGTGCGTGTGTGCGTGTGTATGTCTTAATCCCTCCCTCACTGCCTGTGACATATGTTGGTGGTCAGGTTTGTCTCGGTTGTGTTTTTTACCCGAGTACACCGTAGTGAAGGACACACACACACACACAAACACACACACCTTGTGTGGTTGGTTGGTTGGGGAGCGCATGGCTTGCTGGAAGCAGAGATCTGAAGCAGAGCCCGCCCCTGCCCTGGCTGCGTGGCTGTGAGTGGGGGTCTGGGACGGTCTTGATGGATGGGCTGTAATCAGCAGCAGACAGACCTGCCACAGGAAACATCTCCCCAGCACGTCTACGGAAACCAGCGGCCCCCAGGAGACCCCCTAATCGGAGGAGGGAGGAGCGGCTCGATACAATTGTATTCATCGTTTTCCATCCCCAAAAAAATGTAAATGTTCACTGACTGTCTGCTGCTAGTGGTCGCTAGCCAACAGTATGATTTTCATGAGGGTGTGATTTATGCGATAGCCCCTCAGACCAATTACCTCTTTAAACAATGACTTTACCCTGGGCTTGATGGGGGTCTCAGAGGCATGCTCTAAAACGTATTTTAGAAAATATTAGACTTGAGTCCCTGACTAAAAGTCTTCTTATCAGGCTGAGACTGAAAAGATACACTACACAAAGTCAGCTATATGGACGGCGCTGTAAACATACACAGATTCATGTTGAATTAAGCTAACTTAACAGTGTATGTTGAGCATAACAAGTCATTTGTTATTTGCCAGTAAAAGATGACATCATTACGAGTTAAATGAAAACATGAATGCTAAAACTTGACTCAGCTAACTCAGCTAAATATGTGTGAAACTTAACTTGAGTGAGATACGAATCTACCTTCGAGCTTGTTTGTATTGTTTGTTTTTGTCTTTTTCTCTAATATGTCCTGTCTCTTCGTGTCTTTAAGAAGTTTGTGTCTCGTTTTATTTTTTCTCATTCTTTGTCTTCTGGCCAAAGGGGCTTTTTTCCCTCTACCTCTGACAGGTGAGGTCTCTTCTCTTGCGAGACAAATCCTCCCAGAATCGAGGCTTTGCTCTGCTTATGAATAGAACGGATCTGTCTGCCACAGTGGCCTGCCATATAGGAATGCTAAGTACCATTTGACTTTGGGCCCGTGAAAGCTTGTCCCCCAGTACAACAAAGATTATCCAACGACGACGGGTGTCTTCCTTTTTTACAAACTCTCTGACCTTGATCATTGCAGTGAAGAACCACCTGCCCCTAAACAACCACCCACACCATCTCCCTCCCTGCACACACACACACACACACACACACACACACACACACACACACACACACACACACACACACACACACATACACACACACACACACACACACACACACACACACACACAACCCTGAAGACACAGGTTAGTGAGGGGGTGGGGATCATATGTCTGCTTTTAATTAATGTTTCAATCATCAATGCAATGTAGTTAATAAGTGGAGACACACTTGTTATATGCTGATCTCTTCAATCAGATTTTGCAACCCTTTCTATCACAATTCCATTGTGATGTGGGGTTAAACACAAGCTTTCTATAAGTTTTATGAAATGCAGGGCTTGGAGAGAGCAGGAGGAGAGCATGCTGGGACTTGCCCACTCAGGCCCTAATCCTCCCATGGCTCCAGGATGTATCCAACACGTTCAACACGTTAAGGAACAACACTACATTTCCATGATATCCATAAAAGCAGATACACATCACCACCAGGTTTTGCCTGATTTGCGAATGAAGTACCGGTATAATCAATCGTCAAATCTTTTGTGAGGAAACTGTTTTGCGAAGGTCATGGTGGTTGACCAAGTGTTACCACAACCAAACAAGAAGACAAACAAAAAGACACAACAAAGGCAAGAAGGGCTGACCCGTTGACCCTGCACCTCAACCCAACCTGTTACCATATACCTTATTAACACTGGCCCATCCAGGTTAGCGTCATAGTATCCTTTCTGTGAAGACTCCTCTCCAAAGGGCTAAGCATAGTTCACAGAATGTAAATTAATATTTATTATCTAGTTATTTTAGCAGACACTTTTATCTGAAGCAACTTCAGATACAGGTCATCACAGGAGCAATTAAAGGTTAGACATCTTGCTTAAGGATGCCTACAGGTAGGCTGCAGGGGATTGAACCCATAACCTTTGGGCTGGGAGTCAGACATAGCCACTACACTTTTCTGTCTCTAGATTTCAATAAACAATACATTCACATTTCTGATGTGTGATATGAGTGTATCTCTATATAGATAAGGCAGGGGGATCACTTCTAAACCAGGGTGCTTTATAGGCATTTCATTATCAAATACAGGAAGGGAAAAGATCCACTCCAAGGGCTCTTATTGCTTAGGTATTACTACCCTACGCAAGATTAAGTGCTCCTCTAAAATAATCTAGCAGCATTAAAGACATATGGAGGCGAGCGTACTTGGCAGCAGAAGCGATCCTCATTCGATTTGAAGAAAAGTCAAGTCAGCATGTTTTTTATAACCCACATCAACCATCCACGGTCCTTCAACCCCCTTCGTCCTCCAGATGCAGCACCATGTATAGTCAATATGGCTGTCACTGTTGACTGATGACATAGCCAAGTGCTTAAGATGCTTGTTGCGTTAATGAACTGTAGTTAAGGGGTATTGGTTAGGGTGGGTGGTTGGTGTGTTGCACCCCTCCCCGGGGGGGCGGGGTGTGTTCGGCAGCTGTCCAGACCGGCTGAACTACGTTCCTGTATGATTCCAAAGAGTAGAGTAAGAGTGTTAATGTTTGTGCAGAGGTCTCAGGCCATCCAGTCTCATGTGTCAGGGCCGCACCTCCTTCTTTCACGCTCCCTCTCAAGTTATCTCTCTGGTCCTTTTTTTTGTTTCTTACCTGACTCAATGTGTGTGTTGAACTTTTCATCAAATTGCCGAAGTGTCACACAAAAACAGCACCGTTAACAGTCTAATTTCTTACAAATGTAAAGCAATGCAAACATATGAAAGATTTAAAAAAAACTACCCAACTTTCTACTACCCAACTACCCAATGGATTCCCTACTTGTTATTACCCAGCGCTCCATCCTTGGAGGAGAAGGAGAGAGCTGCAGCTCAGCGCTGAGTGAAGGACACCATTCGATAGGTTGAAATAGTGCAGGGCTTTGTCCAAATATTATTTCAGGGTCCTCTGTCCTTATTGAAGGCTATTAAAAGCTCCCCCACTCACCACCCGCACCACCCCGCAAAGGTCTCTGAAGAGCGACACATGGCTTTGACATTGACTGTAGACCCACTCTGGCCCCATGTCAAAGGGCCAATTTGTCAACATTCAACGCGAGGCCCAGCATTGAGATGTGTTTCAGGGGGGGCCCCACATCTGGACCCTTTTGTGTTTTAACAGTGTCCCGCTTCCTCTTTCAGACCCCTAAAGTATGTGGGTAATGGGGAGGGCCGCGTTCTAATGCCAGTTGGTCTAATTCTCTGTGACACACACCGGTCTCCTATTCAAACACACCGTCTATCCCTACAGGTTTAACCCCCCTGCAACACCTTGTGTTTTTCTGCAGCGCTGTGCCAGCACTAAAGGTTTTAGCCTGAGAGAGTTGAGCAAGTTTCTCTGTATGATAATAATCTGGAGGTTTAATGCGGAAACTGCAATCACCAGCGGAGGAAAAAAAGTGTGTTGTTAAAAGGAAAACGTTGTAGAGTTTTAGTGTGTGATGAAGAATGAGCCCAAGACGAACAGAGATGGAGAGACAAGCGTGAAGAGGGCAAAGCCAATTCTGGCAATCAGTCAGAATGAAAGCAGCTTGATTAAAGGAAAAACACTGGAAATCATGTGTGTGTTTGTGTGTGTGTGTGAGATATTATAGTGCAAATACAAGAATGTGGTCTCAGTTCTGTTTCCAACCTCTGCTGAGTGACAGCGGCGGCAAAACAGATGCCGAAACAATATGTGGATACAATATGACAATATGAATACTGAGGATGTTTTCACTCCCTAGCCCCCCCCCCCCTCTCTTCACACATACTCCCCCACACACAAACATACACACACACGCACTCCACACAGCACTCCCTGGCTGGTGATTGCACATCAAAGTTGTCGACTGAGTGTAAAAGGGCCTGTAATTGATTTTATTGTTTGGCTCCTTGAAACAGTTGTCAGTTTTCTTTCTAAAAGGGGCCCCTGAGGTGAGACTCTAGACAGCCCCAGAATAGGGGCTAGTATAATATATAATAGTCCCATCGGCGGTTTCTGCTCAGGTTAGAATTAGTGTTGCATGCTGGGTAAAGATCATTCCTGGAGGGGGCAAGGTGACAATTTGTCTTTATAATGTCTTCAATGTGCAATTTCACAACTGATTTGACATGCACGCACACATTCAAAGACACACATACCTGCGATAACATACACATAGACACACACACACACACATCCCAGCCACATCCACACCCAAAACACATGTTTTAAAGTTTGAATGCCTTTACTTCTCATGATGATATTAAAAGTATTCTGTGCAAGCTGAAGCGCATTTAACTAAAGTTGTTCAATGCTTAATTTGACTTGACCTTGCAAGTAATCCAAAGCTCCAAATGACCAAAAGAACGGTGGTGTTGAATACACACAGCTCTCATTGGTTTGTTTGCTCTAAACAGGGAGGAAGGGGGCCAGCCTGCTCTCAGAACCAACTGATTTACAGTTTGTTGCTGTATGTCAACCAGCTGACAGATGGGTGCGCATCCTTGGGCCAAATCCACAGGACTCTGTCCCATTGTTTCCCCCCTGTTCGGCCGGTACTACACTCACAACGGGCCTCATTTCATAGGTTTGGTGTGTGTGTCGCTTAACAGCAGCCATAAACTTCTAATAGCAAAGAGTAAGCAGTGTGGGTTTGTACCTGCCTGCGTTGCCCTGGGAAACCACCTGTCACTAAGCAGCTAGAATACTATCCAACTGCAAAACTCACCGCAGGGGCCCCCCAGGACTTGAGCTCTCTCTGTTGGGCCCCTGGTCATCAGGAGCATGCACCGCATTCAGGCTCTCCAACCCATATGGTGGATAAACACGGGCAGCCAAATGTGAAAGGGGGCTTTTTTGCCCCAATCCTTGAGAAAACACGGTCGCACGCAGCATAATAATAATAGCCCCTGCGCTACACAAGCCCCCCTGGCCGCATCAACGACGGTGGAGGGTGTCAACCCCCCCCCCCCCCCCCCCCACCACCACCACCACCATCTCTTGCGAGGAGGTGTGACTAAAATATCTGTTTATCTGTCTATTTATTTAATTAATGGGTATTTTCAGCCTGCGTGACATTTGGAACACAACACACTAATTTGAGTGAGAAAAATGAAAAGGCCCTTTAAGACATTGGCAGATTTGGTGGGACCACTCACACTGAGTGGAATACACTAACAATATATGAAATGAAATCTGAAACAGAATAGCTGTAGGTCTACAGGGCTGCAGGTTGCAACAGTTTATAGTTTTTGCTAACTGGGAATTTAAAGTGTCAAGAATGTTCTCCTGGTGTTTATCGTTGGGTCCTTTAAAGAGCAAAGTTTGTTTCAAAGCAAAGTATCATGTGACCAGCAGAAGTTGTTCTTTAGATGCTCCAGGCTATGACTGGACAGCATCAAGTACAAGCTTTAACAACTCACTCCTGAATTTTGACTCCTGAGCTTGCTTCTCATGTCACAGATATTTCAGATATTTCTGTAAGGGAATGTATATCTCAGGTGTAACACCAACCAGTAGGGGAGATTACTTACATCCCTTCAGAGTCTGCGTCTCACAAGTATCAAACATTTGCCTATACCACAAATATAGGCTACTTGTTTTATTTTAAAACAAGTGTTTCAATACAGAACACACACACACACACACGCACACACACACACACACACACACACACACACACACACACACACACACACACACACAGTAAGCACAGCAGAGTCTGGGTCTCGGGAGAACACTGAGTGTGGGAGAGTCTAGTTTTGGGCTAATTGAGTAGTGGGGTCTGTTTTTGTTGGAGATTTTCGGCCTACTGGAGTCAGATTGTCGTGGGAGGGGAGGGGCCCGGGGTCTTGTGTCTAGAAGGGCCTTGTGGCGCTCTCCAGCTCTAATCCCTGTCATTAACCCTATTAGAGGAGGAAGACGGCCCCGCTGTCCATACCCTCTCATCACACTCTTCCTCTGGGGTTCAAACACTTTCATCAGCCGGCTCTTTGTCTTCTTCTACTCTTCTTCTGTGCTATTGTCACTTAGCAATTGGGTGTTTGAAACTCGTTCTTATGAAATCCTTACCCTACTGATAGCGATTTACTGCTGCACTTTTTTCCTAACAAATGTACTTATTGTAAGTCACTTTGGACAGAAGCATCTGCTAAATGCCCTAAATGTAAATGTAAATGTTATCGTTTTGTCTCACTACACGTATCTTCCTGTTGTTATTACTAACACACCTATAGATGTATATACTGTACATACGTTACGGATACATTTTCTTCTGGAAAGTTTTTTTTCAATGAGACCATCTTACATGTGACATGAGTGCCTGGCGCCTGACCTATTTAAATCTCTTTATCCAAACAGCCAAGCCGGGTTTACATGGTCTTACGTAGAGACAGAATATTTCATACTGTATTGTGAATAAAGAGCACACGTTAATCGACTATGAAACAAACAATCTGATGGAGGCAGTTGACAGAGAAGACAACACTGTCCCAATTTTAGCACATCCTGTGGTGCCTGCTGGTTTCTCCATTAAGGAGAAGAGAGAGAGAGAGAGAGAGAGAGAGAGAGAGCACTTTGGCAGAGGATGGGTAGGGGGGGGTCCAGGGTCCCCCACACTACGGAAGAGGGGGAAACACCTTGTGACCCTCCTTGTTTTCCGACAAAACTGCTGGTGGAGTGGAGGTGGGTCGTGTGGCAGGGTGCAGTTTCTCTTTATTAAAGTCTTCACCAAGGGTCAAACAGTGTGACAATGCAGCCAATGCATGTATCTAACAGCAAACTCAGCATCCAGTAGAAAGTTATTTAAAAACCACAGTAAATCACAATGCATGTCATCTTTTTAAAAATACCAGTTGTTTCAAGTCCACAATTAAGCTAGTGGATGTCAAACCAGTGTGTAGGCGAAGTTTATCCCCCCTGTGTCCAGTCTGTCTCAATTTATTGTCTTATTTGTTAATTTTGTTTTCACTGCCATGCAAAAAGGAAGTAAAAAAGGAAGGTAGATAACTGTCTTTTAATATAAATATAATATATAAATAAACAAGTGGAACTGGCGAAAATAAACGGGCAGATATCCAAGTGCTTTTGCTCCGGCTGGATGTTGTTTGGGCTTGAATATCGCCCCCATTGTCTATCTTGTGTGTGTGTGTGTGTGTGTGTGTGTGTGTGTGTGTGTGTGTGTGTGTGTGTGTGTGTGTGTGTGTGTGTGTGTGTGTGTGTGTGCCTTCCCTCTGCTGCAGAAAAATACTCCCAGCTCAACTCCTTAGCTCTCAGAATATATTCAAAATGCTGATGTGTATGCTAAAAGATTGTGCATATTGTGTGATATTGTGATTAATGACCTTCTGAGCCAAAATACATATGACACTATACACACTCGTTGCCTTCCTTGACAATGGTTTTCGGTTTTCTTTCTTTTCTGTTTCTTTTTAGAAATATGAACATTTGGCAGATAGAAAATGGTGATTTTTCTGATTAATAAGGTGCCTTAAGCAAGGTAAAGTAAACAATGGGGAAACCTTATCAAGCATAACATTTCTGGAAATTGGGTGGGGTACTCAATTTACAAATAGTGGGGTTGGTCTGGAAAACAGTGTGGGAAAAAGGACAACCAACGACTTGAGCAGCAATTACAAAACGAAACATACAGACATACACAACCCCCCCCCACACACACACACACACACACACACACACAAACACACACATCAAATTTAAGGTGATAATTGGCTCTGCCAATTAGCAGTGTTCCCCAGCAGGAGTGCATAGCGCTCCCTCCTGCATGAGTAGGGGTGGCGTTGGCGCCGCGGTCCAGGAGTGTGACGGCGTCTGCCCCAGCAGAGCTGGTGCTTAGCAGGCTGACGTGAAGGGGATGGCAGTGGGCTATGTGAGTTGTGGTGAGCCCTCTGGATGGTTCCAAGGAGAATAAACAGGCGCTGGTCTACATATGTAACCACTGCGGTTCAGCCCTCATAGAAGAGCCGCCATTTCTTTTCCTTCAGCTTCTGGTGTGCTTTGTGGTGATAGTTCTTGGTTATTCACTAAAGGGCATCCAGGAGCTCTGTGAGCCCCAACAGACGGAGCTGCACCACCTTCTTATCCTCAGGCTGACTCAGGTGACACCAGGATGCGACCCTGTCTACAACCCCCCCCCACCCCCCACCCCCAGCAGCTAGGCCCTGGACCATGGCCGCCTAGGCGTGACTTGTTGGGCTTGGGGTCCTGCTGGATTGGACGACAAATCAATGGGGGTGAAATCTGTATGTAAGCTGACGGTTTTACACTTCAAACAAGGCCTCAGGCCACAGATACCAGCCTCAATCACTCCCCTCCGCCCCCGGCCAGGCCCTGGCTGCACTGGGCCTGACATGTGTCCATTACAAATGCCCCCCCCCTCCCTCGACTGCAGTTGGCTCCAGCTGAACTGCTCTGTTGCAGAGATATATATCTTCAAAGTACTACCCCCCCCCCCCCCCCCCCGCCTCTATAATGACCTGTTCGGCATTGGAAAACCATATGTAAAACATATGGTAGCAAGGCCTTCTAAAATTGCATGCGAATGTTGTTTGTAAAATGTAAACCGTGGTTGTTTGTGCGTGTTGATAAAATGTTGTGAATTGCAGAGGAAGACGATGATGAGGATTAAGATCTTTGACGGAAAATAATACAATTTGGGTTGACGGACTACAACCAAGGGAGGGAGTTAATAAAAACTACTGCTGATCATGCCATTTCCAACACTACAGCCAACAATTATTAAAGAGGTCTAAGGGACATTCAAATGCATCACTGATGAGTGAGATTGAGATCTGTCTGTGCTTTTCATCTTCAGCCTTAACGGCTTGCATTACATTCATCCACATATATCTTCCAACATTAGTGGATGCAAAGATGGCATTCAACTGCATCACATATGCATCAAACAGGGTCCACACACTGGCCTAGTCTAGACTGAATCTGGGATTAGATTAGATGTAGCAGAACTACAGCCACACCAACACCACCACCACCACAATACTAATTCTGTGTGTTTCTCCTGGAAGCCACGGGCCCCAGAGAGAGACAGATGCAGTCATATTACAACAGCGGGGTCATTTCAACACTACTTCAAAAGGACTCACAGCTGCGTTGGGGACACCTAAACCAGCTCATATGTGTGGTCCAAGCCAGAAAGAGCGTTATAAAAGCAGCGTAAGTTCAAGGCGTGGCATGGAGCAAATGAAACAAAACAATAATAACAAATGGGGGTTGAACTCAAAGTGAAATCTTATTGAGACATAACATTGTTTGAATGAGTGCTCTGTGTTAACAAATGAGAGTTGGAGTAAACTCAAAAATAACATCTTACAAGAGAGATAATGGCAATGACTTGGGTTTTAAATAAATAAAAGGGAAATCCTTTATTGATTGATTAAGAATCGGAAAAAGCTTTACTGCCGGAAAGTTTACACGTACAAGGATTTTTTTGCTGATATGTTGGCACGGTGAAGAATAAAAAAAATACTTAAAAACAACTGTAAATGAATATTAGAATCTTAGAAGCTATGAAATAAAATAAATAAAATATCTAAATCTGAGATGTAAAGTGACATCAAATAACATTTCCCAAAAAAGCTGTCTGGTCTTTTATAGGTACTGTTTTATTAAAGAATTCCTGAACTATCCAGGAGGTCTGCTGACGTTAACCCAGTGGACAGTTTATCACCACCTGTTCCTTATCTTCTCTCCTGTATTTTTTATTTATTTGTTAATGTATTTATCTAACCGATCCTGGGCCTGCAAGCAGCAGGCATCCAATCTCCTCCCTAGGGAGCGAGATAGAAGGAGACCCACCTGGTGTGTGTGTGTGTGTGTGTGTGTGTGTGTGTGTGTGTGTGTGTGTGTGTGTGTGTGTGTGTGTGTGTGTGTGTGTGTGTGTGTGTGTGTGTGTGTGTGTGTGTACTAACTAAGTAAGTAGGCCTAAGTAAGGAAAAATAAGTTATTTTAAAGGAAATGGAAAAACACTAATGTATAACAGTTTAGGTCATCTTTGAGCATTATAAGATGTTTTAATGAGAGGTTAAGAGTGGAACGCACACATACACACACACACACACACACACACACTCTTGGAGACTGCTGCTGCCGTGTTGTCTCCATAGCAATTAGGTGCCCACCACATTAGATAGTGAGAGAGGGATAAAGCATTTGATCTGTCAGACTCCCCCCAGCTGGCTCCAACCCCCCCCCACACACACACACACACACACACACACGCCACCTACCCCCGTCCTGGCCCACCAAGCATGCCCATACATAGATAGATGGTGGATAGACATAGACCAACCACAGTATATTCATCAAATGAGTGCACAGTATTGCTTAATTGAATCGTGCTTGGTTTCAGAAGTGATTATCTGTAACCTGTAGGCAGCCATGACAGGCTAATAAATATAAGTAGGACTAGCAGTTGGATTTAAAGGCAGCTCTATATAATCAGCGCTAGGAGGCGCGTTTTTCCTGGCGTGGATGATAAAATACATTTCAAAGTGTATGATAGTAGGCTATTCCTCAGACGATTTTGACAGAATTGTGAGAGGAAACGTGCATGGATAGCCATAGCGCATTTTATCTTTTAAACTGATAATTGGTTGTACTGTTTCATGTCCGATATGCCTAAATGAATTATTGTTTCAGTTATGTGGTTGAAACGCTGCCTTGGGACATAGTAGAAGAAGTAGTGGTGTAATTTGTCATTTGACATACTCTTGACTGAATTCTAAATATAGGCCTTTTGGCGAAATATGAAGCATGTAGGCTAATGCATATTGTATTAATTGAACGCCGATTCTAATGCATCTTAGTAAAAAAAGAAAAAACGGTGTGTTGAACCTGTTAAACTTAAAGGCCCAGTAGGCTGGCTTTAATAAGCGTTAGGCTGCCCACTCCAAACACAAAGATAGCGGCAATGTGAAATTTCCTTTTGTTTTTGTTTAAACCTGTTTGTTTGCTTGTCTCTTTCTCATGTAAATTAATCCCCAGACTTGAGAATTGAATTTAAACACCTCTGGAGCTTCCCATTTACATTTAATCTAATCATCAAACAGTTTGCGTTTCGATGTCGATCTAATTACATTCCCATTACCAGCAAACATAGGCTACACATCTGTTGCTTCATGTTTTAAATATTTGATCTTGCTATAGGCCTATCTTTTTTAAATGTATTTTTGCACACGTTCATTAGAAGTGTATCTTCTAAAAAAGTTAACGATGCCTATTTGTCTGATGGGGCCGAATTAATTCCGCAGTTTGTACCTAAACCAACCACTTCACTGGGGATTGTAATGTAAAACATATAAACCTGCCCATGCCAGGGCTTGTTCGAGCATGTTTAATATCTCTTTTTCCCTACAAATTACAACCAGAATAGTCTTTAAGGCCATTACACCAACAGCCAGTAGTAAGATATTTTAATTTACGTGGAAGTAAGAATAGGTGGACACTACAACAATAATCCTTTAAATGAATATCTTGGACTGAATTGTCTTGTACATCGATAAAGAGCATCTATTAATTTAGATTGGTTTTTTTTCCTCCAAAATAAAATAATGACTGAAGAGGGCCAATGTTTAACGCAACAATCCACAAAAAGGCGTGATTCCCCCCGCAGCGCCGTGCTGCTAGGTGAGAGAGACAGCGGGGGGAGGAGGGGGGAGACCCGGTGGGGATGTGAGACCAAGGGCTTTAATGGGGGAGGGGGCTGGCTCTGGGAGGACCCAGCGGTGTGGAGGGCTGACTTTAAAAAGGCATGCGGCGCCAACCCTCACTCACATACAACCCGCCACTCTCCACAGCAACTCCAGAGTAGCCTACAACAACTTTGTAATTTCGGTTGTCACCAGAGTTTACATTCATTTCAACTTTCTCCATTTACAAAGCCTGGTGGGAATTGAGACACTTTTTAAGAGCTCTAAGGATTTTCTGAAAACATTTTTGGTTTGTTTTGCTACCACAGCAGAACCTCACTACACCATGGAGGCCACCACTGTGGAATACGGAGACAACTATGAGTACTACGAAGACAACGACACGGATTGTGACTTCTCCGAGTGGGAGCCTTCCTACTCCCTCATCCCCGTCCTCTACATGCTCATCTTCATCCTGGGTCTGTCAGGCAACGGTGTGGTCATCTTCACCGTCTGGAGGTCAAAGTCCAAGCGCCGGGCGGCCGACGTCTACATCGGCAACCTGGCCCTGGCCGACCTCACCTTCGTGGTGACGCTGCCCCTGTGGGCCGTGTACACGGCGCTGGGCTACCACTGGCCCTTCGGCGTGGCTCTCTGCAAGATCAGCAGCTACGTGGTGCTGGTCAACATGTATGCCAGCGTCTTCTGCCTCACCTGCCTGAGCTTTGACCGCTACCTGGCCATTGTGCACTCACTGTCCAGCAGCCGGCTGCGATCCCGGGGCACCATGCTGGCCTCACTGGGAGCCATCTGGTTCCTGTCAGGACTCCTGGCGCTGCCCACTCTGCTCTTTCGTACCACCGTCACCGACCTCAACAGCAACCGCACCATCTGCGCCATGGACTTTAGCCTGGTCACCATGAACGAGCAACACGAGTCACTGTGGATCGCCGGCCTCAGCCTCTCCTCCTCGGCACTGGGCTTCCTTGTGCCCTTCCTGGCCATGACCATCTTCTATTGCTTCATCGGCTGCACGGTCACACGCCACTTCAACAACCTGCGCAAGGAGGACCAGAAGAAGAAGAGGCTGCTCAAGATCATCACCACCCTGGTGGTGGTGTTTGCCATCTGCTGGACACCCTTCCATGTGCTGAAGAGCATGGACGCGCTGTCCTACCTCCACCTGGCTCCCAACTCCTGTGGCTTCCTGCGGTTCCTGCTGCTGGCCCACCCATACGCCACCTGCCTGGCCTACGTCAACAGCTGCCTCAACCCCTTCCTGTACGCCTTCTTCGACCTGCGCTTCCGCTCCCAGTGCCTGTGTCTGCTCAACCTGAAGAAGGCCATGCACGGCCAGATCAGCTCCATGTCCTCCACGCTCAGCGCCCAGACGCAGAAGTCCGAGATCCAGTCTCTGGCCACCAAAGTGTGAGGACCAGGAGGAGGACACTCCACGATCCCGAGGACCCACCACCACCACTGGAACACTGGGTAAACAAACAAACAAACAAACAAAAAAGACATTGAGACTTATTTGTGATTGTTTAGAAGGTGGCAAGGCATGGCTGAGTGTGTGATGAACTATAACTGGAGCATGCCTGCAGCTATCAGAGTGTTATTTTGTGCTGGTTGATGGTAAATTTGAGCTGGGGCAGGCAGAGTCCAGCTTTCTGAACTGAAGCACAGGAGCCAGCGGGCTGAGCTTCTGAGCTTTTTTTTTTTTTCTCAAACATTGATGAACTTTTGGAAAAAAAATCTATATATTTTTGTGGGTTTTTTTTTCTTTGCGTTCCAAAAAAAGGATCCCTTCCGTATGACATGTACATCTGTTTACACTGGGTCAATCATAAAGTTGTACAGTATTTTCATACCACAGACATTTCCTTTAATGCATTGATGTTTTGTTTTAGAAGCACTTGTTGAATTAACAGTCAGAAACACACACACACAGGGTGTGTGTGTGTGTGTGTGTGTGTGTGTGTGTATGTGTGTGTGTGTGTGTGTGTGTGTGTGTGTGTGTGTGTGTGTGTGTGTGTGTGTGCGTGCGTGCGTAGGGAAATCAGACAGTCATCTTTAGATTACTTGTGAAGATGGAGGTTTCTAGGCGGAGGGAGGGAGGGTTGAAAGAAGAAAAGGTGTTGCAGCCTAATTACAGAGTTTGTGGAGGAGACATGGGGCAGACAGGCAGATGGTAGTTGACAAATGTTGTCGGCAAACAGGAACGGGGTGTGGTGGAGTGGGGAAGGGGGTTTTGTGGGTGGGCTGGTTGGGGGGGATGGAGGGGGGGGGGGGGGGGGGGGGGGTCCACACGTTGTATTCCCTTTTACCGAAGTTGGGGATTCAAAAAAGTTTGTTTTTTTTGCTTTATGTACATTTTTGTATATTTTCTGTTGATTTAAGTAACTGCTGTATTAAAATAACTGTGTTCTATGAACAAAATCTCCGTTCTCAGTTCTTCTCATGTGTCATTGTTTGAAGATAATATAAGAAGACTGAAGTTTTGTAGTAGATTTTCTGTATCACGGGAAGCATTTAATTACACCATGGTGTTATTTTAGTTGCCCAGAGGGTGCCATCTTTGCTATCAATGCTCTGCATTTGGTTCACACCAGCCACCTAATAGATCTCTAATCTCCAATCACCAGTGTCCAGACTGTAACCGGATTATACAGTAAAAAAGCCTGTCCCCGAGAGATTGTGTATTCCAAACTCACAACAGATTAGGCTGCAAATATAAATATAAATAAAATTATATATATATATATATATATATATATATATATATATATATATATATATATATATATATATAAAATTGAGTATATATTTGCAGCCTAATATATATATATATATATATATATATATATATATATATAATTGAGTATATATTTGCAGCCTAATCTGTTGTGAGTTTGGAATACACAATCTCTTGGGGACAGGCTTTTTTACTGTATAATCCGGTTACAGTCTATATATATATATAAATATATATATACTGTATAGTACAACTTTTAGCTCGCACTACTTTGTGTGTGCCTGTAAACAAACGGCAAATGACCGGAGAAATATATGGGTCTGACTAATGCCTGGGTCTGACCAATACCTAATGTCAGTTAACATGTGATTCATATGGAATGCAGACGTTACGTTATTACTCCAGTACATAGAGATGATCTTAGTAACGACATGGCAACGGACAAGCTTTCTAAACGTAGTCCCCCCCGAGTCTGGTCCAAGTTGACAGTTACTAATGTTTCGTTCAGCGCATTAATTTTTAGACTGGTGATAAGGCTGGCCATAGGTGTAGGGGGGTGCTACCGGAGGATTTCGGTTCGCGATAATATCGGCGATAAAAATATTATCGCCGATAAAAGTTTCGCATTATCGCAGCGCGGTAACGCCGATAACGGCCCATCACTAATATATACAGTATATATATTTGAATATGGGTCACCTTTTTAAGCGATAAGCTAGCCCTGGCTGTGACAGTGATCTTCTGAAGTGAGTTCATTCCATTCTTCCAGTCATGATGAACGCTCCAGAGGCAAGTTAGCTGAACAGACTTCAGCCAGCCTGATGACAGGTATGACGAAAGTACTATGGCAGCTCCATTCATCATCTCAATATTGTGTGTGTGTCTACAGTAAAGCACCGGTGCCAATATCAGCAGATCACATTGACTGCATATCTATTCCCAGTAGGCGAAGACACCCCCCCCCCACCCTCCTCAACAAGACCACTGAATAATGGGGTCATTACCAGCGAGTGACTCTTCTTAGGGATCCTTTGATTTGACAATAATGAGTGCTGCTGAACAGAATCACCGTTAAGAGAGAGATGGCTGGCGGTATGTGGGGAGGGTGGGGGACGGTGGTGGTGTGGGGGCAGGGTTGTCTAATCCTGGCAGAACTGGAGGCTACTGGACAAGTCAATATTTGTCCTGTTGACAAGAGATTTCAGTTAGAGAGCGGTTGAGGGGGCCGGGTTGGTTGAGGCTTGGGTTGGGGGTGTGGGAGGGGCAGGAGGGGTGGGAGGAGAGGGGACTTTGAGTGCCTCTGTCTGGGGTGGGGAGTGGCAGTTAGTTATAGGCAAAAATCGAGGGAACAACGACATCAGTGTGTCAGGTGAAGGGACAGCATTTTAGTTCAGCATTTGAGGAATAGCTGATAGCTCTACGGGTTTGGGTGGGGGCGGTGGTGCAAAAAAAACAACATGTGTGGAGCAAATGAGGGATGGGGTGAGATCTCCCATGCTGAGATCATGTGTTAGCCATCGGCCTGGTGCAAGGCATGAAGCAGGGTCTCTGACAGACAGATGTGTGTTTTTGTGTTTCTTTTGGATATGAATGAGTGTGATGGGGACCCTGCAGGGTCCCGGCGCTTCAGCGCGCTCAACTCTGACAGAGAACAAGACTCCGCCTCCTCAGATTCATCCAACGCCCCATCGCTCTCAGGTTGTATATACGTTGTCGAGAGAGATAGACCAGGGGATTGGGCGTGGCAGACTGGTCTGACCTGTTGTATTGGCTGAGATGAGTTGTACTGACAGCTTGTCGGTTGGCGTTAGCCAGTAAAACCACTTTGTAATAAGTCACCCAGAATACCAGCTGACCACAGCACCCGGTAAGTGGGGGGGGGTGGGCTCACAGGGGCCACCAACGATCCCAAAAACAAAACAAAACAATGCTTGTGCGCTTGTGTTCCTGTGTGGCCTGGTGTGCATGTGTGTCTGTGTGCATCCATTTGTGTCTGGGTCACTATAGAGAACATGTGTGTGTGTCAACAGATAACATAGGCAGGGGGGATTTGCATGGTACAGTTAATTCATCCATGTTATGTTAAACTACTCAAGTGAATTGAACCGTGGTAGCCCCCAGATAGGTAGCTCGCTTCGTCAAATACAATTAACCACACGGTCCATTAGCTTGCTGTGTTTTAAGTATTGTCATGAACTTTCCATAACTGTCTAAATATATACCGTGTGTAGCCTGTTACACTGCTGGTATGCAAACTATGCTCATTGGACAATGTCAACTTCGTCAATCTTTTGGAGATCTTAGCATGAAGAACAGGAGCTCTTTCCAGCAATTTTGTAACCATGTAATTGAAAAGTTGGTTATATCAACCAATGTTTCACAGGATGAAATCCCTTTATGCATTATATAAATTACATACTGTTACATACTGGCCTGAACCGAAATCTACTCACACACAAATAATCCTAACTGTACAGGAAAAAATGTTTCTTCTGTCTTTTCAAGCAGGCAGGAACCAAACAGGCAGGAACCATCCTCACTCCAACACAAACATGATCTCTGATCCAGATTCTGGCCCCTGCAGATATTAAAGCAACAGACACAGGTGTCTGTTGGCTGAGTGTTGTCATCCGTGGAGCTGCCACGCCCTGCATGGGCCAACAGACCGGCCTGCAGCTGAACCAAAACACAACTGCTGACCCCTAACCCTCCACCCCCCTCCATAGAGAACCCCGCTGGCCATCCCACCCAGTATGCCCTAGCGCTGTATGTGTGTGTGTGTGTGTGTGTGTGTGTTTGTGTGTGTGTGTGCACACGTGTGTGCATACTTGTTTCCAAACCTGTGCGATGACACACACAAACACATTTATATAAACTTACAGTTGAGTTATTCATTTTGATTCCACATTAATTCAACCATTAGAGACAATTTCCAGTGGCCCAGTCGCTTATTCAATACCTTATATATATACCTTACCAACACTAAAACAATGACCAGTTGGAACACAGAGACGCAAGAACTAGACCTCAACACACTGACTGAACAAACAGGCGTAAGTGTAAAGCTACATCACACAATAGGCCCTGTTAGGCAGGACTTCTTCCCATACAATCCTTCTATTAGTCAGCCTTACAAAGAACACAGAGAACACTTTGAGATATGCGGTGGGGGTCCCTGACCAATGTACCACCCCCACCACCACCTCCTTCCTGAAACCATTCCTCTACTAGATCAAAGATAGCCTGTGGGGGTGGAGGGCAGTGGGGGGGGTGTAGGGGGTGTAGCTGTCATTATCGAGCCCACCTCACCTGTGAACCAGGGGCCACAAAGAGCCCACTGGAGCCCTCAAACAAGACTGAGGGGCCCTGTGTTGCCTGTACTGGGACACATTCGCTCCCATGTCTGAGTGCGCATCGGCGTGTATGTATGTGTGTGCGTGTGTGTTCCTGTAACTCTTTCAGTTAATTAATTTCATCCTTATTTCCCAAATTCCTTGTGCATCTGTATACCTCCCTGTGTTGCCATAGTTATCCAGGAGATGCTTGCACTGTTAATGTCAGCAAAACTGTAGCACGTTATTGCTAATAGTTGTGGTCATAGGGGGGTAGGGTTAGGTTTAGGGTTAGAGTTAGAGGTTAGGGTTAGGTTTAGGGTTAGGGTGTGGTTTAGGTTTAGGGTTAGGTTCAGGGTTAGGCTTAGGGTTCGGTTTAGGGTTAGGTTTAGAGTTAGGGTTAGGCTTAGGTTTAGGGTTAAGTTTAGGGTTAGATTTTTGTATCGTATGATCTCTTGTTAGTGCAGGACTGTGGGGCGCTGGCACACCATAACCGCCTCCCAGCCCTCCTCAACGTGGCGCGCTGTCCCGTTCCCTCGCCCCTCCGACAGACAGGATGTTCCTCGTGGGACGTTTGCTTTTTGTCTTTTTGTTGTTTTCTTGTGATTGGGGTCTTTTATGTTTTTTTGTTTTTTTAGGGAGATGAATAAAACATTTGTGTTATTGTATATTGTTTCTCTCTTTCTTTATTGCCCTCTTTTGTTTGTGTTGCCCTTTTCTCCCCCTTACCTCTTTATTACCTCTTATTTTTTTAAAGAGAAATGCATACATGCAATAAAATAAAACAAAAAATGCACTAATTCAATAATAAAACCACAGAGAAGGAGGGGATAAAAGACAGCACGGCGGTCCGAGGAGGGGCGGAGCACAATAATACCGTGTTTGAATAAAACCTTGCTTTTTTCTAAGTGTGGGATGTTTAAAAGTAAGTGAAGGGAGGAGGTCCCCGCCGGGGCCGGCGGGGGCTCAATAGGTCGGGGTCCTGGGCAGCCTCCCGTAGGGAGGCCCGGCGCGGCAAGCGGATCCCAAGAACATCATTATAAAACCAAAGGAATAAAATAGCACACACACACACACACACACATCTTGAAACACTTCAAAAAAACCTTGTAGTGCGATAACAAAATAAAAGGCAAAGTGACATCACCTTATCACAACTGTATATGCAGAGAACAAAACATGTTTACAGTACATATCACATCACAAAATCTTCTTGCCAAACTGGCCTTCTCACAGTTCTCTGTGGCCTAGCCACCTGGTTCCTGTTGGCGTCACCAATGTCTTCACTTACAGGTAAGATGGGAGACTCATCAGAAGTCTGTGTTCCCATTGTCTCTTTTTCTGCACCCTGTTGGTCTATGTTTCCCATTCCAAGCTCCCCAGGGTACACATGCTCATCTCTTGTTGGTATAACTCTCTCCTTTACCACAGGCTTTCCCCAAAGCGGCAACCTGGTGTGCTTCCCTTGAGCGCCTGGTCTCCCATTACTGCCTGGTGCCTGACCCACCCACCTAGATGCCCATGGGTCATTAATTAGAACAAAATGGGTTCCAGTCATTGTCTTTTGTCCCATTGTTGCCCCCTGGTTTTAGCTTTTCTGTATTCCCAAGGTATGGCTTCAGTCTGTTATAGTGTACAACAGCTTTATAAGGGCCATCACATTGTTCTACTTCATAGTACATCTGACAGTTTTCTCACTATCCTGAAAGGACCCTTGAACTTAACTCCTTAGCTTAGGTGATAGACCCTTCTTCTTCTGATAATCACGAAGCCACACATACTCATTTTCCTCATACCTTTGAGGGGTTACCTTCAGATCAAAATACTCTTTCTGTTTACCTGTGGCCCTTTTGTGATTTTTCTTTACAGCCTCCCTCACTGTGCTTAAATATCCCTGTAGCTTCTGCACATATTCACTCACATATTGTTTGTCCTGGTTTTGAGTTCCCATGACAACATCAACAGGTAAGGTCATTTCAGTCCCGAACAGCACCTTGTAAGGTGTAAACCCCGTGGAGGACTGTGCATGCCACGTGCTTCTGTATGCCATCATTACATATGGGAGCATTTCATCCCAGTTGCTTTGATTATCTTCTACAAAAACTGCTCGCATGCTGATTAAGGTTTTATTCATCCTCTCGACAAAACCATCTGATTGAGGATTATAGGGAGTGGTTCTTTTTTCATTTGTTGCACATTTGTTTTATTCAAGTTGCACATTTCCTTAAAGAGATTTGATTCAAATGTTCTTCCCTGATCACTATGAATTGTGCGAGGAACCCCCAACCTCAACACAAACTCCTCCACCAGTTTCTTAGCTACTGTCACAGCCCCTTGGTTGGGTATGGCATAAGATTCTGACCATCTAGAGAAAGTCTGCTACAACCATTATGTACTTATTATCTCGCACAGTAGTGAAATCCACAGAAATCCAGTGATCCTTTCAAATGGGCGGCCTGTGACAGAACTTGTCATAGGTGCTCTAGGGGAAGGGCCTTTCACTTTGTAAGCAGCGCATGCCACTCATGTCTTACACCACTCCTTTATGACTCTCTGCCAGCCCGGACAGTAAAATCTTGCTCTGATTTTGCCTGTGAGTTTTTCTATTCCTAAATGGCCAGCAGTTTTGTTGTTGTGCATAAAGGTTAGTATCTAATTTACCAATTCATCTGGTACCACCCCCCTCCACATAGTTTCACCTGTCTCATAGTTTTGACTCTTTAGGCATCGTATTCCATTTCTTACTTGTAATGCACCCCACACTTGCCTGAATGGCCTGAAGTTTGACTCTGAAAGTAATTCAGCAGGAGGCTCAGTCCTATTTAGATTTGTCCAATCCTTCAACTGGGAAATCACAGGGTCCCTATCCTGTGCTTCCAGGAGGAAGTCCATGTTTGCTGGGGCTTGAGAGTCAGCACCCGCTAAAGGTGCCATAGTGACCTCATGTGGCCTATCTGAGGTTGCTGTCAGAATTACCGTAACACATTCGTGGTCATCTTGCCCTGCGCTTGCTGACTGTGTGTGGTGCCGTGACACACCATCTGCTTTACTGTGCAGTTTACTTGGATGGTGTACTATTTCATAATGATATTGGTCTAGCAGCTCTAACCACCTGGCCAGCTGACATTCCGGCTGTTTGAAGTTACTGAGCCAACGCAGTGAGCTGTGATCTGTCCTCAGTAAACATTTCCTCCCTAACAGGTAGTGCCTGAAATGTTTAATGAATCACCGCCAACAGTTCTTTCTTAGTCGTTGAGTATCTCTTCTCTTGTTTTGACAGGGCACGACTAGCATACGCTACTACTCTCTCGCCACTGTCATGTTTTTGTGATAGGACAGCCCCAATACCGATGTCACATGCATCAGCATCCACTATGAACTCTAAATTTGGGTCAGGGAACGCCAATATAGGGGATGTGGTAAGTTTGGATTTCAACTCATTGAAAGCCACCTCACGTGATGCAGTCCACTGAACTGTTTTCCCCTTGTCTGTCAACCGATACAGTGGCTCAGCTATCTGTGCAAAATTGGATATAAATCTTCTGTAGTATGATGCGAGTCCAAGAAAACTTCTAGCCTCTGTCACTGACTTAAGAGTAGGCCATGATCTAATACTCTGTCTTGGAGGGGTCAGTAGACACTCCCTCTGCTGAAATGATGTGTCCTAGGTAGCTCACCTGAGACCTGAACAGGTGGCATTTAGCTGGCTTCACTTTGAGGCCTGCCTGTTGTAATCTGCTAAGGACCCCCTCCAACCGTGTCACTTGGTCCTGAAAAGAGCGGCCGACCACTATTATATCATCAAGGTACACCAAGCATGTTGTCCATTGCATGTCAGCCAACACCAAGTCCATGAGGCGCTGAAAAGTACTCGGTGCATTGCACAATCCAAAACCGATGACATTGAACTCAAAAAGTGCCCTCTTGGTCTTGTTACGATCATCAGGATGTATATCTACTTGCCAGTACCCACTGGCCAGGTCCAAAGTGGAAAACCACTTGGCCCCAGCCAGTGAGTCCAGTGTCTCATCTATCCTGGGAAGCGGGTATGCATCCTTCACAGTGTTTTCGTTTAGCTTTCTGTAATCCACACAGAACCTAATTGTATTATCTTTTTTTTCTCACTAGCACCACAGGTGCTGCCCATGGACTGGTAGATGGCTGAATGATGTTCCTATCTAACATGCTCTGCAAATGGCTGTCAATCTCTGCTTGCAGATGGACAGGGACCCGTCTCAGTGCTTGTTGGCCTTGTGTTCCCTGTGTCTATCCTGTGCTGGACTAGCTTTGTACGGCCCAAATCAAAATCCCTAGTGCTAAACACACCAGCATATTTGCTTAACATTTCTCTCACAGTTCTGAGCTGAGTATTGTCCAACTGCTCTGCATCACAGTTGAGGGCTTGTATTAACTGCTCTATTTCCCACTTTGGATAGTGCGCAGACAGCTGGGGTTGCTTATTAACATTTAAACAAGCAATGACTGCTGCGTCATAGCCCTCCTCCCAAATGGAGAACCCACCCAGTTTTGTACCCTCTCTGAGGCATTGAGGTTAAAGGTATGGTTATATTTTATATCTACCATATGACCAATAATTAGGGTCACATTAACCTCGGTGCCTTTCTGCTGAAGTAAGACAGAGTCATGAGGTATGAGCAGAGGCATGTAAGCATGGGGGCAGCTCCTCAGGATCGGAATGAGTGCGTTGTTGGTGACATGTGTAGAGTAGATAGTGTGAGGTCAGATGATGGCGAAAAACAGGCAGGATTGTCGCTGTACGTGTAAAAAATCTTTTAGAGAATACCCGGAGGCGACAATCTGGCGCTGGAGCCAGACACCACAAGGACGAGGGGGGAAGACGTCAACAGCCAGCCCTTTATGACGTTTTCACTGTTTGTATATAACATCCTGGGTCAGGGATAGTTGGTGCTCAGACTTCGTGAACTGACACACACTTTGTTGTCTGTCAGGGAAACATAGTTCAATTCAATTCAATTTTATTTGTATAGCGCCAATTCATAACAGAAGTTATCTCAGGGCACTTTTCAAATGGAGCAGGTCTAGACCAAACTCCTAATAACATTTACAGAGACCCAACAGTACCACCATGAGCAAGCACTTGGCACGGGGGCAAGGAAAAACTGCCTGTTAAAAGGCAGAAACCTTGGACAGACCCTTCGGCTCTAGGTGGGTGGTCATCTGCCTTGACCAGTTGGGGTGAGAGAGAGAGAGAGAGAGAGAGCGAGAGAGAGCAAGCAACTACATCAATGCACTAGCACCAATGATGGGGGACAGCGAGCAGCAACAACAGTAACTGTATATAACTGGTAACTGATATTAGCAATGGCAGTCAAGCAGGACCATGGAGGCTCCGCCAGGATCCATGAGAACCTGCGAGACGAGAAAACACAAGAACTCCGGGGAAGAAGTGTTAGTAACATGCATTAATGGGACATGAATGTGTGCACACAGAGAGAGAGAGAGAGAGAGAGAGAGAGAGAGAGAGAGAGAGACTCAGTGCACCAAGGGAAATCCCCCGATAGTCTAGGCCTATAGCAGCATAACTAAGGGATGGTTCAGGACTCACCTGATCCAGCCCTAACTATAAGCTTTATCAAAGAGGAACGTCTTAAGCCTACTCTTAAATGTGGAGAGGGTGTCTGCCTCCCGAACCACAACTGGAAGCTGGTTCCACTGAAGAGGAGCTTGGTAACTGAAGGCTCTGGCTCCGGTTCTACTTTTAGAAACTATTGGAACCACCAGTAGCCCTGCATTCAGAGAACGCAGTGTTCTAGTGGGGTAGTAGGGTACTATGAGCTCTTTGAGATATGAAGGGGCCTGCCCATGAAGAGCTTTATAGGTGAGGAGGAGGATTTTAAATTCTATTCTAAATTTTACAGTAAGTTGGACCCAGATATCTGTAAAACTCTGCACATTCTACTGGTGTTAAGAATAAAACTGATTATTGAGTAAACTTAAACTTCTTCTATCGCTTCATTAAAGAACACGCGTGAGTAAGAGTTTCAAGAGAAACTGATTTTCACAACAAGGTTCAGGTGATACATTCATCACACATACAGGTAGTTTCCCCCTGATAGACCTGCCCAAGCTACATGCTATCAGTACATTGTTTTTTTCTGTGACCTCAGTAGATGGTTTCAGGAGACCCTCGGTTCTTTCATCGTTTATAGCGCCCTCCACTTTACCTGGTATGAACATTTCAGATCTAGGGGGAATCACAGTATTATTCATGACAACCATCCTGCATACACTGCCTGTCCCCCCCCCCATGAAATCAAAGGTACCTGCTTACCCAGGATGGTGCATATGTATTTTTGCATGTCAATCACTGCTCCATATTTAACTAGAAAATCAATTCCTACCAGTGCACATTGGTCAGCATCCCTAGCAACCACAAAATCACAAGCCAGGTTTAGTCCACCAATGTTCATGACAGTAGACCATCTTCCCATCATGGCGAGAGGTTGTCTGTTGGCTGCTGTGACTGGTTTGCAGTAGGGTCTCAGCAAGTCCATTCGGCCTCCTGTAGCATCTCTCCATATTTTCTCCTGCACCAGTGACACCTGGGCCCCGGGATCCACCATAACCTCGCATTCCACATTTTCAATGTCGGCCTGTATGTAAAATCCCTCTCCGACCACCCCTGAAGCTACTGTAGCTTGAGTGTGATTCATCTGGGCTGTCCTTGGAAACATACAGGCAATTTCTTTTAAAATGCATGGTGCATCCACAGTACCAGCAATCCCTGCTGGGCACTGATGAAGACCGCGTTCGGTCACTCCCAGGGAGACGAGCTCTCCCTCTCCCCTGGCCTTGCTCACTGCCAGTGCGACATCCACCGCCTCCCGCCGTTCCGCCCGCGGTTCGTTGTCCAGGTGCCTCACCTTGGTCCGTAGCTGTGCAACACTCTCGCACAGCAACTCCAACAATTCTTTAGGGACACTAATTTTGTCTTTGGTATTCTCAACAGAGCCACACACATTTATCTTGTGGTGGGGGACGTCCTGGCCCTCAAGCTGTCTGTTCCAGTTCTGTGTAGCCATGTGTATAGCTTCTTCTATTGTCTTTGGTTTACTGCTGCGCATGTGTACACGAATATCTCCATTCCCAATATCGGCAATAAAATTATCGTGGGCAAGGGAATCGCGTGTGCCTATGCTGTAATCTGGATATGCCTTGGCAGCCAGCCAACATACATCATAGCCAAAATCTCTTATGTTCTCACCCACTTTGCACCTGCGGTCCAGAAAGGCTGCACGATTCCAGTCGGTATGCACCGGCGGTTCGAAGTGCTTCTCCAGAGCCTCAGTCAAAAGTCCTTTTGAGGTCCTGTGGTAAATTGCTGCAGAAATGTCTGGCCGGTCCCCTCAGCAAAAGGATAAGATAGTTCAGACTATCGGATGTGCTCCAGCTATTAATTTGAGCAGCTAGCTCAAACTGCTAGCTGCTCGCTGCTAGCTGCTTTTATGCCTGAACTCAAATCCAGGCATAAAAGCCGGACGCCGATCCGGTGCCCGTGTCGGAGTTAATGAGAAGGCCTGCGCCTGCCGACTTCCACTCCCATCCTGTGTCTCATCCATAGTCATAGTTACGTCGTTAGCAAGCTGCCCTGAAGACACACATGGCTAGCTGGTTAGCTTCCCCGCCTGCACTAGCTAGCACCTGTGGTAGTCCACATGAAGATCCCCAAATAAATCCGCTGCCACCAATTTGTAACGTGCCGTAATGTCACAAAGACTCCCACGTAGTTTGTAGACTTAACACAAGCAGTCTTCAGGCAACCTGTTCATTTCAATCCAGACTTTATTAAGCTTTTATCAGAACGGATACAATCGTGCCAACCAGGTGCTTCACCGCCCCCCTCTCACACTCAACCAAACTTCATTGTTTTATTGAACGCCTCTTACCGTAACGTCATAGTGATGTGATTGGCTGAACGACTCACATTACAATACATATATAACATATTAAAACATCATAAGATAATAAAGGTAAAAATGAACAAATAAGAATAAATAAGGAATAAATAAATAGGGAATAATAATAAAGTTAAATACATTAAATAAAAGCTAAATACATTAAATAAAAGCTCCTCCAACAAACATGAAATATGGAGAGGTGTGGCATTAAAGCAAGCATAAAACCAAAAACATGGGATCCGATGCTGCGTAACGGTCCACCCCAGGAGGCAGGCCAGGCAGTCCCGGCACCACCCAGACCGTCCCGGCGCGGACTCTACTCCCTGATATTTAAACCCAAGGGGGTGACTGTCCTCAGTTTCTTTATCCATCTGTGTATCCGTGATGTGGAGTGATGTGACCGGGTGCTGTTGAAAGTGTGTGACCAGTTGTGTATTGAGAGTGCCTACGTGTATGTTGTACAGGTGTTGTTTGAGCCGGGTGAGTATTGAATGTTCACTCGTGTTCCTTGTGGTTAATCCCCGGCGACAGCACGACTATCTTGGTGTCCGGGTTAATTGGTTTTTTTTCAAGGATTTGGGTGATATGATTGCAGTTGGCACCGGGGTAGCTGTCTATTTGGACCTCCTGGTACGTGTGGGGCAGAATCCGACTCAGGTTCGAGTCACCGATAATCACTACGGGCTTGGTGGAATGAATGGTCCAATCCTTAACCTTGTGGCCCGTAGGACCATGTCTGATCACTGGATATGTCGTCTTCCTCAGACGGGGCGTGAGATCGAAGGTGGGAGCCCTCGGTCCCACGTCTCCGGGATTCCACCAGATGGAATTAAGGTACTGCAGCCCAGGAGGCCCAGTGGGTATATGTTGGGTGGTGGAGTGGGTTAGTGCACTACTGGACTGGGGAGGGGGAGTGGAGTGGACCTGTTGTTGGAATTGACTTCAGATTGGGATTGTTTAGATGGGGAATCCCCTTCGCTATTGCCCATCATCATTCTAGTCAATTTGGGAGGTTTCTCCGCTGTCCCAGTCTTGGTTTTGGGTGGGGTCCGTTCCTTGCATGGACCCCTGATCGGGGGTTAGGTTTAGGGTTAAGGTTAGGGTTTCTCTCTCTGTTTTCAATCATCTACAGTTATATTTGATGCACCCACTATTGAGATGAAAGACACACACACACGTGCACTCACACACACCCACACACACACGCAAACATACATGGACAGGGTTAGGGTTAGGATATTTGATGGAGATGTCGGGTTTTCGAATATTGCTATTCCATGCAAGTTGGACACTTTTTCATGTGGAAGGCTAACGTTGGGTGACTTTCCATTCATGTGTATTGGGTAGAGCCTGACCGATATGGGATTTTTAGGGCCGATACCGATACAAATATTTGATGATTTAAAAAGCCGATATTCCGATATATCGGCCGATATATATTTTAAAAAGAAATTCCAGAAACACGTAACAAAACATAAACAGATTTCCCTAACATTAGTTATATGTAGTTATTTATGAGTCCTCGCTAAAATAATAGGATAATGCAGTGAACACACTTCACCGATGGGTCACACCGCGAGAGACATGAGCAGCAGGGGGCGCTGTGGCCGCTGGCTGCTCGCTGGCTGCCGTCGCTAGGGGGCGGGGCTTCAAGCAGCACTGCAGACATCAAGTTCGGTTCCGCCCATTGCAATATCAAGTTTGTAGTAGAGCTATTCGGCAGGCCGGCGTGACAAGCATGTTCAAATAACAATTTACAAGTTTCCCCTGTTTATTATTTAGTAATCAAAATAACAGAAATGGAGATAAAGCATTATAAAGTGCAAAACACACTGCCGCCGCGGCGCGTCTATGACACAAGTGCCGCCCCTAGCACCCAGAGCAGAAGGAAAACTAAAGAAAAGAAAAAAGTTTTCGGCGGCACTTGATGCACGGTGACGCTGTGAAATAGGACAGTGGCGTGAAGTGTAGCGGGTTGCTGCTTCGCGCCGACACCGCTCATTTGCATAAAGTTAAACTAATGTCAACTCTCCGCGTCGCGCTGGACGCCGGCGGCAGCGCTGCCGCCGGCCGCTCCTCGTCGGCAGCGCTCAGTGAAAATGAAGGACTGCCGGCCGCTTTTGCTGCTGATGTCGCTCGCGGTCGTGGGTAACTCGTTCGCTCTGCCCGACTCCGGCTGGATCAGCTGGTTGTAGGGTTTGTGGCGTTGTAACATGGTTGAAGGGGGTTTCGTCCGTTTTTTAAAATATTCATTTATCGGCCATTATAAATGCCGATACTGATAGTTTGGAAAATGCCTAATATCGGCCGATAATATCGGCCCGCCGATATATCGGTCGGGCTCTAGTATTGGGGACCCATAAAAGGGAAAATGGGTGTCCAACTCATGGAATTCTGTTTCAGGGTCGCAGTACCATGCTTTCGCCACAGTTTAGGAGTCACTTTTGCCAATTATAGCCCCATTTGTAAGTTTGTCCATTCCCACATGGACAGGTTTAGGGTTAGGGTCTCTCTCTCTGTTTTCAATCATCTCCAGTTATATTTGATGCACCCACTATTGAGATGAAAGACACACACACACGTGCACTCACACACACACGCAGACATACATGGACAGGTTTCAGGTTAGGGTTAGGTTTAGGCTTATGTTTAAACCTAAGCCTAACCCTGTCCATTTATGTCTGCGTGTGTGTGTGTGTGTGTCTTTCATCTCAATAGTGGGTGCATCAAATATAACTGGAGATGATTGAAAACAGAGAGAGACCCTAACCCTAAACCTAAGCCTAACCCTAAACCAAACCCTAACCCTAACCCTGTCCATGTATGTCTGCGTGTGTGTGTGTGTGTGTGTGTGAGTGAGTGCACGTGTGTGTGTATGTGTGTCTTTCATCTCAATAGTGGGTGCATCAAATATAACTGAAGATGATTATAAACAGAGAGAGAGACCCTAACCCTAAACCTAACTCTAACCCTGTCCATGTATGTCTGCATGTGTGTGTGTGTGTGTGTGTGTGTGAGTGCATGTGTGTGTGTGTGTGTGTGTGTGTCTTTCATCTCAATAGTGGGTGCATCAAATATAACTGGAGATGATTGAAAACAGAGATAGAGACCCTAAACCTAACCCCAAATCTAAACCTAACCCTAACCCTAAACCTAACCCTAACCCTGTCCATGTATGTCTGTGTGTGTGTGTGTGTGTGTGTGTGAGTGCACGTGTGTGTATGTGTGTCTTTCATCTCAATAGTGGGTGCATCAAATATAACTGGAGATGATTGAAAACAGAGAGAGAGACCCTAAACCTAACCCTAACAATAATCCTAACCCTAAACCTGACCCTGACCCTAATCCTAAACCTAACCCTAACAATTACCCTAAACCTAACCCTAACCTTGTGGGTATTGCCTAGCGGCCCATGAGCAAAATTTACTAAGTGAATTTGAAGTCCTCATGATGTCATGGAGTGGCCCCTGGGGCCTGGTACAGGTGCCCCAATGAGCCCCTCAGCAAAACATTGTAAAAAATAGTTTTTTAAAAGCCCTCAGGGACCCAAATGAAAAATGAGTCAAGGTACATAATAAATCAATGGGACTAAAGGAATTGGCCCCTGAGGGCTGGGATACCACAACATGTAAACACACTTAGTGACACCACTAAGTGACTCCTTGAAATAAGGAACATAAACCTGGATGTTGGGTGTCTGCCCTAGTATACAGTATACATAGAGGTTGGATGCAATCTTTGCTTTTTTGATTGTTGACTTTTCTCTGGCTTGGAACAAGATAGAGCCATTCACCTTAATGTCATCTCTTAGTCTCAACCGCCTCAACAAGTGGTGCAAGTTTGAAGATCATAGAAAGTCAAAATATTCACCCCAAAAAACCCAAAGGGCCCCTTATGATTTTTTGGAGAGATTTTTTTTACTTTTACTGATCTTCTTCAAACTTGTACCAAGGGTTGGGGCGGTTTAGACTAACAGATGAGTGCAGGTTGCATGCCTGTGTAACCCACAGTTCAAATAGAACAACAAATAATTTTAATAATATATATATTATTAAATAATATAAATATTTACATGAATAAATATAAATAATATACATATTTATATGAATAAATAGAAATAAATAATAAATAAGACATGAATTAATTTATGTATACATTCATCCACACGATGTATGAACCATCCCTTTAATTTAACACTGCCCCTTTAAGAAACCGTCCCAGCTACTGTATGCGCGAGCTAGTTGAAAACAAACGGCAGACGCAACTGAAAAATCAACAAGATTGACACGAAATACAGACAAGGAAGACAAACGTATTTAAGATCTAAAAAATAGTCTCATCCTAATCAACCTAATAACATCCTAGCGGTGGTTTTAACAATATTATTTTGAAGACGGTTTTGGCCAGGTTTTTTCCCCTACCCGGAGTGTAGATGCGGGATAGCATACGGACTGAGATTCATCCAGATTAATGATGGCGAGCCACCCCAAGGAAACCTAACCCGAAAGGACACCGCGTTCGGATCGTTAAGGGTTTGACCTTGACCAGTTGAACTATTTTTTTCCCCACACTGGATATAGACCATTTTTTGACCATCGAATTGAACGGATCCCCGAAAAGAAATTTATTTAAGTGTTGCAACACAGTCCTTTAGATATTAAGAAATTGTGAAGTGTGAATAGGTGAATGTATGAATGTGAATTGATATGTATTTTAAGTTTTCTTTTATGATTTCCTGCTTAAGTGAAACCGAAAACTAAAACAAAACAAACATTTAAAATACTTACCTGTTCCCTTAAACAAAGAAGAGTTAACTGAAAAGAAACAAATAGAAGCAAATAGCTCAAACTAGTTAAAACAACTACCCTAAAAAGTGCTATTTAGAATTTAAAAGACCGGTCTAAGAAAACAATGAACTAGAACAAACCCATATTAAACTGGTTTAAACAAGAAAATATTAAACCTAAAGAATTTCAAAGGTATTTATTACATATCTTGTACTGTATATTTATTAATCTATTTATTGCATATCTTGTACTGTATATTTATGAATCTATATATTACATATCTTGTATTGCATATTTATTAATCTATTTATTACATATCTTGTATTGTATATTTATTAATCTATTTATTACATATTCTTACGTTAAGTAAAGTGCCGGCTATTTATACAAACTGTTATGACTCTAGTCTGTTCATTATATTGAATTCACCACTCTCACGAACCTAGTACAGGCCCAAGTATAAGTGCCTACACTTAATGTTCCAGCAATAGTAGACACAAGTGTTACACAAAGTGGCGAGCCAGCCAGGAGTGGTTCAAATCAATTCAAGCTAGGTTAAAGACTAGACTTCAAAACATAATTAGACAATCAAACTAGGTTAAATACTAGAGACTTCAAAACATAATTAGACATGGAAATAGTTCAGACAAACAATGTAAAAGTCCCTAACTCAGTTATAGTTAGTGGAATAACTAACACAGAAACAGATGAAGAACTTTATGACTTTCTTAAACAGTATGGCTCCATTGAAAGAATAATCCCAATAGACTCCCCACACACAGCACACTCAGACAAACAGACCATCATAGAATATAGATATGGCACAGCAGTACAGTCACTTGCATCTTTATTGCCCCACACACTTGACACTAGTTCCCCAGCTAACAGTTATTGTATTAGAGCCCTAGCTAGTGTCTACACACCTGTAGCTAGCAAAACAGCTACACAGACATACCTCTCTGACCTGAGGGAGATAGCTAAGCAGACTGGCAAGGACCTTGCAACTCTCCTGAAAGAAGAACTCTCCATCATCAGCGATGCTGTTGACCTTGAGAATTCCGAAACTCAAAGTGACGACCTGGAATTGAACTCACCTGAGCAACATGTTCCACAAAGAGCTGCACAGGTTGGCCCTAACAACACAGTTCCGGAGCGGCATGTCCAACCAGGGCGCAAAGGGACACCACCTCCAGCACCAGCCAAAGAGACACCGTCTGCTCTGAAACTCTGTGTTGTGAATCCACCTGAGATCCAGAAAGTTATAGTCGAACACATAGTGCGAAGTGAGGACTCTGCTATGCATGTCAACACAGCCCTAAGACTCCGACCCTTCTCTGGACGTCTCCCTAGACCTAACAATGAGGCGGATTATGAGACCTGGCGCTCCAATGTGGGACTTCTTCTCAAAGATACTAGGCAATCAGACCTGCACAAGTCACGGAAACTCCTTGAAAGCCTCTTATCACCTGCCATTGACATTGTGAAGCACCTGATACCCGAAACACCTCCAAGAGTATATCTGGAGATCCTGGACTCTGCATTTAGCACCGTTGAAGATGGAGATGACCTGTTTGCAAAGTACCTCAATACAATGCAAGACAGCGGTGAGCAACCTTCAGCTTACCTTCAACGGCTGCAAGTGATGTTGAACACCACCCTCAGGAGGGGGGGTGTCTCTGCAGCTGAGTTTGACAGGCAGCTTCTGAGACAGTTTGTTAGAGGTTGTTGGGACAACACCTTGATATCTGAGTTGCAACTGGAGCAGAAGAAGCAAAATCCACCTACCTTTGCAGAACTGCTCCTGTCACTCCGCACAGCAGAAGACAGGCGAGCTTCCAAAGCATTTCGCATGAAGCACCACCTCAGTGCCTCAAGACCCAAGGTGTCATCCCATTACCAAGGCATTTGTGTGCAGTATGATGAAGAATGCAGTACATCACAGTCACCTTCTCCTTCATCAGAGATCCAAGATCTGAAAAGGCAAATAGCTGATTTACAAACCCAGCTTGCACGTGTCACACAGAAAGATCACAGAAAGAGCCAAGCTAAGCCAACCACCAAACCGAAGACGCCCACACCGGCTTTTCAGAGAATTCAGACTCCCACACCTCACAGTCAACCTGAAAGAAGCGCCACGAGCAAAAGACCTAAGCCCTGGTATTGCTTCAGGTGTGGGGAGGACGGACACATCAAGCCACAGTGTGATGGTGAACCAAACCCCTCTCTGGTAGCCACAAAGGGAAGACTTCTGAAAGAAAAACAACAAGCATGGGATGCTGTGAACAGCACTTCAGAGCCTGAACGTTTTTAGACCCAGTAGCTGCAGAGGGACAAAAAGGGACTGGGAGACAGAAAAAGTGTCCTAAACAGAAACAGCGCGTTTTCCACATGTGCTCAACCTCTCACACCAAGAAACAGTCAGCAACCCTGCCCAAAGGACTGGTTGGAGCACGGTGTACTGCACAAGTGACCATAGGTGGCAGAGAATGCAGCTGCTTGCTAGATACAGGCTCTCAAGTCTCGACGATCCCAAACTCCTTCTACCAAGAAACCCTGTCTCATCTTCCCATCCACTCATTAAGTGACCTGCTTGAAGTGGAGGGAGCGAATGGTCAGGAAGTGCCTTACCTTGGCTACATCAAAGTTACCATCAGCTTCCTGAAGAACACCTTTGGAGTGGACATTGACATTCCTACACTTGCGCTGATCGTACCTGATATGCGCTCAACTCTGTCATCAGTGCTAGTTGGAACCAATGCTTTGGATGTTCTCTATGAGCAGTATGCAGATGTCACTCCTCAGAACTACCAGTCACTACCATATGGCTACAGAGCAGTCTTAAAAACTCTAGGGGCCAGACAAAGAGACACTTTTGATTCAAGCATGGGGAAAGTGAGACTACACAGCAGCGATGCTGAGACCATTGCTGCCGGTCAGACGAGAGTCTTTGAAGGATCGGTGAGCTGCAGAACAACTAACAGCAGTCAGTGGGTGATGGTAGAGTCGCCAACAGCAGTCTCGTTACCAGGTGGCATACTGGTAACTGACGGGCTAGTAAACCTGCCATCTAAGCATCCCCACTGCCTACCAGTCATTCTGAAGAACGAGTCAGACCATGACATCACTCTACCTCCAAAAGTTGTGATAGCAGAGATCCATGCCATCAAGAGTGTTCAGCCTTTGAAATCTCCCAGCTCCGACTCCTCCTTTGGCTCAGACCCCAAGCTGAATCTTGAATTTGACTTCAGTGACTCCCCAATATCAAGCGAGTGGAAAGACAGAATGACCGAGAAGTTGAACTCCATGCCAGAGGTGTTTGCACAGCACGACCTCGATTTTGGCCGCACAGACAAGATGAAACACCATATAAAGCTCAGTGATGAGACACCATTCAAGCACAGAGCGAGGCCTATACACCCGCGGGACATAGAAGCTGTGCGTAACCATATCCAGCAACTCCTTGATACAAAGGTCATTCGCGAATCTGAATCACCCTTCTCCTCACCAATTGTGGTCGTCAGGAAAAAGAAGGGTGATGTCAGACTCTGTATTGATTACAGAAAGCTGAATCTGCAGACTATCAAAGATTCATATGCCTTACCCAATCTGGAGGAGTCTTTCTCTGCATTGACTGGGTCAAAGTGGTTCACAGTGCTAGATCTTAAATCTGGTTTCTACCAGATTGAAATGGAAGAAAAAGACAAGCACAAAACTGCTTTCGTCTGTCCGCTTGGATTCTACGAGTTCAACAGGATGCCTCAGGGGATAACAAATGCCCCTAGCACATTCCAGAGGCTCATGGAACGCTGCATAGGAGAGCTGAACATGAAGCAGGCCCTCGTCTTCCTGGATGACTTGATCATCTTCTCCTCAACACTACAAGAGCATGAGGAGAGATTGATGCGAGTGCTCAGCCAGTTGAAAGAGTTCGGCCTGAAGTTATCGCCCGAGAAATGCAAGTTCTTCCAGACCTCCGTGAAGTACCTAGGACACATTGTGTCTGAGAAGGGAATCGAAACGGACCCAGAGAAAATAACAGCTTTAAAAACCTGGCCAAGACCAACTAAACTGAAAGAACTGAGAGCATTCTTGGGATTCTGCGGTTACTACCGTAGGTTCATTAAGGGTTATTCAAAGATTGTGAAGCCTCTCAATGCCCTCACTGCTGGATATCCACCAATGAGAAAAGGCTTGAAGCCCACAGTGACCACTGAGAAGTACCACAATCCAAAAGACCCCTTCGGTGACAGATGGACCCCCGCTTGCCAAACAGCTTTTGACACTCTCATTGAGAAGCTGACCACTGCTCCTATCCTCGGGTTTGCTGACCCCAAGTTGCCCTACATCCTGCATACAGATGCCAGCACTTCAGGTCTTGGTGCGGCACTCTACCAGGAGCAACAAGGACAGAAGAGAGCCATCGCCTATGCAAGCCATGGTCTGTCGAAATGTGAAAGCAGGTACCCTGCCCACAAGTTGGAATTCCTTGCCCTTAAGTGGGCAGTTACAGAAAAATTCCAAGACTACCTCTACGGACGCCCATTCCTTGCTGTCACTGATAGCAACCCGTTGACGTACATACTTACCTCTGCCAAGCTTGATGCCACAATCTACAGGTGGTTAGCTGATCTGTCAACCTTCGATTTCCAGCTTCAGTACAGGGCTGGGAAGCAGAATCAGGACGCAGATGGGCTGTCCAGACGTCCACACGGTAGGCTACCTGATGACATGATGTCCCGGAAAGAGATGGAGAGGATACAGCAGTTCACAAAAAGACACCTGTCGACAGAAATGGATGAAAGCACCATCAAAGCCATCTGTGAGAAGCACTTGGTTCATGATGAAGGAACATCACCTGGCACTACCTTGGTCATGTCACTTGCTCACCATCCAAGTGCTGTTCCAGAGAGCTTTGAAGAGGAATGCCAGCTTGACGGTGTGAATATCATCCCGATGACACCCACTGAAATGCGGGAGAAGCAGAGGGCGGATTCTTGCATCAGTGCAGTGCTCAGACAGCTGGAGCTGGGAGAAAAACCTCCACCATCTCTCAGGAAAGAACTCCCTGAGCTCTCCCTCCTCTTCAGAGAGTGGAACAAGCTGGAGATCTTAGACGGCGTCTTGTTCCGTAAGCGACAAGAGGATGCACAGACTCACTACCAGCTTGTGCTGCCTGAAGATCTGAGACCCACAGTCCTGAAGAGTCTCCATGATGACATGGGCCACATGGGCATAGACCGGACGCTTGACCTTGTCCGCAAACGCTTTTATTGGCCAAAAATGTCAGCTGAGGTAGAGGCCAAGATCAAGACCTGCGACCGCTGCACGAGACGTAAAGTCCCACCAGAGAAAGCTGCACCTCTAGTGAACATCATAGCCACACGACCTCTCGAACTTGTGTGCATGGACTTTCTCTCTCTGGAGCCGGACTCTAGTGGTACCAAAGACATCCTAGTCATCACGGACCACTTTACGAAATATGCAGTGGCCATTCCCACTTCAAACCAGAGAGCTCGGACTGTTGCCAAATGCCTGTGGGACCACTTCTTCGTCCATTATGGCATCCCAGAAAGACTACATAGCGATCAAGGTCCAGACTTCGAGTCTCGAACGATCAAGGAACTGTGTGACCTAGCAGGCATCCGGAAGATACGAACTACTCCGTACCATCCAAGGGGTAATCCTGTTGAACGCTTCAACCGGACCCTGTTGAGCATGCTAGGCACCCTAGAGAACCAGAAGAAGAGTCACTGGCGAGAGTATGTCAAGCCTTTAGTACATGCCTACAACTGTACTAGAAGTGATGTCACTGGTTTTACCCCTTATGAACTGATGTTTGGAAGACAACCGAGGTTACCAGTAGACTTAGCATTTGGCTTACCTGTCAACTACAAGCCAGGCTCTCACTCACAGTATGTCCGCAACCTGAAATCCCGACTGGAAGCAAGCTACAAGGTAGCAACGGAAAATGCAAAGAAGACTGCTGATCGCAATAAGGCAAGATTTGACAAGCATGTTGTTGAATCGACGCTGACGGAAGGCGACAGAGTCCTGGTCAGGAATGTCCGCCTCAGAGGCAAACATAAGTTGGCAGACAAGTGGGAATCCGACGTGTATGTGGTCATAAAACAATCTGGAGACATCCCGGTCTATGTTGTGAGGCCTGAAACCAAAGATGGTCCGCTACGAACCCTTCACCGAGACATGCTACTGCCTTGTGGGTTTCTTCCTCTTACCCCAGTTGAAGCTGAAGTGGCCATAGAGGAGAGACCTAGACGTCCAAGGACTCGTCAGTGTCCAAGGGATGAACGGTCATATGAATCTGAACATCAAGACTCTGATTCCGAAGACCATGACGTCCCCTACTTCTATGGGCATGATAGCACAGTGGTAGATACCGAGGGTGTTCACTGCACTCCTGCAGCCATAGAGTCTACCATGATGAACACAGAGTTGGGGAATCCAAGACACTCCACCGTTGAGCAAGACCTTCCAGATGTAGTTGAAGTTGTTCCTGAGGCTGCTTCCGTGGTAACTGTTGATCCGAGTCTACCAGATGAAACCTACCTACCTGTGAATCCAGAGAATGCCTTATCTGTACCGAGTCATTAAGAGAATGTCCTTCCTGACGTGAATCCAGAGAATGCCTTACCTATACTGAGTCATGAAGAGAATGTCCTTCCTGACGTGAATCCAGAGAGTGCTTTACCTGAGATGAATCCATGTGAGAATGACTTGCCCGATGCGAATCCAGAGGAAGATGCCAGAGAGAATGGAAGCCACCCAAGAAAGTCCAGTAGACACAGACAACCCATACAGAGACTGACTTACCCTCACTTAGGAAACCCCTTAGTCACAGTAGTTCAGTCATTGTTTCAGAGTTTGAGCGCAGTCATCTCAGACTCTTTAAATGAGCCAAACTCCTTCGAGTCACATAGAGTGATGACCGTGTAATTACCTATAGGATGCACAGGGACGTGCATCAGGAAAGGAGGGGAGGATGTAACCCACAGTTCAAATAGAACAACAAATAATTTTAATAATATATATATTATGAATAAATATAAATAATATAAATATTTACATGAATAAATATAATTAATATACATATTTATATGAATAAATAGAAATAAATAATAAATAAGACATGAATTCATTTATGTATACATTCATCCACACGATGTATGAACCATCCCTTTAATTTAACACTGCCCCTTTAAGAAACCGTCCCAGCTACTGTATGCGCGAGCTAGTTGAAAACAAACGGCAGACGCAACTGAAAAATCAACAAGATTGACACGAAATACAGACAAGGAAGACAAACGTATTTAAGATCTAAAAAATAGTCTCATCCTAATCAACCTAATAACATCCTAGCGGTGGTTTTAACAATATTATTTTGAAGACGGTTTTGGCCAGGTTTTTTCCCCTACCCGGAGTGTAGATAGCTCAACGACAGCCCGACGACCCTTGAATCGTCCAGCATTTTGCGGGATAGCATACGGACTGAGATTCATCCAGATTAATGATGGCGAGCCACCCCAAGGAAACCTAACCCGAAAGGACACCGCGTTCGGATCGTTAAGGGTTTGACCTTGACCAGTTGAACTATTTTTTTCCCCACACTGGATATAGACCATTTTTTGACCATCGAATTGAACGGATCCCCGAAAAGAAATTTATTTAAGTGTTGCAACACAGTCCTTTAGATATTAAGAAATTGTGAAGTGTGAATAGGTGAATGTATGAATGTGAATTGATATATGTATTTTAAGTTTTCTTTTATGATTTCCTGCTTAAGTGAAACCGAAAACTAAAACAAAACAAACATTTAAAATACTTACCTGTTCCCTTAAACAAAGAAGAGTTAACTGAAAAGAAACAAATAGAAGCAAATAGCTCAAACTAGTTAAAACAACTACCCTAAAAAGTGCTATTTAGAATTTAAAAGACCGGTCTAAGAAAACAACGAACTAGAACAAACCCATATTAAACTGGTTTAAACAAGAAAATATTAAACTTAAAGAATTTCAAAGGTATTTATTACATATCTTGTACTGTATATTTATTAATCTATTTATTGCATATCTTGTACTGTATATTTATGAATCTATTTATTACATATCTTGTATTGCATATTTATTAATCTATTTATTACATATCTTGTATTGTATATTTATTAATCTATTTATTACATATTCTTACGTTAAGTAAAGTGCCGGCTATTTATACAAACTGTTATGACTCTAGTCTGTTCATTATATTGAATTCACCACTCTCACGAACCTAGTACAGGCCCAAGTATAAGTGCCTACACTTAATGTTCCAGCAATAGTAGACACAAGTGTTACACCTGTATCTTGTTCCAAGCAAGAGTAGAGTGTAAAGGACTTCCACTTGGATCTTGGGTGTTTTCCATAGCTTATACCTAGAAGTTGGGTGCAACGTATGGACTAACTTTGGAGTCTTCCCAGAGACACAAATATAGGTGTATATTTCCAGGTTGGGATTATGTTGTTATGGCAGTAGTCTACTATAGGTGGTTTGAATGCCATGCCTCTAGGCCTTAAAATGACCGTGTCATGAACCTGAAAGTTGTTTTAAAGTTAACTTTAGGCCTATCATTGCTTTCTAGTCAGGGATAGGGTTGGTGTCTCTTAGCAAGGTGATAGAGAGGTGGTTCTTGGCTTGTGGACTTAAGATGAGTTAATGAACAACATGTCAGAATCAGAGCTGTAGATTATGTAGGAAAAAAAACACCTTGGGACTTCATGAGTGGCAACTATAGTTTATTCAAACGGTACTGGGATGTGTTTTTACAACGTATGGCTTACAGGCCTTTGGGGTTCCATAGGGGACCCCAGGGGGCATCCTATAACCACCCATGCACCTACAATGAGTTTTGACCATGTTTGTCTTAGGGACCTATTGAGACCCCATACTGGTCCTGTGAGGCCATCCTTGATCTTCCATCGATCTTAAATGTAAGTTGATCAAGGTCAGCTTAAAATCCTTTAGGGGCCTCAAACTAGACCACGGGAACCACCAACTGAACCCCTGTGGACCTCTGATTAGTGTTGACCAAGTTTGTCCCCCAGTCTTGTGGTTATTGAGGATAGGAACTTATACCCACCTCGGGGTGGCTTTACAGTCGAGCTGGGCCTTAAGTTATGAATAGGGCCCTGAGTAACTTGTACTCACATGTGGGGTGGCTTTACCTTCAAGTTGGGCCCACCTCTGATTGGCTGAACATATCTGGGCATGATCGCCCATCGCCAAACCAGTGTCTGACTGAAATTCAGCCATTTTCAAGATGTCAAGTTCAGAGGTACGTTCTTTGAACATTGTTTTGAAAATGTAATGCAATGGTCAGGTTTGTTTCCATGTCTTCCAGTGGTTAAAATTGTTCATTTTCCAACAAGTGGACACAGAGATACTTTATCAAATTGTAGTAAGTATATGTCTTCTATCTTCCACTTCCGAAGACACATTGGCGGCAAAAATTTGACCCATCTTTATATGTAAACATAGAGCTAACTCCCACATTCTCTGTATAAGTCCCTTGAATGTAAAATACACTGCGTCCACCTCTCATGATGTTTTTCTTAAACAAAAAGAATGGGGCCTTGAAGGAAGAGAAAGAAAATTCAGGGAAGAAGAAAAAAAAGGAGAAGAAACAAAAGGAGAAGAGGAAGAGAAGGAAGAGGAGATGCTTCCAGTCAACCACCCGCCCCCCCCCCCGACTACCACTACCAGCCCATCGCAGGCAGCTCACAGGTTTCAACCATTGGCCTCTCATAACAGGCTTGAACCTATGGCCTCTCATCATAGGTATTCTCCAATGGCCTTTCATCATAGATTCAACCTGTGGCCTTGAGATAAGATCAACTGGTTAGTCACACATTTATATGGCATGGGGAGAGAGTGTGAACCTTTACTGCCATTTCTTTCTTGCTTCTGAGGACATTGGACTGATGGATATTGAATGGAGCATCATCCCTTCGGATATCCAGGCTGAGGAAAAGGCAGTACTCTGGTATGCTGGGGAACGCATAATGTCCACCAGCATAATTTAAAGGGCCGGGTCCATTTTAACTCTCCCCAAAATGCCAACGCTTCAATAACCGTCACTGACCTGAAACTTACGGACACGGACACTTACCGATGCAAGGAGAGAAAGCTCCCCGGAATCAGCAGCAGGAAGATTAATCTGACAGTAATGGAGAGACCATCGAAGCCAATGTGTTACACAGAAGGTCCAATTCAGGTGGGTAAGGATCTGGTCCTGAGATGCACGTTGACGAATGGAACCCCCTCCCTGCAAGACAGTCTGGCTGCAGACCTGCACTGTCAGGACCCTCCGTTGCAGACCTGCCCCTTGAGGTCTCCTGCAGTCAGGACCAGAAGTTGATTCGAAGCCTTTCAAAATAAAAGCGAGTATACCGGAAGCACATATTTTTCATTCCCCGTGTTTATTTCTTGGGTCTTGTATACAATATAAATGTGTTGTATTCATGTGTTCAATTAAAAAGATGAAAAAAAGTATATATTTCCAGTTCAACTGGATAAGGTGAAAAAACATAAGAAAATATCAAGATAAAAACCAAACAAAATATTATATATATAAAAAAAGAAAATACAAAACGCTATGACCACTTCTAGGGTTATTCTACAGATAATCAATGCAAACTAGACATACAGCTATTGTTATGATCCCCTTAAAACATTATTAGCCTACTCAAAACATGTATTATTTTACTCCAGTATTTTAATTTAATTCGCAAAAAGGACAGCTGTTAGTTTAGTTTGCACTACAAATTCATTTTGAAACAATAAATCTCTGTAAATACACCTTAACGTGTGATGGCATAATGCTTCTACACTCCAACCTATTGCTGACTGTGCTTCTATACCATTATTTATCATTGAAAAATATAGCCCCCTGCACTGTTGGATCCATTTACATATTGATTTACTCAATGCTTTTATATAGGCATATCTTGTGTTTGCAATTCTTACACCTCATAATTCATTTAATAATTGCTTAATATTGTTTGTGCTATGTTCTTACCTTGTGCTGTCGAACCATATGGATTTGCCATGTGGGGGTTGATGATTTTAAATTAACTTAGCTTTGTGTTATCAAAGTGAATTACTGAATACCTAGTTACATGACCCAGACAGCCAATAACCTCTGTTACAGGAGAAAACAGTAGACACAAAACAAACTTTCAAATGTATTTTTTTTTTTTCCATCATCAGTAATCTACAACAACCTCAACCTTTCTCCACAATTTACACTTGATCAATAAAATGGTTGATTTTCTTCTTTTTTTTTTAAATTAATTCATAATTCCTGCTCTTTGTACTCACAGTATGCCAGGTACCCTCTTTTGTCCATTATCTTTTCACAGAAGAGCCACATATCTTCAATGTTGTAAAACAAAAACTTAAAAGGCTCCAGAATCAATTCTTTCTCCTCCTCATTTGGATCCATGGTGTCATCAAACAGCTTTGCCATTTCCTGCGCAGCCTCCTCAGTTTGTGTGCTGTTCAAGTTTAAAATCTCAGGCATCTCCACTCTGGCTGCAAACAGTTGTTTATTAGCCTGCACCCATTCCCGCTGCTTTTTTACAGTGATGCACCACTCCGACCACCGCACTGGTCTAAAGAAAAAAAAAATGTGTCAGCTTTTTTGTCAGAGCATGAAAGGTCATCTCACAAAATTTAACAACATGGAACTGGAGATCAAGCCTACCTCTTCTTCAGTTGCCTCCACCTCCTGCACAACTGGAGCAGCAGTTTGCTGACACTCTTTCTGCTTCTCTTCAGCCTAAACAAGTATTATTTTGCATTAAATACAAGCAAATGTCACAAAGTCAGTTCTCAAACCATGTCCTGGGAGGGAAAACTTGACAGAAGATTTACTGAAAACTACTAATAAGAATTTGAGAAAAAAGGACTGCTCAGTCATGTCATCAACCTTTCGCTTCTTCAGTCTAAAAACTGGTGGCACACACACACACACACACACTTAGGCTTACCAAATAAGTTGAAGACTCCTTTTTTATGTAGGTCCATCACTACTACTGGTGGGAAGAAGCCACAGCAAACACAGGAGTAAGAGTAGTTGTGACTTGTTAATGCCTCAAAGTGGCAGTAGGCATGAAGGACAGTGTCTCTGGCTGGAAATTTTACTTTCCTCAGGCTCTCAAGTGAGTTAATCACTTTTGACACAGAGACATTGTTCTGTCAGACAGACAGAAAGAGAGAAAGAGAGAAACATAAATATATATTTATGGTTCAAAAAAATGTTACTCATAATTATTCAACCAACTGAAGACCTTTTCTCAAAGGAAATTTTGTTGTACATACACACCTGCAAGTTGTGTCTTAAATATAGACATAACTCAAGGGTCAATATGGTGTGGTCGTCAAAGTTGTGAAGGCTGTCCTTCCACTCTTGCTACCTATACACCATTCGGCATTGTGGACAACACCGGTAATAGGTTGAAACATCTTGAAAAAAGAAAACATGAAATCAAGAACTGTAGCTACAAATAGAACCCAAGCTACCACACAAGTCGGCCTCTGGCTTGGAACCTTAATAACCAACATAATACATTATTTAAGATTTGAAAACCTATCAAAGATAAAATAAAAATATCTTACTTTCAAGTACGCCATTCATGCTGATGATCTTGGCTTTTTGTGTGATTCTTGTTGAGTTTTGAAGACGCACTAACCCTGGACAGTTCAGTTCCTGGACTGTGCAAACAGTCTCTATTGGGTGCAACTGTCAGATGATCAGTCAGGGCCTTTGGCTTCATGAGGTCATCTGGCAAGTCAGCTGAGATTTTTTTATTACTATACAAGTACTTTACAAGCCACTCCAAAGTATCATCCGATGGCGGATAGCCAGTGCCCTGGTGCTTTTCTGGTGTTGTACTGGCTGCCTCAGATTTGAAGATGTCCCGGTTTGTCTGGAATAAGTGCCACTTACTTAGATTTTTGTGCACACATGACCTTCTAGGTTTGGCACAAGGACAATGCCAAGTGTTATCTTCTCTGTTGTAAGACACCATGACCCTTCTAAGGCGACTGTAGTGATTTACAGATGGCTCATGGATAGAAAAACAAAAGTGCTTCTGGCTCTCTTGAAGAGATACTCAGAGGCACATGAGTTGCTTTGGCATATCAGGCAGGTTTTTTTTTTTGCCTCACGAAAAAACATAAATAATACTCGACTCATTAAATAAATAATGGTCAAACATTATATCAAAATGTAACAACCATTTCTTCTGTTGGGTAACAAAATAGCGCAAAAGACAACATGATAAATTACAAAACAAAGAACAAAAATATATAATTGCAACAAATTTCAATGAAAATGTAAATACTGAAATACTCTTGCGTACCAGAATGTGGAAATGAGGCTGACAGGAATATCTTAGGTAGTGTGAGTTGTATTACCCATAATGTTAGCATGGTAGAAGCATGTGCTTCTTTCAAAAAGAGAACAAGGCTCACAACTTAAGATTTTAAGTCAAGAAGACTAGCATGTCTACTGTGGCTGGTTTCAGAAGAGACCTGTGGCATGTTACTACATTCCCTCCTGCACTAAAAACCCTCTTTGAGGCTGTGCTTGTTGCAAGCCAAACAACTTATCAGAGGGAAATTCACCTCATGTACTTTCCACCATGCAAGTGGATTGCTCTTACTGTCTGCCACTTCGCCAAGTAAGTACCGTATTGGTCCGAATATAAGACGGGGTATTTTTCCTGGAAATACGTCTGAAAAAGTGGGGTCGTCTTACATTCGGGGTCTAGACTTTTAAATGTCAATATACATTCACAACAACAGATGGCGCTGTTCTACAATTAGACTTCACTTCGATGGTTAATGCAGTTATTTAAATTTTGCTAGGTTACATACCGTATTTTCCGCCACTATAAGGCGCAATTAAAAGCCTTTAATTTTCTCAAAAAACGACAGTGCGCCTTATAATCTGGAGCGCTTTATATATGGATTAATTCTGGTTGCTATGGCTACCGTAGTCAGGAGCGTTGCGGAGTAATACACGTGCTTCACCATAATATTACAGTGTGTATATAAAGACCCCAACATGGCGTCAAGAGACACGCTTACGACGCGGACTTCAAACTGAATACGCTAACGTTTGATTTAGCGATATCAGACTGTTATTTTTACGTGTTACAACTGAACAAGGTTGGGAGTTATTGTGAATACGCTAACGTTTGATTTAGCGATAGACCTTTTTTTACGTGTTACAACTGAACAAGGTTGGGAGTTATTGTGAATACGCTAACGTTTGATTTAGCGATATCAGACTGTTTTTTTACGTGTTACAACTGAACAAGGTTGGGAGTTATTGTGAATACGCTCATTAACATTTGAACAATGTTAAGAGTTATTGTGAACGTGTTTAATAAAGTTTGACTGACTGACTTATCTTACTGTTTTGTTTCGCTTAATGCGCCTTATACTCCGGTGCGCTTTATATATGAAAAAAGTTTGAAAATAGACATTCATTGACAGTGCGCCTTATAATCCAGTGCGGAAAATACGGTAGTTGTTTTGTCACTATGAGATGGATAGCCTAATTGGTATTAGAAATACCAATAGACTAGTTTATTTTCATTTTTATGGTATTTAAATACTGTAAGTCGTTCATTTACAAATGTGATTACATTTAATTGTATTTAAATGTGACAATTTCATCTAAAATATAATGAAAACATGATTTTATTTAAAAGATGGAAACAACTTTTTTTCTTTATAAAAACAAGATTTGGTCTTCAAAAACTCTTTTTCCAAAAATGAGTCTTGAAAAAGGGGGGGGGGGGGGGGGGGGGTCGTCTTATAATCAGGGTCGTCTTATATTCGGACCAATACGGTAACTGTTTAATTCAGCCTCAATTTTCTCAGTGTCAGAAACACTGGTGGAGACCTCAGCAGCAGCTATTCGCTTGAAAAAGCTTCCAAGACTTTTTCTGTTTCTTCCTCTGGTTCTCTTCTGTTGCTTGACCCTGGGCTTTTTCTGCAGATTGAGGAGATGTTTCAGAGGTAGCAGCAGCAGGGCCACTTGGCATGGCAGAAAGAGATTCCCCCTCTCTGACCACTCTGGCTTTGATGACCAGGATCTCTTCCTGACTCAGGTGCTGAGTGCGGAAGCGTGGATCAAGAAACGATGCCATGTTGATCAGGTCTGCAACCTCTGGATCGCTGTATTTGGCCATCACATAGTCCAGTACTGACTTTTTAATGGTCTTGGTGAGATCTGCGTCTTCATCCTTCTCCTGCAGTAGCTCACTGCTGAAAAGGTGAAGAATAGGCCTCAAGAATGACACTGTGACATAATTCTCTGAGGGGAGGGCATCAGTGAAATCAAGGAGAGGCCCTAATGCCTTGCTGACAGCATCAAGGACATCAATGTCCTGCCACTTAAGCACCAGATGCCTGGTTGACCGGTCGGCAGCCAAGACTTGTGTGATGGCCTTTTCTTGCTCAAGCAGCCGATGAATCATTTTCTGCCTGGATCCCCATCATGTTGGAGATTCAGTCACCAGTTTATGCTGAGGAAGGCCGAGCTCTTCTTGTGCTGCTTTGAGAGCCCGTTGCCTTTTCCAGCTGTGTGAGAACAAGCTGACAATCTTCTTACAAACTCCCACAGCTCTGTCAATCCTGCTGTCCCTCATGCTTCTCTCTGTAAAACAACAAAACAATGAATGAAAATTCAAATAAGTGGTTACAGAATTGTGTTTATATTTTTACATTAGTTTATGTCAGTGTGTTTATATTAGTCTTTGTCAGTAACTGGGTCCCACCTATTTTTGGGAGGTATTCTTATTTTAAATTCTGTGTAAATAGAGTACATGTGGTAGTGCAAATATATATATATATATATATATATATATATATATATATATATATATATATATATATATATATATTAGGGCTGTCAATCGATTAAAATATTTAACTCGATTAATCGCATGATTGATCATAGTTAATCATGATTAATCACGATTAACTATGATCTATGAGGTAATACTCTTTTCAACATGAGAATAGACAAATGCTTGCTTTATGCAAAAAAAAGCATGTTTAGAAATACTCACAACTTCACATTTGATCTATTCATCCTCATTTTTGTTTAAGCAGCCATTTAACACAAAAGAATGCCCCTCAATGCATTGCATTGCAATTTGCATCAAATTCAAAACAAACAGGGTGATGCACAAAATAACTTCAAGAAAATAATAATTTAAAATAAATAAAGTGTTTGCGGCTTGTAGAGTTGTCCAGCTGTTTCCCTTTTAAATTATCCAGCGTGGTTTGCTTCATGCGAGGGGGCGCCGGGCAGGGGTGGACTGGCCATCGGGCATACTGGGCAATTGCCCGGTATGCCCGATGCACATATTTGGGCCGGCCCAGGACTGTCATAAAAAAATTAAAAAATAAAGTAATTTGTCCTAACCGGAGGCGGTGTGTTACGATCCCCCCCCCCCCCCCTCCCGTCGGTCGTCGGACCGGGGTGTGTGACGATCGCGCGTGCGCGCACCCCCCCCCCCATTTTTTATCCATTACTGCTTACGGGGTTGTAGTTCAGCCCGTTCTCATCCCAACTCGTAATATACCGACGATTTGTCACGCCCCTAGACGTCTGACATTGACGATCTGTGTGAAACGATCTGGGGGTTCTCATAAACCCGTTCGCGGTGGTAAGAGACGAGCAGAGTCTACAGCGTCCATTCACTCCAATAATAACCCGGTCACGGTGATAGATTACGCTAACCCTAACCCTAACCATAACCCTAACCATAACCCTAACCCTTTTTGGAGTGAATTGTTTCACAGTAGACTGCGGACGCTGTAGACTCTGCTCTGCGAGCGGACGCTGTAGACTCTGCTCGTCTCTTACCACCGCGAACGGGTTTATGAGAACCCAGATCGTTTCACACAGACGCGGGAGGGTACCTTTTGCGTCAATGTCAGACGTCTAGTGGCGTGACAAATCGTCGGTATATTACGAGTTGGGATGAGAACGTGTTGTGTAGTTTGTTTGCGGGATCGACCTCGTGTGCATTGCTTCCTGATTTCCCGAGCTACGGAGTGGCCCGAGGTTCAAATGTCACAGCGTTAATCGCGCGTTCAAAAAATTTGTGCCGTTAAAAACATGTTGCGTTAACTCGTTAATAACGCGTTAACTTTGACAGCCTTAATATATACACTCACCGGCCACTTTATTAGGTACACCTGTCCAACTGCTCGTTAACACAAATTTCTAATCAGCCAATCACATGGCAGCAACTCAATGCATTTAGGCATGTAGACATGGTCAGGACGATCTGCTGCAGTTCAAACCGAGCATCAGAATGGGGAAGAAAGGTGATTTAAGTGACTTTGAACGTGGCATGGTTGTTGGTGCCAGACGGGCTGGTCTAATAAAGTGGCCGGTGAGTGTATATATATATATACAGTATATATATATGAAATAAGCAAAACAGAAAATAATACAAAATGGACAAAGAAAGACAACCTTAAAAAAGAAAACAGCACAATGATTTCACTTACAAGAATTACTCACCAATAGCAATGTGCAGGTTATGACCGAAGCAAGACAGCCTTGTCCAGTGGTTCAGGGCGACTGCTTTGACCACGTTAGCTCCACTGTCTGTGGTCAGGCACACCTGTTTGGTCTCGTCCAGTTTCCATTCTTGCAAAAATTGCTTCAGACCACTCACAATATTTTCACCCGTGTGGTCATCCGGGAAAAAACTCGTCTGGAGGCAACAGCTGTTCAAACTCCAATCACTCGCGATGTTGTGGACCGTGAGGCTAATGTACGGCTCAGTCGCTCGGCTACTCCACATGTCTGTGGTTGAGGCAAAAAACTCCACTGTAGACAGCGTTGTTTCTAAGCCATCACGGCACTCATCATACATCTTAGGCAGGGCTGTCTTGGAAAAATACTTCCTCGAGGGCATGTTGTATTTAGCGTCCATTTTATGGATCATTTGCCTGAATCCTTCCTTCTGCACAGTTAGGAGTGGCAACGTGTCTTTAGCCAGGCAAAACGCCACTGCCTCTGTTAATTCTTTCCATCGTTTGCTTTGCTTATCATACGGTATGGAATGAGCAAATGCGTCGCCAATTTTCATCTGGCTAAGAGTTTTCTTACCGGAGGCTTTGGCTTAAGTTGACGCTGTCGCTTTTGCTGCATCCGTGCGCATTTTCAGGCTCTCATCATATTCTGGTTTGTGCTGGTGTTTGAGGTGGTGGAAAAAATTGGTGGTGTTACCACCCTTTGAAATCACCGTTTTTTTACAAACTCTGCATAAAGCAGAGGTTTGCTCCATGTCAGACTTATCATAACCAAACCAGTTCCAGATAATTGAGCTGGAGCCTCTTTTAGCAACGAGCTCCTCGCTCTCAGCTCCGCCTTCCGCCATGTTTGTTATTGTTCTTCACGTGAGCCAAGAGGTCGCAGGCAGGTGCCTGTCGTGAGCTAGACTGCGAGTGCGCGACTGCGCGGTCGCACACAACGTCATCAAACGGGAGTAAATCTAAATACAATAAAACATTTTTTTTAAAACGCGTCATCAACGGGAATTTATCGTTATTATCGCGAGATGACAAATTCTTACCGTGGGGAATTTTTTTGATGATATATCGCAAACGGTAAAATATCGCCCATTCCTAACAAACATGACCTATATGTCTCAAAAACATACATTTTGGAGGCAATGTTTAAAATCAATGCTTTAATTTCCTGTAAAATGGTCAGATTTGCTCAGCAGCACATCAAGTTGTTGGGGGCATAAATACAGCTCCAATCCAATGAAAACAGGGATTTTGAAGCAAAACAATGGCTTCTCTCATCATAAAACCCGATGTCAGTTGAAGTCCTCCAGTCTTAATACACTGTTTACTACAAGAACACTTAAAGCACCAGCACCCTGTAGTTTTTTGGGGTGGGTTTTGTAAGGGGGGGGGGGGGGGGGGGGGGGGCGGTACGAGGATCATGGAATGGTCAGGGGGGCATTTGTTCAAAAAAGGTTGAGAACCACTGCTCTAGTAAAAATATTGCGGCTTGCTACACTATTGCATTGAGACAAAACAAGAAGCCAAACATCATCCTTCGGTTCGTGAGTAGAAAATCTAAAATTGAGTTTCTTCAACATGCAAGAAAACTGAAGGGTACAGGAGTATATGTCAATGAGAATCTCACAATGAAAAATGCTGAAATTGCAAGACAAGCAAGGATTCTGAAGAAGCAAAAGCGAATTCAGGATACTTGGACAAGGAAATGCAAAATAATGATAAGACTCAATGGCACACCGGAACAAGCTAAAGTAATTGTCATCCGAGAGATCACGGATCTTGATCCATATAAATGAAGATTAGGACAGGTAGAATAGTGGGGGAGTGTCATACTTTTTGTTGTTTGTTTTTTTGTTGGGATTAATGAGGACACATAATGATGGGTGATTAATAACGGATTGTGTGACAGATTTTAAGTCTTTTGATCTGCAAGACCATAAACATTTTGATAGGGAATATGACACTGATCCGGAGACCCATTTCTACCAGAATATTGATTTGAACTGTGAATATTACTTTGAGGACAAACTTAGTTTTATAACTGAGGGTTTTTCTATAATCCACGTTAACGGTAGGAGTCTGTACAGTAACTTTTCCAAGATCAAAGATTTCCTTCAACAGTTTCACCACAAGTTCTGTATAGTAGCAGTTTCAGAGACCTGGCTTAGTGATGATAAAGAATTACATGATGGCTTAGAGGGTTATGAAATGTTTGGGCAAAACAGGATGAACAAAAGGGGAGGTGGTGTTGCGCTGTTTGTGAGGAGTGGTCTTAAATGTAAAGTTATTGGGAATATGACTACTGTTATTGATAATTTGATGGAATGTATAACAATTGAGATCATGATTGAAAGAGCAAAAAATATATTGATTAGTTGCATCCAAGGGCGTACTGGCATACGGGGACACCGGGGATTTCCCCGGTCGGCCGGGCCATGAGAAAAAGAAAAATAAAGGGGGAAAAAAGTCTATCGCAACGCCAACCAGCGTTGTAGCCCGCTGGGCAGGTCCGGGGTGCACTACGACCACCTCCCCCCCCCCACCGTCAACAATCGCGCACCCCCCCCCCCCCCCCCCCCCCATCGGTCGACGTCCCTGTTGTGGGCCGGTCCAGGACAAATTTCCCGGGCAGAATATTGTTCCCAGCCCACCCCTGGTTGCATCTATCGAACCCCGGGATCCTGCATTGATACATTTAAACAAGAAGATTTCCGAGTTATATGATAATCATAATGACAAGGTGATTTTAGTTTGTGGTAGTGTTGCTTTCGTCAACGAAAATTATGACTACATATCGTCGTCAACGAACCTTTATCACGTGACGAAAACGAGACGAGACGCAACGAAAATGGTGGTCATGTGACGAAAACTATAATCAAATTTATAATGCAATATTGTTGACGAATAAAAACGGGACTAAATGTGGTTTGCAAAATAAAAACTCTAAAAAAATATCTCTTCATTTTCGTTGACCAAAACGAGACGAGACGAAATGTTATAACATTATTTCGTCCCGCTATTATTATTATTTTGAAATATTTCTGTTTCCTGAGTCTCGGGGCTGCATCAGCGCACTGCGAAGACGCAAGCGATGTCACTTTCTCAATCCCCACTCGCGGCAAGTTAAAGGCCTTTACACACCGGGGCGTTTTTTTTCATGCGATTAATTTGCACGTAAATATGTTTTCTTACTGTTGTTTTTGTTATGAGTACTTTCACACAGAACACGAATATTACGCGGCGAAAAAGCGACGTCATTTTTTTTGGAAGGAGGTCAATTTTTCTGAGCTTTCACACAGCGAATAAAAAAAATCAACCAATCACGTTACAACGTCACGACAATGGCGGACCTGTTGTTTGTGTTTCTCATCACCTGTATTATCTGATAAAGGCGCTAGCGTCCCCAGAAGGACCTCAAACTGTCCCCAGACATCCTAAAACATGTCTCCTTCTCTTTCTCTACGTTTTAAAATGGGATGTACCCAAAATGTCCTCTTGTGTGGAGTGAGGAGGGCTAGGACCAGATCATCATCACTGGAGGATGTTGAATCCATCATTTCTCCTGAAGGATGAGCTGGCGCTTCTTACATGTTTGGTGGGTAAAATAAATATGTTGTAAATTCAAATCAGAGCGTCTTGCGTGTCTGGAATTGAATGTTTTCTTGAGTCTATAAGGTAACAATAATATAATAATAAGATAACCTTGTTTGACTTGTGAAATGGGTGACTTAAAGAAAATGTTGGTTTTGTCTATACTATACTAGGCACTTGTACTATATTAACTGGGTTAAATAGAATTGCACAGTGTTTCCCATTAATTACTTAGACTGTGGCGGCCCGCCATGGTCTAATTTGTCCCGCCACAGTCTCAGAATGAACCGAAAAGAATTCTTACACTTCTCATAATAACATAATTAAGATCTGTAACTTGTGTTTCTCGCCGCTGCTTCAGCAAAGCATCTCTCACTCCCAGTCAGCCGGCTCTGCCCCTCCCCTCCCCCTCCCCTCCTCGCTGTACGCGGCGCGACCGTCACCGGGGCTTCAGAGTAATATGTCCGAGGAGAGTAGCCCTCTCCCGGACACACACGCTAGCTTTTACCGCTGTTTTTTTTAAAATCCGCACTTCCAGACCGTCACCGGGGCTTCAGAGTAATATGTCCGAGGAGAGTAGCCCTCTCCCGGACACACACGCTAGCTTTTACCGCTGTTTTGTTTTTTTAATCCGCACTTCCAGACCGTCACCGGGGCTTCAGAGTAATATGTCCGAGGAGAGTAGCCCTCTCCCGGACACACACGCTAGCTTTTACCGCTGTTTTGTTTTGTTTTTTAATCCGCACTTCCAGACCGTCACCGGGGCTTCAGAGTAATGTGTCCGAGGAGAGCAGCCCTCTCCCGGACTCACTCGCTAGCTTTAACCGCTGTTTTATCCCGCTTCTGGTACTTTACTGGCTTTGACATTTTCTTCTTCTCACTAACATTCAGATGTTAAAATCAAATAAAACGCCAACAGTAAAAAGGGCTAACTAGGTTAGCTAGGTTAGCTAGGCCAAGTCAATAGCTGTCGCCGTCAGTTCCTACCGCTGCTAGCGGCTTTTCCAACAAGCGGAAGCACCTGGCTGCCTATCTGAGGGTCTCATCAATGGGTCCAGAGGCATTTAATTACCAAAGGGCATTAGAGCTGTTTTTCTCAAAGTCCAGGAAAATCAAATGTCCGAATTCGGGGTGCAAAGTTTGTAAATAGGGATGATGGGATTAATTATTTATTATTTTATTTTCTAAAAAATAAACTAGTTCAACACAGTTAACCACGTTTGCTTAATTTCTTTGATGGCTCAGATGTATGCTGTACTTGATTTTGTGTTTTCACCATTCGTATCTATACAACCAATGTGTTTATGATTTAAATTGTTCACAAGAGCACAGGTCTTCATAGATCTAGTCTCTTGATTTTGCTTTCAAAGTGCACCAGATTGATGCATTTAACTTTAAAATAAAAATAAAAAAATCTGGGGGAGCATGCCCCCGGACCCCCCTAGAGGGTCCGAGATCCACCCACCATAGTCTCACAAAATCCTGTGAGAAACACTGATTGCATTACTAAAAAGTGACTAAAATACAGTTTTCATTGGCTAAAACTAGACTAAAATGTCATCAGTTTTCGTCGACTAAAACTAGACGAAAATAGTCATGGATAATTCTGACTAAAAAAGACTAAAATGCTCAGACTTTTAGTCGACTGAAACTTGACTAGACTAAAAAGAGTATAAACGTGACTAATACTAATAAAGAGTAAAATGACAGTTTGACACAAAGACTAGACTAAAACTAAAATGAAAACAGGCCGCCAAAAACAACAGTAGTTTGTGGTGATTTCAACATTGATTTGCTGAAATCCAACAATCATACAAAGACTACAGAATTTGTTAATACTATGTTTAGTATGAGTTTCTATCCATTAATTTTGAAGCCCTGTAGAATAACCAAGTGTATAGTGCAACATTAATTGACAATATTTTGTGAATTTAATTGATGGGTTTTGGTAACTGTTTGTACTCACAGTCTGTCCTCAGTCAGTGAGTGAGGGGATGAATGGTGTGAATGAAGAGGAACAAAAAAACCCGGGGATTATTGACTGGTCACACCCACGGCCACTAGCCGCCGCGAGGGTAAACCAAAAAAAAGGGTCCAAGATGTGTGTCCTGGTCGGGATCTCTGGCGAGCATACACACACGGCTCTAAATCACTCCTTCATGTGCAATTCCATGAGCTCATTCCGAGTTCAGCATACTATAGTAACACACATTAAGCACAGAGTAACGTTAAGGCCGCAGTATACTCGCCGCTCCCAAGCTGTCGCGCGACAATGTGACGTCACGGGAGGACGGTAACTATTTATACTCGCGCTGGCGGCCGCGACAGTAGTTGCAGTCTTCTCCTGAACAGAGGTGGCGCCACTGAGGAAAGGCGACCGACTCTGCTATTTCTACGCAGTAGAAGAAGAGATATGCTAATACTGGCACCCCTGTGTCTTCATTAGAATAGTTCACCGGGATGTCTCTCACTATACAGCGTTATGTCTATTACTTTACATTGCTATTATTCTACATCACAGCCACACCTGGTCAGCCATCAACAGTCCAGTGTATGGCAGCAGTTCTCATATGAAGTGTTTGTAAGCATCCATCTTAATAACGTAGTGATTATCTTATATACTTTTATTTTATAACTTAATGCCGCTTTGAGATAGTTTTTCAGCCACGTAATTCCACTCGTCTTTGACCACAACAACAGTAGACAGCACTTACGTAAAACCACGGTTTATTAGCGAAAGAATATAGGCCTACACCACACAATAAAACAGAACATATAATGAAAGAAGCCTTAGCAATAAGGCGCATTACAATGTGCCTTCGAACTCGTCCGTGTTTGTTTCCGCTTTGTCGCGCGCCGCACCGCGTTCGGGCCAAAATCCTGTCGCGCCGGCGAGATCTACGTCATTTTGACGTCACAACGTCGCGCGACAGCTTGGGAACGGCGAGTATACCGCGGCCTTGACGCTGCCCGTTAGAGCTGACGTAGCAGCGCGGCCGCCATCTTGGAAGGGGCCCCAGTGCGCCCCCAGTGCATTCATTTCTATGGAGGAAGGTGTATCCCCAACTACAATAATAAGCATAACTCCCCGAATTTTTACCGGATTTTCACACGGTTTGGTTTGTTACAAATGGCAGAGATTTATTTATGATACAGGACGAATTAATTTGTTTTTTGTTTTTTTTTAAAATAATAAGAATTATTGTTCAATCTTACTTGTGAAAGGTAATCCCACGCGATCTGGTGTCAATACTGCGCCGTAAGCTGCACAACATACTGGCATAGCTTGCTCTCCTGTTAACTCCTATGCTAGACTAGAGTGAGGAGTCCCAACCAATATGGCGGCGACGCTGGGTTACGTTCCATCACGTCATGAGGCGTCTATGTATATGGCGCGAACGGGCCAAAATCCTGTCGCGCCGGCGAGATCTACGTCATTTTGACGTCACAATGTCGCGCGACAGCTTGGGAACGGCGAGTATACTGCGGCCTTTAGGCTACTACATTCAAATGTGTATAACAATACTAGTAGCACGTTAGCACGCGCTAATCGCTAATCGCGGTTAGCATTCCTTATCACAATCAGTAGTAAAAACAGTCCGTATTTACCACAAACATACATTTAAACATTTACCTTCGGTACACGTACAACCCTGTTCCGCTGATAAACTCTGCATTTACCACTGAAAAAAGGCAATACTCAGCACAATAGCCAATGCAACATTGCACGTGTTGTTCCCGCCTGGTGTGTAACCCGGATGTCTGTCGTTGTTCCCCCGTGACGTGAGTCCCGGATGTCCCACCCCCTTAGCTTGTTTGATTGGATGATCGTTTTCATAACCATGGAAACTGAGCAGACATCAGACTGACAGTTAGAATCAATAACGATATGTGACAAATGAGTACATCGGATGCCTATACACTGTAATAAACAAATTAACATGTCATTCTCACATATAATATCAACTATAGATATTTTTAACATTTGGTATCAAATATGATCTGACACGGATTTTATGTAATTATCTCAATCACAATGAAATGTATTATATTGAAATGAACTTCATGAACAAAACTTATTCATTAATTATTTATTTTTCTAAATGGTTTTAATTTAGACAGGGCTACACCGAGTTGTGTTGGGTCTGTGTGTCTGTGTAGATAGAATAATGTTAGAAATAAAACCATCCTCGCATTGCATGAATCATCAGTTTGAGGGACTAGTTTCTCAGCAGCAGCGGAATTTTACTTTGCTCAGGTTAGCAGGGTTCCCAAGTTGCAAAAACTCATTTCAGGGAGCTTCCAACCGTGCCCCCCCCCCCCCCCCCCCCCCCCCCCCACCCTAGCCAACCCAACCGAACCCAACCCAAACCTACTCCCGCCTCGCCCCACCACACACACACACACACGCACACACAAGAACTTTAGGGTCCCTGGGCCCAGATGTATAAAGGGCCCCCTGCTAATTGTTGTATACAGGGGTTGGGGGGATCTGGGGGTCCTCCCCCAGAAAATTTTGAATTTGGTTGATGTGATTTCCTGTTTCCTGCCTTATACTCTTACTCTGTTATAGGCCTAGTCATTACAGGTTACAAAAAAATTACAACACTAATACACGTTTTTAAACTCACCTCAACATGCCTTTTGCAATCATTTAAACCATCATAGGAAATGTTGAAGTCACTGTTGCAAACAGTGCAGCGTGCCAGACTATCATTATTTCTAACTGAAATTATACAGGGATAAACCTTAGTATAGTCTCAAGTAAAATGAGTTTTATATTTTCGCTTTTTAGGGCACTCTGCATCTCCCATGACGTTTCAGCTCTGGGAGACAGACTGCAGTATTCCTGAGCGCGCAATACATTCGAGTGGAATGCTCAGTTAAACCGCGACTCGATTGGTCAGCTGCTGTCAGTAAGAGCGGTCAATCACAGGGTTCCATTCACACTCTGTCACACACGCAGCATGTATCTCTCTACCAAGTGCTCTCTTGCGTTTCTCTTTCTCCATAGACATAGAAAAAAGTCTTTCTCGCTGGCTTGGTCGGATTTCCAGGAGATTGTACATGATTTGCTTGCATCAGGGAGACGCTATTAATTTGCGGGAGAATCTCATCCAAATCTCAACAGCAGAAAGTAAACAGAGAGGCGCGTGACAGAAGCGCGGGACACCTAGTAGTAGCGGGATTGAATCATTGGATTGGAAACGAACGACTAGGCAACATGGTGATTCAGTGTGCATTTAAAAATTGTAACAATAAAAGCTACAGATGGGCTGACCAAGTCCCACTCCCTGCAGCAAAAACATTCGGCGAATGTCAGCATTTGTACACATTTTCGGCACTGGCACCACCAGTCTCCAGATTCTCTGCTGCAGCTCCAGCAGGGGCTGCTGCAGCTGCTCTCTCTCTTTCTGCTCTTTGTGCATCCATCTTGATCAGTTCTTGATCCGTGTATTCCGGCTCGTAGAGGTACGGTTCGCTGGATACAACAAATTCCAACGTTCAACGTCTTCAAAAGCAGGCATATCGGTATCTCCTTCAAACGTGGCCATATCTTGTTTATTGAATAGGCTAATTCGCTAATACAATTCCTTTGTGCACTGTAGGCTACTCTGAGTCTGTGGTTCTGATCAATGACAGCGGCAGGTAAACAAACTATTATAGAGCCGGTAACCTAGGTAATATCACTCCGCCGCTGCCATAGCCTACTACCAGAAAGTATAACGCTGCTGCTGAGACACTCAAAAGTCCCTCAAAATGCAATGCCATGCAAGGTTGGTTTTATTTCTAACATTATTCTATCAACACAGACATTTACATCGATAGTCTGGCGTTATAATTGATTTGCCTTGGGTGTACTGTGGAGTGGGTAAGACTGTTTTTATTGGCAGGCTAGTCGTTACCGTTGACTTGCGCTAGCTTAGCACCAGCAAACTGTGCAACTAGAAGGACTGCATGAAATTTGTTGAAAACGTCTCCAATGATAAATAACACACTGGCTGACTTGGAAATGAGGTCCTATGTCCAAAATTCCAAACTACCCCTTTAATGTTATCTTGTTATGACGTTGTTAATACATGCATTTCAAGAAATGTGTGGATTTATGATTTCCAATCAATTATTGCTGAAGTTTGAAAGGTATAGTGGCATGAAATGTCAGGACAGAGACAAATGTCAGACACACTTCAGTGGACAGTGGAGATGCTCTTACTTGAACCTAGCAGGTATTGCTCTCTGCACTCCACTGCAAGTCTAACAGACTGACGTCTCCTGAATAGAATAAAAGCATTTTGTTAAAATTAAGTAATTATACTTGGAAGTTGTGCATTTACATTGTATATTCTTAAAAGTTGTGTCAATGAAAGGCTTAGAAGAAACAGTGTACATATTTGTTGTTGGATGCCAGCATGATAAAAAGAGGCTCAGATATGGGTCTCCTTGTCTGTATGTTGAAGTTGCATCCTTAGTCTGAAGATAGGAAGAATATAGGTAATTGGCGTGGACTTATGGAGAAGTTGGGTCACACATACGACACACATCGACAACTTGGGTTTTTGGACCAGTTGGTGTCATCGGAAGAGTTTATCCATGGTAATGGATAAACTGGGTCATGGGACGAACTGTGTTCTAGAGATGTTGGATAATACATTTTAAAGGTGTTTGTGACATGTTGTTGGTTTTGGTAACAAAAAGGATAAGTTGGAAAAGTGGATACTTTGGGTCATTGGCGTAGATGTGACGAATGGATAACCGCACATATGTATCAACAGACTGTAATATCCTCACATAGCTAGTAAGGACTATAACATAAATATAAGTTGTATTTACCCAACCTGATCACTAGGTGGCGGCACACATAATACACTGGGGGCGGGCGCTCAACACTAGCCAATCAGAGCATATTATGCGTCATAGAGGTCGCGCCTGCCCATAGACTAGAAACAACACATCCGGGGGGAGGGCAGAAACCCCTAGGCAGCGCATCCGGACAGAGGCTAAGCTAAGGGGTCGCTCCATGCGCATGACTTTACTATACCCCTCCATTGTTACGTAGATTAATATAACTAAAGCTAAACAAATAAAGTGAGTTAAAGCATTTCCTGTTGTCGGCAGCCTTCTTCCTCAAGAACACACCACATAGAAATAAAAAGAAGTTGGGTCACACATGTTAACATTTTCTGTGCTTTGTTAAAAAGTGGATACTTTGGGTCATTGGCGTAGAAATAAAAAGAAGGCGGTCACAAGTACTTTGACATATTGGGTGTTAGGGTAAAGAATTGTGAAGTTGGGTCATTGATATGGAAAAACAGAGATGTTGGGTCAAATACTTTGACATTTTTGTTGGTTTGGGGATGGTTGGACATATCCGACAATTCTTAGTGCGAGATGTTGTATTGTGACATGGTGGAATTCCAGAAGTTGAGATCACAGCAATTGGAATCCCAGAAGTTGAAATCCCAGAAGTTGGAATCCCAGAAGTTGAAATCTCATAAATTGGAATCCCAGGAGTTGGAATCCCAGAAGTTGAAATCTCAGAAGTTTGACTTTCGACAACTTGGGTTTTTGGACCAGTTGGGCTCATCGGAAGAGTTTATCCATGGTATAAATTGGGTCATGGGACGAACTGGGTTCTAGAGATGTTGGATAATACATTTTAAAGGTGTTTGTGACATGTTGTTGGTTTTGGTAACAAAAAGGATAAGTTGGAAAAGTGGATACTTTGGGTCATTGGCGTAGAAATAAAAATAAGTTGGGTCACACATATGTTAACATTTTCTGTGCTTTGTTAAAAAGTGGATACTTTGGGTCATTGGCGTAGAAATAAAAAGAAGGCGGTCACAAGTACTTTGACATATTGGGTGTTAGGGTAAAGAATTGTGAAGTTGGGTCATTGATATGGAAAGACAGAGACGTTGGGTCAAATACTTTGACATTTTTGTTGGTTTGGGGATGGTTGGACATATCCGACAATTCTTAGTGCGAGATGTTGTATTGTGACATGGTGGAATTCCAGAAGTTGAGATCGCAGCAATTGGAATCCCAGAAGTTGGAATCCCAGAAGTTGGAATCCCAGAAGTTGAAATCCCAGAAGTTGGAATCCCAGAAGTTGGAATCCCAGCAGTTGGAGTTCCAGAAGTTGGAATCCAGCAGTTAGAATCTCATAAATTGGAATCCCAGGAGTTGGAATCCCAGAAGTTGAAATCTCAGAAGTTTGACTTTCGACAACTTGGGTTTTTGGTAGTGTTGCACCGATACCATTTTTTGGCCCCCGATACCGATACCGATACCCGGCTGTGCAGTATCGGCCGATACCGATACCATACCGATACCACGCCGGAAAAAAAATAAAAATAAAAAAATAAATATATATATATATATATATATACACACACAAGCTTTTTTTCTTCTAATACTAAAGAACTGCATACTCACTTGGATGTAAAATCATTGCTATCATGGCTTAGTTACTAGTATAATTAGATAATATAGTATAACTAGAAATAATTAGCGGGGGGGGGGGGGGGGGGGGGGGGGGGGGGAATCGGGGAGAAGCCGATTACAGCTTAACTCGTCGTCTGTGATGCGGTCACTGTCTGTCCATTTGAGCGATCTCCCGCCTGTGAGCAAGACGCGTCTCCCTCTCTCTCCTGCTTTTTCCCCTCTTCTCCTTGTTTGTGTCCGCATGGCACCCCGGGGAGCGGGGGGGGGGGCATGGGTGGTGACCGGGTGCGTCGCACCGGCAGGCGGACCCGCTCACTGAGTTTCCCCGCACCGGCGCGTCCGCAGGCGGAGCAACTTTTCTGTGCGCCGCGCGGCTGAACCGCGCGCCCTCCGCGTCTCCGGTGCCTTTTTTTCTTTCTTTTTTTTGGTACTTTGTCGTCGTCGCTTGTCGGTCGGTCAACATGCGCGGCCGGGCGGCCGGAGTGGGCCAATAGGATAGCTGCTTGGCACGGCATGCACTGAACACGTGTGATCACACGCAGCAGTGAGTGAAGGGAGAGAAAGACGCAAAGCGCTGCGTTCCAAGTTTCATAGTATGTAAATGGCATCGGCGCATTATTTGTTCGTACTCGCCGATACCGATGCCAGCATTTTAGCGCGGTATCGGGGCCCCTCCCGATACTAGTATCGGTATCGGTGCAACACTAGTTTTTGGACCAGTTGGGCTCATCAGAAGAGCTTATCCATGGTATAAATTGGGTCATGGGACGAACTGGGTTTGAGAGATGTTGGTTTTGTTAACAAAAAGGATAAGTTGTGTCATTGATATGGAAATACGGAGAGGTTGGGACGTACTTTTACATTTTTTTTGGTTTGGGGATGGTACGGAGAAGTTGGATCATTTATGTGGAAATACAGAGAGTTAGGTTTGGGGTTTTTCATTCTTTTTCAATGATTTGTTAAGAAAGGGACCTAAAGGGTTAGGGTTAGGTTCTCTCTCTGTTTTCAATTATCTCCAGTTATATTTGATGCACCCACTATTGAGATGAAACACTAAAAGAGTGTTGTGAAATAAGAAGTGATAAAACACGTGCAGAGGATTTTTTTTTTTAATTAAAAAATATATAGGGTTAGGTTTAGGGTTAGCGTTGGGGTTAAGTTTAGGGTTAGGTTTAGGCATAGGGTTAGTGTTAGATTTAGGGTTAGGTTTGGGGTTAGGGTTGGGGTTAAGTATAAGGTTTAGGCATAGGGTTAGGGTATGATTTAGGGTTGGGGTTAGGGTGTGGTTTAGGGTTAGGTTTAGGGTTAGGTTGTGGTTAGGGTTAGGTTGTGGTTTAGGGTTAGGTTTAGGGTTAGATTTAGGGTTGGGGTTAGGGTTAGGGTTAGGTTGTGTTTAGGGTTAGGTTTAGGGTTAGGTTGTGGTTTAGGGTTAGGTTTAGGGTTGGGGTTAGGGTTGGGGTTAAGTTTAGGGTTAGATTTAGGGTTAGGGTTGGGCTTAAGTTTAGGGTTAGGTTTAGGCATAGGGTTAGGGTTAGTGTTAGGGTTAGGGCCACAAAGAGCCCACTGGAGTCCTCAAACAAGACTGAGGGGCCCTGTGTTACCTGTACTGAGAGACATTTGCTCCCATGTCTGAGTGCGCATCGGCGTGTGTGTATGTGTGTGTGTGTGTGTTCCTGTAACTCTTTCAGTTAATTAATTTCATCCTTATTTCCCACATTCCTTGTGCATCTGTACATCCCCGTGTTGCCATAGTTATCCAGGAGATGCTTGCAATTTTAATGTCAGCAAAACAGTAGCAAGTTATTGCAAATAGTTGTGGTCATAGGGTTTTGGTCAGGGTTAAATTCCTCCATTTCTGTTGACATCCAACAATGTGTTACGCCACGTCCCGCTACACGGTCCAACACTCCCCTCTAGTGGCTGCGGGTCGTAACTGTCCTCCTTCCCGCAACCCACCTGTTGGCAATCAGTAATCTACGTTTCCTATTTAAGCCGGGGATTGTCAAGCAGCCGGCGCCAGTTCGTTGTTTCCCTAACCTACTAGTAATTCCCAGCCTGACTACCCGCTTGTTCCAGTACATTGTTGCCGACCCCTGCCTGCCTGACGACCCGCCTGTTCCAGCCCCTGTTGCCGACCCCTGCCTGCCTGACGACCCGCCTGTTCCAGCCCCTGTTGCCGACCCCTGCCTGCCTGACGACCCACCTGTCCAGCCCCTGTTGCCGACCCCTGCCTGCCTGACGACCCACCTGCCCAGCCCCTGTTGCCGACCCCTGCCTGCCTGACGACCCGCCTGTTCCAGCCCCTGTTGCCGACCCCTGCCTGTCCGACTACCAGCCCGTTGCCGACCCCTGCCTGTCCGACTACCAGCCCGTTGCCGACCCCTGCCTGTCCGACTACCAGCCCGTTGCCGACCCCTGCCTGTCCGACTACCAGCCCGTTGCCGACCCATCGCCTGTACGACTGTCCGCCTGCCGCCGAGCCCCCCGCCTGTCCGATTACCCCCCTTGTTACCGACCCCCGCCTGCCTGACTACCCGTCCCCTGTCTAGCCCTTGTCCACCTGATTGCCTGCCCTGTACCAGACCCCCGCTAGCCTGACTCCCCGAACGATCACCCAATAAATTCCTTTGCCTTTTACCCTGTCTCTGCCTCCCTGTGTCCAGCATTTGGGTCCCAGTTTCTTGTACCGTAACAGTACGAACTGGCCCACATGGACCCAGCTGACGCAGAGGGGTTCAGGGCAATGATCTCCCGCCAAGGGACTCTCTTGGGCCAACACGATCAGGCCTTGCAGGAGATCGCCACCGCCCTCCGGGAGCTGACTCTAGCCGTCGGCGCTCAGCCCCCCGTCCCCCCAGAACCACCAGCCCCCACCCCGAGTCCGTCGGTTTCTCCCCGGGAACCAATCATCCCAGCCCCCCAACGTTATGGAGGGGATCTAGGATCCTGCCGGTCATTTCTTACCCAGTGTTCCCTTGTCTTTGAAATGCAGCCCCAGACTTACCCCACCGAGAGATCAAAGATAGCTTACCTGATCGGTTCGCTGAGTGGCGAGGCTCTCGCGTGGGCCGCGGCGGTGTGGGAACGTGGGTCTACGGTCTGTTATAACTACGGCGCCTTCACAGATGATATGAGGAAGGTCTTTGATCATCCTGTCCGGGGCAGGGAGGCCTCCCAACGTCTCCTGCAGCTTCGCCAGGGATCACGCAGCGTAGCCTCTTTTGCAGTGGAGTTCCGGACCCTCGCTGCTGAGAGCGGCTGGAACGAGGAGGCGCTGCAGGGGGTATTCCAAAACGCGCTCAGTAGCGAGCTAAAGGACCGCTTAACCTCCTGGGAGGAACCCGCGGACTTAGACCATCTCATTTCTCTCGCGATTCACATGGACAATCGTTTGCGAGAACGGCGCAGAGAGAGAGGCACCCGCTCGTTCGCCACGCCCCCTTTTGAGTCACCGGCTGCAACGCAGTCCTCCCTCCCGGGCACCGTTCCTCCCCGCTATGGGCGGCCCCCTTCCCCCGAGCCGATGCAGATCGGACGCACACACCTTACTCCCGAGGAGAGGGAGCGGCGTATTCGATCGGGAGCTTGTTTGTATTGCGGCACTTCCGGTCATTTTCGATCCGGATGCCCCGCCCTCTTGGGAAAAGAACGGGCTCGTCAGTAACTCGAGGGGTACTGGCGAGCCGCTCTCATAATCCCTCAGTCTCCCGCCCCCTCCTAGAGGCCACCCTTATGTGGCAAGATCAAAGCCTCCCGCTCTCCATTCTCCTGGACTCCGGAGCGGATGAGAGCTTCATCGATCAGGAGTTGGTTAAGCGACTGAGCATAGACACCATTCCTCTCGATCTTTCGATCGAGACCCAGGCGCTAGATGGGAGGTCCCTCACACGGGTGGAACGCCGCACCGTTCCGCTCAACCTGCTAGTTTCTGGGAATCATCAGGAGACCATATCCCTCCTGGTGATTGCCAGCCCCTTCTCCCCGGTTGTTCTGGGCTACCCCTGGTTGCGGACTCACAATCCTCAGATCGATTGGGGAACCGGGCGCATCCTGTCATGGAGTACCCATTGCCTGTCCCAGTGCTTGCGGTCCGCCCCGGCTCCTCGGGCGACAGAGTTCGAGTCCGTACCCGAACCTCCTAACCTGTCCTCCGTCCCGGAAGAGTACCACGACCTCGGAGCGGTGTTCAGTAAGTCCCACGCCTTGACCTTGCCCCCCCACCGCCCTTATGACTGTGCCATAGACCTCCTCCCCGGAGCCCCCCTTCCTAGCAGCCGTCTGTTCAACCTCTCCCGCCCAGAACGCGAGTCGATGGAGGAGTACATCGGGGAATCCATCGCCGCTGGAATCATCCGCCCTTCTTCGTCATCTGTTGGAGCGGGTTTCTTCTTTATTACCAAGAAGGATAAATCGCTTCGCCCCTGCATCGACTACCGTGGTCTGAACGACATCACAGTGAAAAATAAATACCCATTACCACTTATCAGTTCCGCCTTCGTCCCCCTTCATGGAGCCTCCGTGTTCTCAAAATTAGATCTGCGTAATGCATATCACCTGGTCCGCATTCGGGAGGGGGACGAATGGAAGACGGCTTTTAATACTCCTTTGGGCCACTACGAGTATCTGGTGATGCCATTCGGCCTCACCAACGCCCCCGCAGTGTTTCAATCTTTGGTTAACGATGTCCTCCGGGACCTGTTGAATCACACCGTTTTCGTCTACATCGACGATATTCTAATCTTCTCAAAATCCATAGAGGAGCAACAGGGTCCATGTCCGGCAGGTTCTGCAGAGGCTGTTGGAGAACAGGCTGTATGTCAAGGCGGAGAAGTGCGAGTTTCACGTCCCATCCATTTCCTTCTTGGGGTATATAATCAGCCAGGGCCAGGTAGAAATGGATCCCTCTAAGGTCTCTGCGGTGGCCGAGTGGCCCCCTCCCTTAACCCGCAAGAGATTGCAACAATTCCTTGGCTTTGCCAATTTTTACCGTCGCTTTATACGCGGTTACAGCCAAATCGCGGCACCCCTCACGGCCTTGACTTCCACCAAGAGCCCCTTTGCTTGGACGCCGGAGGCGGAGACCGCTTTTCAGGGCCTCAAACAGCGGTTCGTATCTGCTCCCATCCTCACCCAACCTGATCCTTCACTTCAGTTCGTGGTGGAGGTCGACGCCTCGGACACCGGAGTGGGCGCGGTTCTCTCCCAGCGTTCCTCCTCCGACCACAAGCTCCATCCCTGCGCCTTCTTCTCTCGAAGGTTGTCCCCGCCGGAGCGCAATTACGACGTGGGCAACCGAGAGCTCTTAGCTGTCAAGCTTGCCTTGGAGGAGTGGCGACATTGGTTGGAGGGCGCAGAGCTTCCTTTTATTGTTTGGACCGACCATCGCAATCTCGCTTACCTCCAAACGGCTAAGAGGCTAAATTCCCGTCAGGCCAGGTGGGCCTTATACTTTGGCCGGTTCAACTTTTCCCTTACCTACCGTCCCGGCTCCCAGAATGTTAAGCCGGATGCTCTGTCCCGCCTGTATTCTCCTGAGGACCCCGGCACTGACCCCGAGACCATTCTGCCACCCACTTGTCTCATTGCCACTCTCACCTGGGAGGTGGAGTCTGCGGTTCGTCTGGCGCAGAGGCAACAGCCGGACCCCGGTCTCGGCCCCCCCCAACCGTATGTTCGTCCCTGACGCAGTAAGGTCTCAAGTATTGACCTGGGCGCACTCCTCCCGGCTTACATGCCACCCAGGCATCACCCGCACCTTGGATTTCATCCGTCGGCGTTTCTGGTGGTCCACCATGGACAAGGACGTTTGATCGTTTATTTCGGCGTGTGCGACTTGCGCCCGCAACAAGACCTCGACCCGCCCCCATTCCGGTTTACTACAGCCCCTACCCATCCCTAGCCGCCCTTGGTCACACATCGCCCTGGACTTCGTCACTGGTCTACCCACGTCAGAGGGCAATACCACCATCCTTACCGTGATTGACCGTTTCTCAAAGGCCGCCCACTTCATCGCCCTTCCCAAGCTCCCCACCTCAAGGGAGACCGCCGACCTCCTGGTCAAGCATGTATTCTGCCTGCATGGCATCCCCGCGGACATTGTGTCCGACCGAGGCCCCCAGTTCACCTCACAGGTATGGCGGGCATTCTGTAAGGCTCTTGGCGCCACTTCCAGCCTCTCCTCTGGGTTTCACCCCCAGTCTAACGGCCAATCAGAACGAGCCAACCAGGAGATGGAGGCGGCACTTCGCTGCATCACCCACGCCAGCCCCACCACCTGGAGCTCTCAGCTGCCCTGGGTGGAATACGCCCATAACACTCTGTTAAACGCATCCACTGGGTTATCCCCATTCATGGCCTCCCTGGGTTACCAACCTCCCCTGTTCCCTGATCTGGAGGAAGAAATTGCAGTCCCCTCAGTCCAAACCCATCTGCGCAGGTGCCGGCGCATCTGGAAACGGACACGCACTGCACTACTCCATGCATCCTCTCGCTCCCAAATTCAGGCTAACAAGCGGCGTCGACCTGCACCCGAGTACGCCCCCGGGCAAGGGGTTTGGTTGCAGGCTAAGGATCTTCCCTTGAAGGGGATTCCTCCCAAACTCTCCCCACGCTTCATCGGCCCCTACACCATCTCCAAGGTGGTCAACCCCTCTGCGGTTCGCCTGAATCTCCCCCCTGCACTCCGCCGCATCCACCCCACTTTCCATGTCTCGCAGATTAAGCCAGTCTCTACCAGTCCGTTGTCCCCCCCCATCCCACCTCCGCCAAGGCTGATAGACAATCATCCAGCTTGGACGGTCCGTCGACTCCTGGATGTGCGGCGCCGTGGACGGGGTTACCAGTACCTCGTCGATTGGGAGGGGTACGGTCCGGAGGAGCGCTCCTGGGTTCCCCGGAGCCGCATCTTGGACCCATCGCTCATCCGGGACTTTCTCCAAGATCACCCGGCTGTGCTAGGGCGTCCGCCGAGAGGCGTCCGTAGAGGGGGGGGTACTGTTACGCCACGTCCCGCTACACGGTCCAACACTCCCCTCTAGTGGCTGCGGGTCGTAACTGTCCTCCTTCCCGCAACCCACCTGTTGGCAATCAGTAATCTACGTTTCCTATTTAAGCCGGGGATTGTCAAGCAGCCGGCGCCAGTTCGTTGTTTCCCTAACCTACTAGTAATTCCCAGCCTGACTACCCGCTTGTTCCAGTACCTTGTTGCCGACCCCTGCCTGCCTGACGACCCGCCTGTTCCAGCCCCTGTTGCCGACCCCTGCCTGCCTGACGACCCGCCTGTTCCAGCCCCTGTTGCCGACCCCTGCCTGCCTGACGACCCACCTGTCCAGCCCCTGTTGCCGACCCCTGCCTGCCTGACGACCCACCTGCCCAGCCCCTGTTGCCGACCCCTGCCTGCCTGACGACCCGCCTGTTCCAGCCCGTTGCCGACCCCTGCCTGTCCGACTACCAGCCCGTTGCCGACCCCTGCCTGTCCGACTACCAGCCCGTTGCCGACCCCTGCCTGTCCGACTACCAGCCCGTTGCCGACCCCTGCCTGTCCGACTACCAGCCCGTTGCCGACCCATCGCCTGTACGACTGTCCGCCTGCCGCCGAGCCCCCCGCCTGTCCGATTACCCCCCTTGTTACCGACCCCCGCCTGCCTGACTACCCGTCCCCTGTCTAGCCCTTGTCCACCTGATTGCCTGCCCTGTACCAGACCCCCGCTAGCCTGACTCCCCGAACGATCACCCAATAAATTCCTTTGCCTTTTACCCTGTCTCTGCCTCCCTGTGTCCAGCATTTGGGTCCCAGTTTCTTGTACCGTAACACAATGAGTTAAAGCAGGATTAACGTAAACATGGTGGGGGTCTTGGGCATCAATGTGGGACCTTGGCTGTACACATTATCAGGAGTCTTGTCAGCACTCTGATCAGCAGGAGGATTAAGGATGAGCTCTATGCTCTTAATAACATGAAGTGTCTAAGTGTCTCTTGTTGTTGTTGTTGCTGTTATTATTGTGGTTGTTGTTGATATTATTGTTGTTGTTCGTCCAGCATATCACACACACAAACACAGGTTGTTGTACGTTTGTAGTTGTAGTTGTTGTTATTGCTGCTGTTGTTATTATTGTTTTTGTTGTTGATATTATTGTTGTTGTTATTCCAGCATATCACACACACACAAACACACACCTCCTCCTCCACAAGTGTGAGCAGCTTTGATGTGGGAAATACCCCCTTTCCTGTATTGTAATGACTAGGTCAAAGTAATCCAAAGCTCATTAAGTGGTTACACAGCACCATCCATTTCAACACAGTTAGAATCTCTTGCGTGTGTGTGTGTGTGTTCGACAAATGTACTTCTTTAACTAACTTCTTGAACCTTTAATCTTATTAATCTAACCTTTCCAGATTGTTTGCGTGTCTCCTCTGTTATTATAATGTGTTTTGATTAGTTTCTTCATCTCCGTTTGGAGGGAAATCCAAGGGGTCATCATTATTTTTTTGACAAATCTATGTATACCCTTTTTGATTTCCTCCACATGTTGCATGTTTTATTGTCATTTTAATTAAATAATCAAAAAATAGACATATGAGAGACAAAAACAAAACAAATACAGTTCTCACATTTATTTCCCTTTGCTTTAAGTTTTCCTTAACTTGGGACTAGAAGACCTGATTTTTTGACTGCGTAACTCTCGGTAACCAATGAGGGGGCTCTAAGCAGGAGTGTCAAGATCAGGGGTCCGTTTCACAAAGCAGGTTTAGTGAAAACCCTGCGTTTATTAACCCTGAACTGAGGGAAACTCTGCGATTTCCGTTTCACAAAGGGAGATAACTCAAACCAGAGAAAGAGGGGCAACTCTAGCCTGTTTCACAAAGAGAGATAACTTACGCTCTCGGTCAGTTACCGTAGTAACAGACTCTATGAACCTAACCTGGTCGGGACCAGGTTTTACTCAATGGATCAATCTGTCTCCGCCCTCTTTCAGCCACACACGCCATTTGATTTCCTCATTCATTCAGTCAGCGAGTTTTGGCGTAGCCGTCTGTCAAAACTCATTTAACAAAATCAGAGTCAGTGCTATTTCAGAAGTCCATTAGGCAGTAGGAGGCGACTTTTTCACGAACATGTCCTTTTGACCAGCGCTCGAAGTGGAAAAAAATAAGTGCCGGTACTCCCTTACTCACATATATATATATATATATATATATATATATATATATATATATATATATATATATATATATATATATATATATATATAAGCGCTTTGGGTGTCTTGAAAAGCGCTATATAAATGCAATGAATTATTATATAATTATTATTTACTGCGCAGAGAATTAAATATTCGTCGGGAGAGGGTTATCAGACCATAGATGTAGGCTAGCCTTTCCAGACAATTATCATTTCCAGACAATTATCTTTTTCAGCGGTACCGTTTCACGTCACAGTCCATCATTTACATACACAACCTAATCCGTCCTTACATTTGCAACATTACCAACCGTAGTCTCTCACATCCCAGCAGATATTGTGTGTTGCACTGCGTTTCTTTGCAAATGTTTTTTGTACAATGTCGGAGATGTAGAGGCAACTGTATACAGTCAAATAGCCACTTAATATTTACTTTACAGTGTAAAACATGATCAAAATGATCATGCCGAGGTCTTATCTGTTTGAATAATGTAATCTTAAGCTGCTGTCAAGTGCGCTTCTCCCCCGCGGGATTGCACCTAAATGAAATAAATAGTTACCATTCAAGCAGTTTCCCTCTGTAATATTATTGTGATCGCAAAGGACTCCATTTAAACTTACGCAGCAGTGTTGCACTTCTTTCTAAAAACGTGTTGAAACTCGCCATATGAGCGCATTAGTAGTAGGTATATTAAGTATTTCCAATCGAGGTTGGTGACTTCCCCGTTGCCATGGTGACTCGTCGAATCGGGGCTCCATTGATGCTGGCTTTTTATAGTTGTGGTGCACGCGCTCAACCCTAGGTGGAACTCCTCTGAGTTGATCAACTTAACTCAAAACCGGTGTTGTGGAACCGAAATCCCAGAGTTTTCTATCTCAGTGGAGATCAACTCAGCGTTTAGGATTAAACTCAGAGGTTGTTAAACCTGCTTTGTGAAACGGACCCCAGAACAGGCCTAATTACTGTTCACAGAAGTGGGCCACTTCTGTCCAATACACACTCCTAATGACAGAGCCAAGCAGTCCCCCCCCCCACACACACACACACACACACAGCTTGTCATCATTACATGGGTACGTGTCCTCTTATTGTCAACAATAAGGATTAACACAGAGTTTACACAAGAGCACTTTTGATTGTTATTTTCATGGTAATGTCATTTTCTTTTTGACACAATTCAAGAAGTGGTCGCCGCGACCCATTCAGATGGACCACTTCATCCAGGCCCCGCCCCTTTTCAAGCTCCTCATTCCATTGTTATTCATCACTGCACCAACCTGATGTTCTTTCTTCTCTCTCTCTCTTGCAGTACACTGGTGCTTGGTTTTAATTGTTTTGTCAGTCTGACTGAGAGGCATGTAACGACTATGTCTTAACACATAGGTTACCCACACACAACTCTTACTCTTTTATTGTATAAAACCTAAGATCTTTTTTTCTCGCATACATTATAGGATGTCTAATCTTGTAGCAGGATAGTGGCTTTACTCCCAGCCTGGGCCTGTAGTAGGCCTATGCCTAACCGTAGCCTAAGAATAGGTCTACAGCCCCACTGAAGTTGTAATTAATATTAATACATTCATTTACATTTAACCCCAAACACATTTGAATAAAAAGTATAAACTTCCACCATCTAGCGGTGCAGATGCCATAGGCCTACCAAACCGTCTCATACCAGGAGAAGCCCGGGGACTCGCTGCACTGCGCATGTCAATTAGCGCGGCGGCAAATCGTTAGGCGAGAGATGGTGCTTCCGATGACGACGTGGCTTGGCCGCTCCTGAATGTGATGGACTCGTCGTGTCCTCGTCCGGATGTGGCCGCTCGCAGCTCATCGTCCCCCCGACACACAAAGGTCCTCTTCACGCCCTTTTCTATCACGTCCATTGTGGGAGGCCGGCTCGCGGGGGACGCGGCCCCTCCACCCTGCTCTGCGACTAAATGCATCTCCTGTCACTGATTGGCCCTCGGTGCCAAGTCAGTTACTAAGTGCACTCAGGTGCGCCGCGCATCCCAACCATTAGCAGTCGGAGGTAATATCAGCCTTCTAGACAGGCCTTGCGTCTCTGCACCCCCATCGAAGTGTAGTGATTGCAAGTGCAAGGCAGCCTGAAATGTTTCTTGTAGATCTATTATAGAATAGATTAGATGGGTAGCCAACAAATGATGTAGTATCATTGGACTCTATTAACCAAAATATGTTTGGGTCTACTTGCAAATGAAGAGAAAATTCCTGGAAAAATTCCAGGAATTTTAGAGATTTCATTATAGAATGAAAAAGGGACTAAATGTAGAGAAAACTATACGTTGCTAATGTATATCTTACCATTGAATGATCATATGCCAATCCTATTGAATTCCATAAGTAAAGGTTTACATCTAGGTGCCTGTAAAAACCTAATTATTACAAATTTGAAGAAGTAACTTTTTTAGGGGCATATTCTATGGAGGACTAAAAGTGCCAAAATTAAATAAATAAATACACCATTCAATAATTACTTAAATGTGTCATTAATTAATTAATATTGGAATTAAATACATAAATGAGTCATTAATTAATTGAAATAACGATTCATTTTATGTAAAAAAACAACAACAACAACATATATAGGAATCATTTCACAATTTAATTAATTTACATTTACATTTCATGATTTACATTTACATTTAATGATCCTGTGTTGCAGTGCTTCATGAATTGTCAAACTGTCAAACTCGCCCATCAAAGTTGGTAGGCGGATCCTAATGCCTGATTGGTTACCCTGGGCATCAAGTCAAGGCAAATCAATTCCAGATAATGGATTGATGCAGAGCTAGTGAACACATTCCAATACACTGGGTGGCGCTATTCCCCTCTACGTTGGTTTAGACACTCTATTAAACAAAACTTTCTGGTCCTGCTTCCACATCCTCTGCTAAGTCTAAAACGTCTCTCACCAACCATAGACATAATATACATAGACGCCTCATGACGTGCTGGAACGTACCAGAGTCGCCGCCATATTGTTTGGGTCTCCTCACTCTAGTCTAGCATAGGAGTTAACAGGAGAGCAAGCTATGCCAGTATGTTGTGCAGTTTACGGCGCAGTATTGACACCAGATGGCGTGGGATTACCTTTCACAAGTAAGATTGAACAATAATTCATTTTTTGTATTAATTCGTCCTGTATCATTACTAAATCTCTGCCGTTTGTAACAAACCAAACCGTGTGAAAATCTGGTAAAAATTCGGGGACTTATGCTTATTATTGTAGTTGGGGATACACCTTCCTCCATAGAAATGAACGCACTGGGGACGCACTGGGGACCCATACAAGATGGCGGCCGCGCTGCTACGTCAGCTCCAACAGGCAGCGTCAGTCTATGCGTCTACGTATATTATGTCTATGTCACCAACTCCATGGCCGTGTTCCGATATCTGTACTACCCGTACTTAGTATACTTAGTTTGAGTACGTAGGGTGTTCCGATTATGATCGCGGCAAAAGAAGTGTACTTGAAAGGACCCGTATGTGTACTCAAAACGGCCAAAATGCTGAGTGTGCTACGGGGTACACTATGCGTACTCAACGGCAGCCATCTTAGCTACGTAGCGGAAGAGGCAGAGCCGCGCTCAGAGAACGTCTAATGAATTCACGTGTTTGGCGGGTGACGCGGCCGCGCAGCTGATGTCATTTCCGTTAAGTGCGCCACAGAGTAACAGCACTAACATCTGAAGCTCTGCGTACCTATTGAGTACGGATAGTGTACTATGTTGAAGTGTACTCACGGAAGTTAGTGTACTCACAGATATCGGAACACGGCCCATATAAAGTTCATGAAGATCCTCCATTTTCTCTAACCAGGCACTCTACTTCAGACCAAAGCAATGGATCAGACTAGATTAGCGTTAGCCCCACCCACTGACTTTGATGGGCGAGTTTGACAGTTTGACAATTCATGAAGCACTGCAACACAGGATCATGAAATGTAAATGTAAATCATGAAATGTAAATGTAAATTAATTAAATAGTGAAATGATTATATATGTGGTGTTTTACATAAAATTAATCGGTATTTTAATGAATTAATGACACATTTAAGTATTTAATTCCAATTTTAATTAATTAATGACACATTTAAGTAATTATTTAATGGTGTATTTATTTAATTTTGGCACTTTTAGTCCTCCATAATATTCACATCCAGTATGCTATGGAAGCCGGGAGAGAGAGAATTATTTGTTTTCATAGATATTCTTAGTTGTCTAGTCTGGGTATTTCAACAGAGGAACTCAGTCAATGATATGATAATGTTATCTAGCTGCTTTCAAAACATAGCCTACACAGTTATCCTTTAAGTCAGAATGATGATGATGTGGAACATTACTTACCCTAATGACCCAGAAATGACCCATCTGTAATGGCTCATTACTTTTAGTTGACCACACACCATCTGAAGGCCAATATATCAACATGTCTTTATCAGACAAATAGCATTTGCATCCAAAATTCAACCTAATCCTACCCCTAATGGCCAGTTTCCAAGCCACATATTTGTAAAAATAAGGAATGCTCTTGTTTTAGATTTTCGTTTAGTTTCTAAGGAATAATAATGAAAACACCTAGAATGAGACCAAATTGTTGACTTCATGAATAGAAACTTTGGTCCTGGGAGGTTATATGTAAGCTAATTGCTGCCATCTATGGGCCAGGTTGCACAATTACCCCGAAAAGCATAATAAGCATAATTCATGGGATTTGAAAATGACAACATAATCTGTTATTGTTAATAGTGAGGCTTACAATGTACGTGTGTGTGTGTGTGTCAATGCATACAATTTATTTCTATACGTCTATATTTTCTATATTGATTTACTTCTCCATCTTCATGTTAAGAATATAATATAAATAGTAAATAATATGTTCACAAATAAATTACAGCTGTTGATTTTCAACACATATATTATACATTTTAATAGAGGTTTTCTTAAAGAGTCAACAAGAGTCAAGACTCAACAATAACCAAATGCTTAATTAATGATTGAATCTCATAATCAAATGTTTTTTTTTCTTCAGCTAGAAAGAGTTACAAAGATATACAAAATATATCCTTCTTATATATAATGTATATAATATAGTAATTATAATAGATTGAAATTGGATACAAATTCTATGTTACATATTTATATATGACAAAATATGACAATTCCGTTGGAATTGACAAGTCACAACATGTGTTTAATCACAGTTGTGGCTGTGTAAAATATATTTGACAATATCAAGATTCCCTATTCGCATTCGCATTCGATGAGTCATCATCATTGTCTTCCAGTCCAGTCAATTAGCTTCCTGTGTGAGCCATCGTCCAGACAGGCTTCTGCCGGGGGTGTACGGGAGGCAGAGCCCTCCTGTTTGGCGGGTGCCTGCTGCTGCTGCTGCTGCTGCTGCTGACCTGAGAGTGGAAGACCCTGAAGTCTGACTCCTTCATAAGTGGGGAGCCGCTGTTGCTGCAGCCGCTCAGCGTCTCTGACTTGGCCCGGGGCCCGATGATGACGGGCGCGCATGTCTTGGGGATGATGGTGGTCATGGTGCGCGTCAGCACACGGGATCTTCTGGAGGTCAGCGAGGGCGTGGCAGCGGTGGCCATAGGCTTCTGTTTCTTGTCCGCCATTCCTCTGCCCTCTGTCTGCTCCCGGCTCCTTCCTTTAGCTTGACCATGCGTGATGGTGGCACTTTTCATCTTGCTCTCCATATCCTTCACGGCCTGGTCAGCATACGCCCGCATTTCAACGCGAAGCTGGGAGATTTGCTGTTCAAACTCATCCTTCAATGTCTTTTTGGTGGCCTCTAGCTCTTCTTCAAAGCTTGGGGGCAAAAGAGGCTCTATAGCGTCTGGCTCCATCTTACCATGATCCCCATTGGTCAGTGTTCCTCCTACATCCTTGGCCTCGATGCCAGCACCACCTCCACCATCACCATCAGGCAGGCCGTTGAGCGAGGCCATCTCCACCTTTCTGTCCTTGATCTGCTGCATCAGCTCGAACATGCTGGTCTTGCCGCTGGTCAAACCTACCTGGGACCTGATCTGGCTGCGGACCTGGTGCAAGAGGTTCTGCATCTTCACAGGAGGTCCGTTATCTGACTCTGAAGGAATGCCACCCGTCACAATGCCTTTCTTGTCTGTGGGACTCCCGTGGGTGAGTTGCTCCTCTAATGTGGGCCGCGATGACTCAGCGTCTTTGAAATCGTTGGCCGCCGGGTCCCGCTGAGGCTTCCCTTCCCGTTGGCCTTTTCTCTCCTGTCCCTCCGTTTGCATCTCAGTGGATGAGTCAGTCATTTCTGCCTCACCTCTACACCCGACGTCTGGCTCTCTTCTCCTCTTCTATTCAACTGAAGGCGGTGTACGATGAGTGGAGGAGGTGACACGGCAGGGGGCTAAGGTGCTCCCCCCCCCCCCCATGGAGTTTAATATCAGGGGAATATTGTGGTGTGTGTTTTGTGGTTGGTTTCAGCTTCTCTGAATAGTATATGATGTGCTTGCTTTCTAGTTTAATAAATACTATCTGTCTATCTATAACACACACCTACTATACTTTTCCTTTAATTTAAAGAGGTTGAAGTTTGAAATGGATGTAAACAGATGCATTACCATCTTAACATATTCAAGTTGTAGATTGTGTGATACATCAGTTTGTGTTTTGTTTCTAAATTTCCAGGACTGCAAACAAAACATGCACTATTATATTTGTAGTTATGAATCAAATGAAATAATAAAAACAACAACAAATGTGTGTAAATGTGTAACATAAATCTAGTACTAGCGGCTATCTAAATACATGTATGACTGCATCTCCTAACAACAGGCAGCCCCCCGAGGGAACAGTGTGAAAAACAAAGACCTTCAGGGAATATGTTTGAAGCTCATTAGAGTCATATAGCAATCCTGCCTGACATTGACTGAAGATTTGATGACCACCTCCATGCTTCATATTAATTGTGCCCCATCACATAATCTTCCTTGTTGTTCTCTCGTGCAACAATGTCATAACACCCTAGCAACCATGCAGAGCACCCTAGCAACCACGCAGAGCACCCTAGCATCTAACTAGCAATGCACCCTGCACGTCGCCCCTTTGTAATCATCTGTGTATCAAGTGTTGAATACTTATCTCAATCACTTACAATTTGAGTATAGCAGATGTACTTAAACTGCTTCACACTATCACCTTATATTAAGACTATTCAGAGGCTTTGAAAGAAAGCCTTCCCTGCAGTATGGTGTGTAGTTTATTTACTCTAAGGAGCAGTCACATGGCATCCTAGAGAAGGATGACCTCAGGGTGAGTTGTGGTAGTTCTGTTGGATGCCCAAGATCATTATTTCAAAATTCAAGGCCAAACACATTGTTCACAAATGGTAATTTCTATCAAACACAATCACTCTAATAAATAAGAATCATTTGTATGTCATAATGTACTCTGTTTTTAATGTCTCTGAGGTGAGGCCAAAAACACATTCCCGGTCCAGGCTTGTATTCTATTCTAGACTGAGACCTGGATATCAGACCTTGTATCAGATTTCTAGACTCAGACCTGGAGTTTGTTCGAGTGTCAATGCACGAAACATCCCAAGAGGATTTCCACAACCTGAGAGACATATAGCACATTTGCTCAGGGAATGTAGACATTTTCTCTGGCTAACCAACTCTGTTGCTCTGTATTGTATAATACATAATACATTAAAAAAATGATTGTATTATATAATGTATTGTATAATAAAAATGCTTGCACGATTTCAACTCAGTTGGGTCAGAGCTGGCTCAGTGTCCCCAATGTATTCACACTGCTGTCATGTCATGTTGTCTCTGATTGACTGATCTGCAGCATACTATAGATGTGATACACATGCACACCAGAGATTTGAGCCCGCGCAATAACAGTGAATAACATTCCCAGCACTGCTATGTTTCCCAGAGTTAATCAGCAGTATGGCTCACAGTGGGGAGCTGCTGTCCGGAGACCAACCAGTAGAGACCCCTATGGGTGCCACGCCGGCACCCGTGACAGTGTTTAATTGACCCTGAGAGCAGGCGTGAAGTCTATGCAGCGCATGCCACATATGGGTCTTGTGTCTAGCTCTCGGCCTACCACTTGAGAAGCACTGGTTGATGGTGCCCATCACCCTTGGTGAAAATGACATGATTTTATACTTGCTACATTTTGACACTTATATCCCAAGCAAATTCACATACAGATCATTAAGGAGCAGGTATAGGGGGTTTGGCGTACCTTTCGGCTGGAAGGCGAACATGGACTACTACACACATTATCCTGCCCCACACCATCCCATAATAACTGTGGTAATGCCTCAGTGGTTGCTCTGAGGTGCTTGGTAGAAAAACCTGTGGAAAAACGGTGATAATAAAGTTTATGTTTGAATTCTTCATGGGATTCATGGCTTAGTTATTTACCGAATATCACTGTGTATATACCTGCTCTAATCCTATGCTATCTTGGTTATCTTGTAACTATGACCTTGACAGATGGATAACTAGAGGATGAGCCTATTGTCCATTTACAATCCCTGTTGGGGGGGGGGGGGGGGGTAGTAGTAGTTTTTTAGGACAATTATGACTAATTGGCCACTAGATTGTTCATATGAAGCTTTGTGGGGGGTTTTCATTGGAAAACGAGGGGGTTGCAACAATGTACGAAGCATTATCCGGAGTATTATCTTCATTATTTGGTATGCTTATGTGATTAATGTGCTGCTGAGAGATCAATTTAACCTAAATGAATTTGTGTAGTAGGCCAATTCTTTTTCAGCCAACATCCGTTATATTATGTGCAGACCTACTCAAATAACAGTGAAGTGTACTTATCTTGGTCCAACCGCAGCTACACAGAAATTAGCCAATCAGAGACTTGCATCGGTGAGCCTCCTCTTGAAACTAAACGCTAACACATGGCGTTACTTCTGAAACTAAAGGGGGCGGTGCTGAAGTCCAATTCCACACTAAACTCAAAATGACTTGCCACGTGAACATTTAAAATAAAATAAAATACATTATATATATATATATATATATATATATATATATATATATATATATATATATATATATATATATATATATATATATATATATATATATATCATTGTCTCTCATGGAGGGCTGTATGTTAAATGATTCGCTTGAGTGATTAGTTGTATGTGTGTAAGCGTTATGTGTGTGCGTCGAGGAATGCAACATCCACCAAATAGGCCGACTCGTTCCTCATCCTCAGCCTCTCTCACCTCCCCTCCGACCCGGACCCTCCGGGAGGCGTGGACATTTAAACCAGCTGCTCAATCCTGGACCTCATATCTTATTCTTCTTCAGCCGTTGTTCAAGAAAGAAGGCAAAATGGTGAGTAAACATCTAATTTATTATGATTCATGATTATAATTATGATTGTTATTATTGTTGTTGCTATTATTATTATTAATATTATTATTATTATTATTATTATTGGACTATTATTATGTATGGTGATTACATGAAGTAGGCCTATGTATTACTTTGTGCTACTACTATAACCAAATCATTAAATTAATGCTGCATAATAATATACTTCAATATATAATACTGCAATATTCACCAGATGCAGCCTACACCCCATTGATTATCTGAATAAATAATGTTGCATATTTTGTATAACAAATACACAATATACAACAAAGTACATCCTATAGGCCTACTATACTACTATAACATTGTTGACTGTTTTTGTTCCCAGACAACATACACTGACAAAGGTGAAAAGGTTGGTGCTCAGATTTTTATATTTGTCAAACAGGATTTCAATACATAAGGAATTTAACAATTAGACCTTTACGTTGATTTTGTAAGGTACAATGAATTTACCTGATAAACCTGTGTGTGTGTGTGTGTGTGTGTGTGTGTGTGTGTGTGTGTGTGTGTGTGTGTGTGTGTGTGTGTGTGTGTGTGTGTGTGTGTGTGTGTGTGTGTGTGTGTTTAGCATGAGCAAGGCAAGTTCCTGTGCTTCGATCATTTGACATTTTGGGTTGGAAATGCGAAACAGGTATGGCACACAGAAAGAACTAACTTTTCCCAACAGAGGTTTTTAAGGGAGAGAAAAAATAAATAAGAGATTGGTGTTTTGCTCTTGCTAGGCTGCGTCGTACTATTGTAACAAACTGGGCTTTGAGCCGGTGGCGTACCAGGGTCTGGAGACTGGCAACAGAGATGTGGTCTCCCATGTGGTCAAACAGGGCAAGGTAAGGACGACTGAGACACCCAGTGTATTGTGTATACGGCCCAGTGTGAAAAAACACAACCACGAATATGTTCATCAATAGTTTGGAGGAAAAAAAAGTTACATCATAAAAAATATATATAACATGTAACTATGTTGATATGTATTATATGTTTTTTGTTTTGCCCTATGAAAAAGCATGGAATAGATGACCTATGGTATTTGGGAATGGAAAAGGAATGTTAATCTTTGGTGTTCATCCTTCACAGATAATGTATGTTTTCTCATCTGCTCTCAATCCTGGAAACAAAGGTAATGATGTTATACAAACCAAATCTTTGAAAACTCAAATTTTTGGGAATTGAAGAATAAAACACATTGTAGCGATAGAAAAGTGTATATTTTTAACACCGACTACATTCAGCATGTTTAACTCCTTTATTTGTACTGTCCGTTTTTAGAAATGGGTGAGCATCTGATCAAACACGGAGATGGTGTGAAGGATGTTGCGTTTACAGTGGAGGACTGTGACTACCTTGTGCAGGTAATAAAGCTCAAGATCCAAGGGAGTTTTTAATAGAAGAATACGATTATAGTAGTTCACAATATATACAATAATACATGATATATAATAATGTAATATAATACATCAAGTGACCTAAAGAACCCCCCCCCCCCCCACACACACACACACACACACACACACACACACATACACACACCTGAAATTAATTTAATGGGGATGTTTTGTCCCAACTTTGGCAGAAAGCCCGGGGGCGGGGAGCATTCATTGTGCGGGAACCTTACACACTGGAAGACAAGCATGGCAAGGTGACGCTAGCCGTGCTCCAAACGGTAAGGGTCGCCATGGTGATGATGACACTCTTAATTTCACACTACATTTAATTATATTTGTATATGCATAAGTATACATACTGCATACATTTCATAGCGCCATGAGCCTACTTATTTAATATGACAATAGCTCAAAAATAGAAAAGCTATCACCTGAAAACATTGTTTGTTTGTTTTGATCCAGTATGGGGACACTACACACACGCTGGTCGAGCGAACGTCGTACAGCGGCCTGTTTCTCCCTGGTTTTAAACCCCCCCTGCACAAAGACCCACTCCTGGCCAAGCTGTGAGTAAAATGACTGCATGTGGTACTTTTAACTGTCCTAACTGTTAGATTACATACTATAGCTGTATTAGTTCATGTTGTAACGTTTCTTTCTGTTTCTTTCCATCTTCTTCACAGACCGAGTGGGAAGCTGAATTTCATAGATCACGTTGTAGGAAACCAAGGAGACGATGAGATGGTTCCTGTGGTTGAATGGTAATGTGCAGCGGCTGACACCACTAACATTCTTTTAGAAACATTTGTTGAAAAAAATATGTATTGTTTCATGGAAATCAGTGTTTCCATGAAAAGTGTTCAGGTCTTTGCATACAAACGAGAGTTGGAGGAGGATTGGGTTGTTGTGCAGGAGTAGGGGGTGGGCTGGTTGGAACATAGTCCCAATGGGCGGGACTATGACCATGACTTGGCACATTTTGTTGCTAATCAATCTCCTGGACTTTTCCACATCTGGGTCTGATTTGAACATCGCTACAGAGAATGGGCTGCTCCTTCACTGAGCCACATTACTGGACGAGGAGAAGGGTCACATGACGGGAGGCACAAATGGAGCTGGTGATTTAGAAAGCTCTTTATCTAATGATGCATAGCGTAACCTCTTTCAGGTCCAGTCAAGGGCCGCTTTTAACAGTGACACTACTATGTCAACTAAACACAAGGTGTTCCTTTCAAATGAGCTATCACATAATACAAGACCACCTATATGTATAACAGGGCTATGGTGACTTCCACCATCATCTGAAAACCGAGTGGTTTCTTTCTTCACTTTCTGGCATGGCCTTTGGTTGATGGTATTTTCAGGTACCAGAGGAACCTTCTCTTCCACCGCTTCTGGTCGGTGGACGACAAGCAGCTGCAGACTGAATTCAGCGCTCTGCGCTCTATTGTCGTGGCTAACTATGAGGAGACAGTGAAGATGCCCATCAACGAACCTGCCACTGGGAAACGCAAGTCTCAGATCCAGGCAAGTGTTGGGAGCTCTACTCTTATTAGCTGCTTGAGTTGTTTGGCCTCATGCAGATACATTCAAACCATCATACCATTCAACAAAACAACTAGGATGCTGTTTTGTTATATGAAAAATAATTATTAATTCAGATTATACATTTTTATAATACCATTTTTCTATCCCATGAAAGATGTGACCATTAAAGGAAATATATACAGCTTTTCTAATTTTTTTATGTAAATTCTGACTAGATTGTCTCTCAAACATATAGTATTAATGAAGGCGATTCTGGCCCCTCACTTGATTTGACCAACAGGAGTATGTGGAGTACTACGGAGGTGCAGGAGTCCAGCATATTGCAATGAATACATCAGATATAATTACTGCAGTAAGTACCCCCTCAAAAACTACCGACAACAGGCCTGGCGCAGTATCAACCCAAGTTTAGCTCATACAAAGGGCCTTAGCTATGCCCATATTCTACATACTGCATCATATTAAAAACAGAACTGTTCATAGAGTATATTAATCATGGAAGGAAAAAAAGATCACTTTTTCAGTTCATATGTTTTTTTGCAGATTCGTAACCTGAAGGAGCGGGGGATGGAGTTCATGTGTGTGCCGGACACATATTATGACCAGCTGAGAGAGAATCTCAAACACTCCAAGGTCCAAATCACAGAGGATCTGGACGTGCTTCAGGTCAGGATGCAATGCATTTTCCGTTAGAGGTGACATGGAAAATGTATTAAATTGTGTACTGGCCCTTTAAATGACAGTGGCGACAGACATAAGTGCTCTGCATGAAGATAATATGAATACTATTAAGGCCATTATTATTATTATTATTATTATTATTATTATTATTAATTGTCAGGACTTGAAGATCCTGGTGGATTACGATGACAATGGATATTTACTCCAGATCTTCACTAAGCCGGTTCAGGATCGGCCCACAGTGTTCCTGGAGGTGATCCAGAGACACAACCACAAGGTGACACACCATCAGGCTACCAGTACATTTCCTATTAATGGAAGCTAACTCTTTACTCACAAAGCAGTGAGTGAGTGCATCGAGAAAGGGAGTGTCTCACCTGATCATAACAAGCTGTGTGCCTGCCTCTCCCCAGGGCTTTGGTGCAGGGAATTTCAAGTCTCTATTTGAAGCTATCGAGGCAGACCAGAATGCTCGGGGAAATCTGACGATCCTGACACCGAACGTCTCAAAGAGCATTTGAATCACCCATCACAATGCATTATTCTGATTTACGCTATGAGCCTGAGAATCCCCACTGTGAGCTATATAGTTGTTTGTCAAATGACAAATGACACTTTAATGCACAAAACATGGGTTTAATAATGCCAGAATTAAAAAATATGTGTTTACCATATTATTCAACATTACTTAGTGGATATTCTCTTTTTTTTAAGTGCATGTAAAACTGTGTTTGAATGTATTGTGTCCGTAAAGGCATGAACAAGTGCTCTTCATTCCTTAATCAAAGAATATAAGCTTGACACAAGCCGCTATTCACTCTCTCAAATGAAAGCATAAGGAAGTTAAAAATGTGGATGGTTAACAAGTCTAGCTAGAAACTTGACATTACCTTATACTGTACTTACTGAAATGCTGGATGACTTTGTTATCTTACTCAGACATTAAAAACATCATTCCAAAACACAACTTAAAGGTGCTGTAGGTAAGATTTGAGAGCTATAATTTGAATGTAATTTGTTAGAAATGTCATAGCCATAGCTCATTTTCTGATTTTTTCGGGGAGTCCATCTTGCCTGTCAATCACATGCTCGCACACGGCGTTATCATAGCTCCACCACAGGTGTGTGAATGCAACACTTCAAAATGGCGTGGAAACATATGGAGGGAGGGAGCAGAGAGGGAGGTCTTTTTGGGGTTTATTTTCAATATCTAGCTCTCTTCTGCTCTTTCTCTTTACAACTCTCAAATCATACCTACAGTAGCTTTCATTCAGAAGGTAACTTAATTCCGGAGCATAACTCAGCATAAAGTTATAACTTCTCCATGAAATGTATTAGAATTGTTCCTCTATCCACCTTTATGCCTGTTTTACATGGGACACCATATTTACTGTACCCTGCCCCCCAGATGGTCGTAGCAGTACAGGTTAGTTTAAGGTGCCATGGCAACCATCTGCTCCACACAAACAGGGAATCTTCTCGTCTTCAATGGGAAACTTGTAGTCGTACGTGATCTCCTCATTGATGCCGATTGGTTGCCGGGAGTAAATCACTATCTTCTTCTGGGATTCCACCATTATGATTTTAGCATAGCAGTTAGGCTGTGGGACAAAAAGGCAGTTTTGTCTGTTTTACAATGACATTTTAAATAAACTGATAAACAATCTGTTGTCATGACAATAATTAATTTGTATGTTATTCCATAGTTTGTTATACCAAGTTATAAAAATAAAACTTAATGCAGACCATTGTTGAGTGTTCTATCTATTTAGTGACTTTCACATTACAATTTGTTCAAAACGGCTAGACATCACAAGACCCAGTATTATATTGTATGTTTAAAATCTTGGTTGAGCTATCATGTATACATTTTAGTTTTATTAAGGGTTTATATATATATATATATATATATATATATATATATATATATATATATATGTATATATATGTTAAATAAAAATAAAGATAAATGCATACAGGCACTCACATTACAGCTGTGGTTGATGAAGCGGGCCAGGTTTCCACACTTGGTGGCGTCTATGATGGTGTCCTGGTCCACCCGGAACAGATAGCTGCTCCCGATGCCCTGGTCCTCGTAGCGCTTCTCCCGCATGTCTGCCATGACCTGAGATGAACATAGAATAATGTTGGGGGGGGGGGGGGGGGTCATGTTCCTCTGAAATGACGTGATGCCAATGTCTGTTATAATGGTTGGAGAGGAGGGGTACGATGGTCGTCTATGGATGGGGTTAGAGTTTAGGGTAATTAAGGTTATGAAATGGTTATTTTTAGGTATTACATTTAACGGTTTTTGTTGGCGAGCATGTTGAATCGGTGTTGGCCAACTTCGGCTAATATTCTATAGTTGGGTGTTTGTTTGGGCAGCGTGCAAGCACCTTAAGTTGGCTACCTTTAAGTATTAGGTTAGAAATGGTAATGTGTGAATATTATGTGAGTGATGATTAACTTTATATATAAAAATATAAATTGTTGAACATGATTACCTTATATATAAACATAAAAAAAGTTATATTGTTGTATCAATCGTTATACCGTCATACGTTTAGGTGGTGTGGTGTGATCAGATTAGACAGATTAGGTATGGTCAGATTGTTGCAGAGAAGTCCACGAGTCTCACCTGTCTGATGGCCTGGCCTACATACTCAATGACCAGCTCGTCTGCTGCTATGGGTTCCATGGCAAAGAGACCCCAGTCATGGATGTGGCTTGGGGCGAAACGGATCCTCTTCTTGCGGAACTGAGGTACAAAGAGAAAGAGAGAGACAGAGACAGAGACAGAGACAGACAGAGAGAGGTGTATAGACTCAGACATCAACCTAAAACACATTTTTTTCTACTTATGGAATTGAAAATGAGTAATTGTTTATTAGATCATTGTTAGAAAGAATGGGTGGTATTTTACATTAAATATCGTATTTAAACCTACACTATGTCACTTTTTTACTGCAGTCATTATTTGTGTTCAAATAATCTGTGGAGAAAATGGCAAGGAATGTGCAAATTCTAACTGTGGTGGTGGGGAGAGTTGTTTCTTCCTAATGATCTTCACCAGCAGGGAAGTCTTATGTGCGCTAATCTCCAATCAGTCCTCCTATGTCCTACTATGCTATAGCAGAACATCTGGGGGCGCACATCTGATGGCACAGAGCCTGGGCCTGAAACCACGCTCTGTGCTGAAACGCCATGTTACACCTCATTTGCATGAGTGGATGAAGAGGAGATTTTAATGTGTAAGTGTATTTCTACAGTGGCCAGTCTACACAGTGATTTGAAAACTTTACAGACACTTTTTTACAGTTTACTACTGCTGGCCAAATTTGTCTTTGTTGTTAATACTGCTTACAGATCGCTGCCTCCAGCAACATGATTGGGCAAAATGAAGCAAAAGAAAGTGAAATGCCCCATTTACCCAGCTAGGGTATTTTGATCACAACATTTGATTTGTGAGACTACGTGTGTGCTGACCTTGAGCTGGTTGAACTTGACCAGGTCACTGTCACAGCTGAACGAAGACAGCAAGCGGCGCTGTTCTGACCTGAAGTCCGAGCTGGCCCTCAGGGAGCTCTGCGGATTGGCTGATGTGGAGACACCCTGTTGGGAAAAATCAAACACAGCCTTAACAAACCTCTCCCCAGTATGCAGTCCAGGTAGTACCAACGTGCTGTACCGACATGCACCTTAGATACCAGTGCGCTTGTGGCTGGTGGCTCCAGGGCCAGTCGTGCGTCATTCAGATACTTGAGTTTATCCGTCCTGCTGATGGTGTAGAAGCCCTCACTGCGGGCGCACCCTGTGGAATGCTCCATGTCGTGGTTTTCATCGCTTTCTGTGGGGGTGCTGGTCAGTGGTGAAGAGTAAAGGAGATCATATTGTTATGAGTTCTTGCAGCCAGGGATTAAATTCAATATTTAAGAAGTCAGAAATTAAGCATTTTGGATATATAACCAAAATCTACAACCACTATGTAAAATTACATCATAAAAGGATATGTGGGTGAGGCACCCAGAGGGTGTCACTGAGCCAGCCCAGTCCGTTGTCCCTGAGCAGCAGCCTCTGGTGGGAGAGCAGCAGGAGCCGCGAGTCCTCCTCATCCAGGCCATCCCTCAACACGCTGTGGAGGATCTCCGTCTCCTCGCACTGAGAGCGGGACCAGGGGGGCAACCAGAAGGGGGAAGATATAGATGATCTCTGTCGTCTCCACTGGCGCACCCATCTTCTCCTCCTCTTCCTCCTCGCTCTCTGCCACCTCCACTGCTCTCCACTCTCCTTGAAGGGCCCCCTCTGGCCATCCTGGTGCAGGAGCCCAGGCATGTTCTCTAGCCCCTGGAGAGGCCTAGAGGTGGCCTCCAAGGGCACGCGGCTTTGCTTGCTCCTCAGCAGAGTCTCTGCTGAGGAGTCTGGTAGAAAGTGGTGGGGAGTAGATGACCCTCCAGAGGGCTGACCACCACTAACTTCCATTCTCCTCCTCCTCCTCCTCCTCCGGTTGGCGGGAGGTCCATGGCGGAGGATAATGTCCCTGCCCGGAGTCCTGGGGGTCCTGACATATGGGTGGCTGCACATGGACAGAAGGGGGAGGGGGCTGCTCAGCAGGGGGCTAAACATCATCGTCATGCCCCCTTCCAAAGGACTCGCCGTTCTTCCCGGTGTGGCCGGGACCGTCGCGGAGATGTGCGGAAGACCCCACCATCTCCCCTCCTCCCGCCCGGGGGTTTTGGGCCTGTCCTGGTATGCTGGGTACAAGGTGTGTAGCTCAGAGGAAGGGGAGAGCAGGGGGTGGGACGCCAGTACACCCGTCAAAGGAAGGGAGAGGAGCTCGTCTGCAGAGTCCTCCCCAGCGACACCGCGGCCCGGGGTGTGCGGCCGCTCGACCCCCTCCGCAGCAGGGGGCGTCGGCTTGCTCCCCATCAGCAGGTCCGGGTCACTGTCCCCCAGAGAGCCGGTCGGGGTCAGGGGTCGGAGGGTCTCGGGTGAATCTGGTCTCCAGTCTGGGCTGTCCATCGGCAGGTCGAAGGTTGCCTCCATTTCTGCGGCGATAAAAAAATATATACGTTTTTATTAGTGGTGGGCATAGATTAATTTGTTTAATCTAGATTAATCTCACTCTAATCTTGGAATTAATCTAGATTAAAATGGCTCATTTGGATTCCTATATTCATAATATGTGTGTGCTACCTAAATAATGACTAAAAGTAAGTCTGCGTGATCGTAACCCACCCCGGACCTACAACCGATGGGGGGGGGGGGGGTGCTTACCCTCCTTGGTGGAGATAAGCGGCGCTTACCTTCCTTGGTGGAGATCCGGTATAGACCCAGCTCTAGGGTTGGCTGACTGACATCACGATGGAGAGCCACCATCGTGATGCCACGCCCCCCTCGTCCGACACACTAATCCTATAGTCTCTTCTATAGTTATATTACCTAAAAACTTTGCAGGGATTGCTCTGTAAATAATTTTAAATATAACTAATGGTCCATATAAAGTGCTGTAAGTTAACTAGGGCTGCCCCCTAATAGTCGACTTAGTCGAATACATTTTCATTAGTCGAGCAAAAAGTAAAACATAAAAATAAGAAGGCATGAGCATCGCAAACCGAATACATCCGTGGTCGCAACAAGCCCTGATTTAACTCATCGCTGCAGGCATACTGACCAATACACCTGGGCAGGTATACACCTGGGCAGGTAGACACCGCTAGACACACGGGACTCATACCGGTGATCGCGGCTTTAGTTCCCCGTGTCTGATCGCTGTAATTCGGAGCGTGAATATCGGTTGAATATCTAATATCTTTCTAACTAAAACACTTTAGTATTTTTCAAGACGATAGTCGCACATCCCTCGTAACTACGCCGTGAAGGTGAACCCTCCCGGACTCCGCTATTAACATGAACCGCTCTGCCGGAGGAGCCGCACATCCACACGCACCGGACACCAAAATACAAACACACAGTGTGTGCAGTTATACGGTAAATATGATTATTAAAAGTGTTCATGTCTCCTTCCTGGTCCAGAACCGCTTGGTCCACGGCCCCGCCCCCCGACGACGATATCATCGTCCATCACGATGTTTTGCTGTAAACATCGTCAACTGCCAATTTAAGGGACATCGCCCAACCCTACCCAGCTCCCAACCCAACTTTGAGAATAGATTAACGGAGATATTTTTTTTATCGCGCGATAACAGTCTCGCGTTATCGCAGCGCGTTAACGCCGATAACGGCCCACCACTAGTTTTTATACTTTTGTTCATCATGTGTTCATCAGAAAGTCTACATATTTGAACATATTGTAATCACACTGTCTGACGATCATTCTTCTTTACCTTGCATGAAGGGGTACTGGAGAGGACCCGGGTCCAGCAGGGCGGTGTACTGGTCTTTCCCGGGACTCTCTCCTTCAAGACATTGGGACCACTCCTGCGGACCAGTCAGCTCCAGCTGGGCACCTGGGGTGAGCGGAGTCTGGGGGGTAGTGGGGGCCTCCAGGTCCATCAGCTCCTCGTCTGACGAGATCAGGATATAGCCTTCATACTCCTGCTCCTCCTCCTCTTGCTCCTCAGAGCTGAGGTCGCAGTTGGAGGAGCCCTCTGTGCTCTCAGAGTCAGAGACGGAGGAGCCCTCTGTGCTCTCAGAGTCAGAGACAGAGGAGCCCTCGGTGTCCTCCTCGGAGCTGCTGTGCACCTCTGAAAGAGACTCTTTGGTGGAAAAGAAGAGAGAGATTAATGCATATTGTGAGTGAGTATTAATCAATAGGGTTGATCAGCGAGACCACTGCTCTATATCTCAAGCCTAACCTGTATATTTATAACAACTGAAGTGGGCTGATGGGCATTCGTCAGAGGCTTGGTAAGCATTATTTTTACGTTTTATGCCAAAAGTTTGATTAAGCTATAATCCACAGCAAGTGGAGTGGTGTACTAGGTTACATAGCTTTGGAAAATGTCGCAAATTATGTTGAATGTTGAACTAAGAATTGCAAGAGCTAGAAATCATAGAATCTTAAAAAAAAGTAGGCACAGCACGGATATGTTCCCTCGAAGTTTGCATTAGAGGTCTTCACAGGTCAACCTAAACCCTAGGATCCGAGACCCGACCCGGGAGAGTCCACGTCCAAGTCAAAGCGGAGGAAAGGCACACATAAAGATGGATACCTTTTTCACTGAGGTGAAAATTAAGCTAAAGAAAATTAATATAAAGGGCCTCCTTCATGCAGATTTTGGACAAAGACGAGAAGAAAGTAAGCGCTGTTATGTGTTTTACGTGTGGCGGACGGTAACAATCTTTTATTAGGCTACCATATGTTGTATCCTACATGATAAATGTTTTTAGCAGTAGAACGGCATTTTAGTAGATATTTTGTCTAGATGAGATCCTATTACTTCGGTAATATGATGGTTGACAACAGTCATCTACATCTCTCATACCACCAGCTCCACCTGTTTAGACAGAGAAAACTTTGCGATCACACAACTGTTTTCAATTTGCAATTTGAAGAGTGATTCACAACGCCTGTGTAAACAGGGCCATATAAGCATACTATAGTAATAACAATTGTTAGTAACATACCACTGTCTGAAAAATGCTCTCCACTGGAAGGGATGACCTCTTCGACATCCGTCTGCCCTGTCTGCCTTTGTACATCCTCGTTCTCCATCTCATCATGGTCATTAATGTTATACTAATATGGATAACAACACAGTTTAAGTTTGGAAAAGCATTGCATTGAAATCTACACAGATCATTGGCTCATTTGGCATATACTGGAATATACTGGAGTATACTGGAATATTGTACACATTGGTACTATGACATCCCTTCTAACCTGGGTGAGAGCAGCATCTCCGTCTGCTACAGAACTGTCTTCTTCTTCTTGGTGGAGAATCACGTCCTCATTCTTCTGTGCATCACCGACTTCCTCTGCCTCGTCGTCGTCAGTGTCAAGCAGCAGCGGCCGAGCATGCTTACGTCTCAGAGCTGAACAGCTGCCGCTCCACGCATCAGCCTCCTCCGACTTGCGTTTGTCTGCGTTGCATATCTTCTCCAATTCTAACACACATGTGGGGTGGGGGGTTTGATCAACATTCACTCATTCAACATTCAGTCATTTTGGAGTTGGTAGTCGACCACTTCCAACAACTAACCTGTGTTTTCAGATTGACTTTTGTGCTGATGTGTAAGTGAGGTGTGATGTGTGTTTGCTGGAGCTTCTGAGGTGCAGGGGTCAAGCGCTTCTTTCCTTTTAACCTGCATTGCACGAGAGAGGAGTTATGACACCGTAATGATAGCTTTCATTCGAAGCTGAGTGGTTTTGGATGCTACCTTAAAGGAGGGCAGTTGAATTGGTTTATGCTGGCCAATGATCTGGCGGAGTGGGTTTTTTGGTTTAGCCCTCTGTTCAGGTCGTCCTGAGCCAGTCTTTAAAGGGGCCTCAGACATCTTGGACAAAAATACAATTAAACCATAGCATTACGACTTTCATTAGCGTTAATTAGCATTGCTATTTAATAGATTCATACTGAACATGCATGGGTGTTTACAATATGTCTGCCTTTTCAATACAATCACATGCATATCACGTCTCCGCAGACTTGTAAAACCTACTTTAGATTTCTGCTCCTGTTCGTCCCACCATTTGTCAAAAGCCTTGAAAGCTACCCCTTCCACCATTTTCCGTGTGATGTCCTTCTTAATGATTGACCAGAGCTCTTTCATGAACACTTCTAAAACCTTCTCCATGGTCACGGTGTGAGGGTCCTCCCTCATGGGCATGTACCCTGGTGGAGGCATGAAGGGGTTGAAGCAGGGCAGAGGCAGACTGGGCCAGGGGGAGCTGGTTTGCCCCGGCAGGCGTGAGATGTCCAAGTGCTCGCCGGGTTGCACGTGTAAAGAGTAGGAGTGCCCAGGATGCACAACAGCAGCAGGTGGCGCCATTAGGGTTGGACGGGGTCCGAGCAAAGTGGATGGTGGTGGAGGTATAGACGGAGGGGGTCTGGGGATGCCGGAGCCCTGACACAGAGAGGGAGGCGGGAGCCAGCGCGGCGGAGGAAAGGGGATGGTGCCGTTGGGCAGGCGGAGTGGGAACAGTGGAACGGAAGGAGGGATGGAGGGAAGGGAGAACCTGAAGGGGTTGGCCGGTATCTGAGCGGTGCCAGGGAAGGAGGAGAGGGGAGGAGGCAAGGAGGAGGTTCCTTTGGATGCGAAGGCTCCAAACCTTCTGCTTGCAGGGCCCTTCTTGTCCTGGTTTACATAGTGATCCTGTGAGTGGGAAGATGAACAAGAAAACAATACAATGGCTGATTTAGGCCTAGAGACGTATACTCACAATAGATCCTGTAATCACTACTATTACATTATTACTGTTGTTTAAACACCACATCATCTACAGAGACTCTTACCTCGGATTTGAGTCTTTTTGTATCCTTTACCAATGGGCCATGGTGATTATTCCCCCTCCTCTCTGTATGTGTGAGATGGGACAATGTAGGAGACTGAGTGTCTCTTAGGAGGGAGGCAACTGCCTGGACAATCTCGTCCTCCTCGCTGTCTCCATGGACTGGCAGAGGTGATGGACTGACAGTCGCAGGATTGTGGCTGGGGGTCAGGGATCCACCGCTGGTCGACGTGGAGTCAAATGAAGTGAGGTCTGAGGCTGGAAAGTATTTTGAAGAGTGGTGTGCAGCAGAGGCTTCCTGCGGTTCCTCCACACCCTCTGTACCATCTCCATCAAATAAGGTGGAGGAGAAGGAGGCGCCTGCATTATGGCTCTTGTTCAGCAGCATTTCAATGCGGGAGTCCAGGCTCTCCGACTCATCACGGAGGCCTCTGGGAGAGGCATTGACCGGCGACAGCGGTAACTCAGTTATGCATGGATGGTACGCTGGGGGGGAGATTGTTCCGTCTTCCCTGTCAGAGACACCATTGGTGCTCAGGAGGAGAGCCGGCGAGTTGTAGTTTAGACTGATAGTGGTGACGACAACCTTCCGGGCTCGGGAAGGTAAAAAGTTGAAGGAAGGATCTGTGGGATCTCCACCTGAGGGTGGCGAGTTCTCGGAGCATAAAGCCGGTTGCAGATCGCTACCTGCTCCCGGTGTCTGGCTGAAAAGTGGCAGCAGAGGCTGCGGTCGGAAATGCTTGAAGATGTAGCTGAGGTCTGAGCCTTTGCGGTATCTTCCATTGTGTCTCCCTGGTTTGCGATAGTAGACCTCTCGTCTGGACACGTTGTGGATGGCATGTGTAGGGGGCTCACCCTGTTGGACGGGGGTGGCCTGCAGGCTGGAGTAGCAGGAGTCCTGAGAGAGGGGGGTCCCGGAGAGGTAAGGGGTGCGAGGGGTTCCCTGAGAACGTGGGGTCAAGCCAAAGCTTTGAGGCGTGTCCTGGCAGATGCTGGAGTAGGCTGTGTCCAGAGACAGAGGAGTACTGATGCTGGTAGGACTGCAGATGAAACTCTCTCTTCCTGGAGGTTTACAGCCCTGTCAAGACACCGTTAAGAAATAAAGAAATAGATCCATAGATTAATTTATTTAGAATTTAGCAATGACTGTAACCAAAGCAATAATACATTGTAATAAAAAATGTGTATTTATGTATTTATTAATTATTTATTTATACACAATATTGTTGTTTTAATATCAAAGGTTTAAGAAAACAGTAAATTACCGGTAAATTGTCTATGAGGCTTTGGAGGGTTTGCTCATTGCTGCCCACTGGTAAGGTACAAGGGGTATAAAGTCCATCAACAAGAAGTTGGAGGTAACGCTTCCTGTTTCCACCTGGGGGAGGTTTGGAGTGAGTGGTTAAAAAGAATTCATGGCATTTTAATAAACAAAAAAGAAGACATAATATTGACCATCACAATACATCAATTTAAAAAAAGTATCAGGTTTGTAGAAGACTTAGACCAACCATTTGGATCGACCTCCACATGGATGATGTTCCCCATCACTGAGGTTTCATGGAGGTGTTGCACTGCGTCTCTTGCAGCCTTGACGGTGTCAAAAATCACTTTTCCAATTCCTAAATGCTTTATGGTCTTGGGATTGTAAAATATTTCCACTTCGTCCACTTGACCATACTTTTTGCACATTTCAGTCAAGAACGCCTCCTTCACATTGTCATTTAATCTCGCAAACGTTACTTCTTTAGGAGGAATTGGACCAACGTAGCAGTCATCGATCTAAACAAAAAAGAGAGAAATAAAGACTGTGAATTAAAATCTTAAACTTCTTATTAGTGCATTAATGACTATAATATCTAATCATTTCGTACCTTAAATTTAGGAACTGCTAATTCAGTGCCTTTGCACTTGCTCCACAGGCGACAGACGCGAGGATCACACAGTGTTTCCACAGGAAACAGTCCTAGGTCGTCCACCTGCAGAGAAACCAGCGCTGCTTATTCCTGCGTGGAAACGACTCGTGCCTGTGGGAATCGCAGGCTACACAAGACACACTGTGGCCTACCCGTGCTAGGCTAAAGGCCTACTGTTTACCGTAGGTCCTACGTTAGATTTTATTTTAAAACATGGATTTATTATGAAATAAAATGCTTACGGGAATGTTGAAAGACTGTCCATCAAAGCGATATACTTTGTATAATCCATTTGTCAACAATGGGTCTATAATGAGCTTGCAACTTTTCCACTGTTGAGGCGCTGTCTTTCTCTCAATGCTTTGTTGTTCGCTTTCCATTGAATTCGTCAAACCTGAAAATATAACACACACATCGTAATAACAATGTACAACATGTTTATCCATTTGAGCTCCTGAGATCACGGTGGTAAATAAACGACGCCTTGCTCCTCCATTATAACACGCCCCAACAGGTGATGGAGAGCATCACCTGTATCCTTACCCAAAAAGATTCGTTGTAGGTTATTTAGACAAGGTTACAAGTTACACAACACATACAAACCCGAATCAAGACAAAGAAAGTTACATTAAAAATGTTCTTACCTGGACTAAGGTGTCATCCTTTGATGAACCTACATGCTGGCGCTCGTTCGTTATTCGCGATGTTATCGACGTCTACAGCAGGTCGTCCAGGTGCGCATGGATCCTTCCGCGGTGACGGTGAACCTATGGCTCGAGACACAAGCGACATATAGGTCCTCTGACGTTGCAATAAACAACAAACAATAATAAAGAGGAGTTTCGTGACACATCTGCTTGTGGTGGGCCGTGCAGTAGGCTTTTCTCGTCTTTTTGGGGCATTTTGAAAATAAACAGACTAAATTTACTTAAATCTTAAGGTACATCACGGTGCAAAATACAAAAATAAAACTCAAACATAATAGAATATAATATCTGATTATCGGGTAATAGCAATACAATTAATTGAATAAGCACAATTGAATCGGTAAATATATCTTATGAACAGTTAGTCCACCACTTTTCTCTTCCAATAATAATAATATAATCTTAAATCATAAAATAAAATGAATAGCCTACCTTACCGAACGCATTGTTTGTTCCCTAATGGTTTTCTACTTTATCCACTAGGTGTCGCACTTTCTTTCTTTTTTCGTCTTCCTATTTTCATTACAAGGACAACATTCTCCGAGGAATGAAATAGGCCAATGGCTTGGATGTCAAGGCTCAGCATAACAAACATCCTGATAGAGTTGTTAGCGCTTGGTTTCAGAAAAGATTCCCAGGGGTAAATGAGAGCGCAATGAAACATGGAATTACAACTGGGGACTCTTCTTAATTGGCCACACTGTCTTGTTGGCTGTTGAACATGCATCATATCGATATTACAAAAAAACCTATTTTTAAAAGATCCTATAAACCTATAAATAAAGAAAACGAAATCTATTCTAGGTCTTTCCACTAGTCCAGGTTGTTTCTACAGTCACTGTCTTTCTACACCGTGTTTACATCTGGTTTACCTCTACAAAGACCAGTGCATCTTCTACCCTTCTGTCTCTACACAAAACCAGTCCAAGAAAGGATATGGATAGGGTGAGTAGACAGTGTATATCTCCCCCTGAAATGTGTCTCCACTTTTCTGGACAGCAAACTAGAAATGTAGTTTTATTATACGACTGCACATGCCAATCCACAGAGGGTGTCGGGGGCGAAAATCTGATATAAACTTTGGGGGGGGACAGTTACATGACATTTTCTCAAGAGCAAATATTATTGAAATGTACATATTTGTTTACAGTGATATATTGGGGGGGGGGGGGGGGGGCATATTTTTCCCAGGATGCAGGAGGGGGGGGGGGGGGGGGGGGGGGGGGGGAGTCGTCCCCCCTGGGAGTTCCGCCTATGGATGATGTGCAGGAGGTCATATATAGGACAACCTTGTTAGGACTCAATGTTTACAAGCTAATTTTGAAACTGAACTTGAATCACGGAGGTGATGTGTGGCATGGGTGATGTGGATTCATAAATTCATAACAAATACATACTACCATCCTGGTGATACCAACATACCAATATAATATATTGTTCTTATATTACAACATATCAACTTTGTCGACTTATGCTTTACAAATTATGATTTTATGGGTGATATGGGGGGTTATAAAAAGGAGTTATATCCCCTGTTGAGAATACATCAGCTTTTTGCAGTCCAAGGGGCAATATATTATAAGTTTGACCAACTGTGAATTTTAAACCATGGTCAATGAAATTTACAGTGTGTCACATGACAATCTGAACAAATTGCCTCTCATTTGCAAAAAAAATCATGCTCACAATATGCACCACAGAAGTAATCGGAATTACCAGGGGCATTATAATATTCAACATATCACACCATGCATTTCAAAATAAGTACATAGAAATAAAATTTGAAGATGCTTAATGTCACGTAATACAAGAAATCTTCAAGAAACCAAAACCAGAAAAACAATGTTTTCATGTACAACACAGTAAGGCATAGGTAAAAAATACAACTTGTCTTTTAGGATGTTACAGATAATTAAATAAAAAAATACAGAAAATAAGAATAAAAGTTTTCTTAAATGCAAATGTTTTAATCTTTAAGAACATAATTGTCTTATCCTCAAAGAATTCCATTTTGGTAAGCATTTTTCACAATAAATGTAAATAATGTCAGTGGACCTTCAAAATTGTGGTAACACTTGAGTGTTTATTTTTGTCAATGACAAAAATTAAATAAAATGTGCCTTCTGCTTAAGTGCATACAAATATATACTTTTTTTGCCAAGGTGCACCACTTGCACTGATATACTTTAGGTACTTTTGCGTCTTAATAAAGGGTAGATCAAGTTTAGCTAGATTGCTTGTACTACACACCCAACCCCATCCTATGGCATGGATAGAGATACTGAATAACATCCAACAGAATAATCATCACATTACACACAACTGTTTTCCATAACCTGTCAAATTAAATATGAATAGGGCTGCAATGATTAGTTGATCAACAGAAAATTAATCAAATGTAATTTTGAAGTAATTTATCAAGTACAAATACCAAACATTTGCATTACATGCGTAATGCTTCAGCAATTTAAATATTTGGTTCATGGCTCATTATAAAATGCACTTAAGTTTTTCTAGGCTGCAAGCAAATCAAAGACATCACTTTACACTCTGGTAACCTGGTCCTTCTCCCTGCCGAAACGGGGAATTGGTTACAGGCGTTTCCTGGTAGGGGACACTTCTTCCCGAGGTTCCGGTTTTCTGTATTTTAGGCACCCCGCTAGGACTTCTGGGGATGGGGGACCCAATGACATAAATCTGCCGATCTCTTGAGCGAAAGGACATGCATCGACAATTTGGTAGACTTAGGTACTTAATAATTGGTTAAAAGCAGTGTTTTGATTGTGGTTAGCCAACAGTGGAGATAACTTAACGGGTAAGGGTGGAGACCCTAAGTGACTAGTCTTTGCTTGGTTTGTTGTCGATCACCTAAAGACACTAGGGCGAGTAGGAGCTTTGAACTCGAACTGAAGTTTGTCCAACCATTTGCCGAAGGGAATTGTAGTGGGTCAGGGTGCAATATCCGCCACTACAAACGCACTTCCAAAGCCACAGTAATGGTGGGCCCTAATAGAAAAGCAAATAGAGATTTGGTGCATCCCCAGGCTTGGGGTTTCCCCCTCGGCCTCCTCCCCCAGGGTCAAAGTGATAGGCAAGACACGCTTTGTGTCCTGTGGGGGCTCCCCTGGTCCAATGCCGCACCCATTTACGCAAGAAGCATAGTTTAAACCGCCCAAATCTTTTGTGCTCCAAATGTGGGGTTTCTCAGAAGAGGAGACACGAGAGTGTCATGCAGCCAAGTGCGTTATCGCGGTCAGGACCGTGGTGGGTAATAGGGTTGAGTGTTGCCTATGCAGCAGAAAATTCAAGTCCTAGAGAGGTCTGTTTCTGCACATGTGGTCGGCACACACACAGACTATGTGACCCAGCAAATGAGAAATGCTAGTGGACATATGGCCCCATAGAATAGGCGATTGGACGGAAGAGGAGGTGCGGGGACTGAAGAAACACCTCCAGGACTGGAAAGAGAATGGTGATCTCCTTGATGCAGCATGTATGTCACTTTGGGAATGTACAGAAGACCAAATACATACAAAGTACCCATACAAATTACAGCATTTAAAGAAGTCTGTGCAGCTTCCTGCCATACCCGACAAACCACAAGGGAGGGCAATACTGATCAAGTATTTAATGGCAGAGAAAAAGTGGAGGGACCCTCTTCCAGACAGAGAGAGAAACTCAGATCGCCATACAAGACTTAGAGTGAGCAGGACGTAGAAGGCCAGTACTTGGGAAATGGGTGGCTATTGGCTCATAGGCGAGAGGTGGAGAACTACTTGAGTGCCCAAGAAAACTTCAAAACCAATATATCCAAGTTGGTTTAAGGGTATTGGTCAATTTTGCTCTGATAAATTCTGTTCCAACATTAATTTTGGCATACCCATTTTGCCAGCGGAGGTCATTAGGGCTTGGAAAAGGATTAAGAATGACTCCACTGCTGGCGCTGACGGTATTAATATGGTCAGTCCCGTGAAATGGAACCCATCTGGGATCAAGTTTGCTAAAATGTTTACAGTTTTCTGGTCAACAAAATATTGAACAGAATGGAATGGCATAATCATAAAAGAAATGAAAGGTGTTGCGAGAGTGGCGCATCATCAAAAAAGAAGACAAATGGGGAGTTCGAGATCTTATTTTTGTTAAAAGAAACACACTAGTCATAGTGGACGTAACTGTTTGTTATGGCGACATGGCCTGGTTAGAAGCAGGGCTGATAGTATAGTCCTTTTCTGAGTATCTTGGGGTTGGAATTCCCCTTGGCTACGACACTCTCGTCCCACGGCTTTGTCATGGGTACAAGGGGGAAATAGCTGAGGTCAAACTTCTCCTTGGGGTCTTAGAGATACTGTTTCTTCAAAAAAGGTAGCCTTCGGTTCGCGAAGCTGTGTTCACGGGGCACAGTTTTGAAGTCCGTTGATGTCTTCCAGGCATTGAACAAGGCGGTTCGGGGCACAGCCACTGGAGGTGGACTCTCCATAAGCTTGGTGTACTAAGGGTCTGTCATCTGAAAGAAGGTGGTTTCATCCTCTGCCACCGGTACCTGTTCTGTTGGACCAATTTAAGCCAGAGTTGATGTTAGAGCATTTTATAAGGTACCGGCTGGTATGTATATAGTTAGTATGATCACGAAGCCCCAATGTCTTGATGTCCCGGTTCATGTATGACATGAACGATTATTTTCATAGGCGATTAATCCAATGGTATTTTTTTTGATTAATCATTTAGTCTAGAAAATATAAATAGCAAATGCCCTCACAAGTTACCAGAGTCCAAAGTGATGGTCATGCTCTCATCTGTATTTAGCTGATGCTACTGGCAAGGAAGCTGGGGCCCTCGACCGTTTGCGTGAGCACCCTACTCACTGGCATAGGGTTAGGGTGTAACAATTAAGGTATGGTATGGGGTATAGTGACCCTCGATCACCCCATTTGTGATAGTCTGGAAGCAACAGTATATACTGTGAAAGGGCGGTGGAGCGAGAGGTAAAGTGGAGAGGGGTAATATACCGCTCCACACCATCAGAACAGCGGTGGAGCCCCCATACCGCATATGTCACCCTGGTATAGGTGCATGTAGCGGGACAATGCAGCATCCCCTGGGCGAAGAGGTAACACGGTTACTCAATTGCGGTAATGGGGGAGGCAGGTTAGGCCATTTAAATTGCTAAATGCCTTAATTTTACATTTTATAGGGTAAATGATTAATCAGTTAATCTAGAAAGAAATAGCGATTAATCGCCTATGAAAATAGTCATTAGTTGCAGCCCTAAATATTAAGTAATATTACATTTCATTCCACAAACCTACATTTAAATAGTAACATAACCCATGAAGCAACTACTAGTTGCCTACTAGTAACACAGTACCGTTACTGTACTCCTACTAGCCTGATAAGTCAACACAAATATAAAATATATCCAAGCTGCCAGTGTTTCAATTACTAAGGGACATTTACAGTAACATGCATATTAAACTAAAAGTCTAATCTGCAACTACTGCTTCATGCAATTTCCTATACAGTATTACTGTAAGGAGGATGTGCTTAGGATATCCATATCTTTTAAGTATTGTCGACAGCTAGGTTGCTCTTAAAAAAACAACAACTAAAAACTAAAGACAGCCGAGTAACAAGATTATGACCTAAACAATTACCGGAATTGAATAAAAGTTGCATGGCAATTTGTAGTTGAGATCTCTTTGGCAAAAGTCTGAGAAACAATAAATCCTGAATGAATATCGATATCAGCCAAGAAATGTCATATCGGTGCTTTCCTAATTTATCTTCTACGCTGCTACACCTTGAAGCTCTTGTAATGGAGCAGTCAAGTGAGCTAGAAAGACCAGGAATATTTACACCAATAAAGGGTAAATACTGGATCCCAACCCCTGAGGCTAGATTCACATTTGCCCCACACTTCCACTGCAATATCCATGCAGTTTCCATGCGATTCGAGAAAAAACACGCAGTCTGTCATATACAGTAATCTAACTGTGACCACATTGCACAGTGGCAAACATCATGCATTAACAAAAGCATCACCCAATTAAATTTCTCCCTGGGTATAACTGAAGTAACTGAAGCATATCCACCTCTTCTATGACTGAAGCCTTAATGCTCGAAGATATATTACATAAACAACATATTACATAATCCTAACCCTAACCCTAACCCAAACAATTACTTGTCAGTCCTGAAACACTTCCAAAATAAGCCTCATAGCAGACGACTATAATTACTGCGACTAGGACCTTTACTGCCTTTAGGTGTTGTTTTGACAAGAGTCTTAATAGAGATGAATTGAGGCCAATATAAAGTGCGGAAGAGGAGCAGTGAACATGCAAGTTGGACTGAGTCAAACTTCCAAACCAGTTAAACTAAAAACTTAACTATCTCATAACCATCTCTTAACTATCTTAACATAACTCATCTCCTATCTAATAGAGAATAAAATATATATATATTGTTTGCACTACAACTACATCCCAAAGTCTTTGGGCTCCCGCTAAGCCATGGGGAAGTGAACGGATCCTTGGAGGTCATCGCCCCTATCGCCCCCGTGGTCCAACTGGTTCTGGAGCTGGATCACACGCTCCAGCTCCCGGATCTGCCGGTCCGTCTTGTGGCTGACCAGCGTACGGTAGAAGTGAACAGCGAACATGATGAACACGATGCCAAAGGGGACCATGATGCACGTGGAGGCGATGGCGGCCGCTTCGCCGGGGCTGATCTGGCCATTGTTCTTGTCCTCGGGGCGCCTCAGTGGCAGGAACTTGACCCAGCACAGGAGCACCACCTCCGTCAGGAACAGCAGGGTGCCAATGACTGTGGAGAAGGCCCAGGCCAGCTCGATGTGGCGGTGCATGCGCTCATGTGGTGATTCGTTGACGGAGTTCAAATTGTGGACGTTGCTGACGGCCTCGAGGTTCGGGAGGATGCAGGTGCTGATCATGAGCGCAAAGAGGTGCACAGCCACCAGGATTGTGGTGCAGGCGCTGAAGGCGATGAGCAGCCCTGGAGGGTACTCGTGGGTTGGTTCCAGCTGGACCTCCACCATGGCAACCTGAGAGAACAAAAAAAAAAAACACAGAATTGTTAAGTAGGCAATGACAGTGAGCTGTGATACTATACTAACTTTCACTCTCAAGTACTTACATAAATCCAAACGATCTGGACTACAACCAGTGGTGGAGTACATAGTATCATAACAGCAAGTATATTTACTCATGTACTGTACTTAAGTTTTAAATTTGAGGTACTTGTACTTTACTTGAGTATTTAATTTTCTGCTACCTTACACTTCTACAACTCGGAGGCAAATATTGTACTTTTTACTCCACTACATTTATCTGACAGCTTTGGTTACTAGTTACCTTGCAGATTCAGATTAAAAATACAAAATATAATCAATAAGTACATTATATTAATAAGGGTTTATTTAGGAGGAATTTCACAAGCTACACAGCAGTAATGTAATATAATAAATTAAAATGAGCTCCACCTTTACAAGCTGCAACATTAAAGCGATGAACATTTTAATGCATCAATAATCCAAACACATAATATATATTATTCTGAAATGGCTCATTTTGCATAATGAGTACTTTGACTTTTGGTACTTTAAGTATATTTGGATGCTAATACTTTTGTACTTTTACTTAAGTCACAATTCCAATGCAGGACTTTTACTTGTAAAAGATTATTTCTACAGTGTGGTATTAATACTTTTACTTAAGTAAAAGATCCGAGTGGTTTTTCCACCACTGACTACAACGTGCAAATGTTTGTCCTGTTATGCCGTTATGAATGACTAAAGTCTGATTTAACGACACAAGAAATGTTCCCCTTTTTTTATTTGCCAGTTCCCTTTTGTGATTGCTTCCCCATGTCTAGAGGGTGACACCATCTTTGCCCAGTCCTCTAAATACTAACAATAGTAATATCAAAAATCACGTTGAGTACGAATGTTTCGGTCCGTCTACACCGGGTAGCTCGGTCATGTCTCTGATTGATCCTCATGTCGCCAGTTCTAATACTGTCGGACGTCATCGGTATTGCCATGCTTGCGACCATGGGCGTTACAAGTCGATATTCAGTTGTATTGAAATCATTAAACAAAACATGATGAACGCAGACACGTGTCGACGTACTACGATATATGTGCATAACCTACTTACCATTGCGAAACCCGATAAAAGAGCCGAGGTTCGACTAGTAGCTTTTAGTTTGGCTCGACTCAGATAAAGTTTTCTCCATGACAGCGCCTGCAAGGAGTGCTCGTTCAAACTCATTCCGCAAGATGTTTAGCAAAGTTTTTTGTTTTGCTGTTTTGATCTTCTACTTTCCAGTACAGTCCCCTATTGAATATTTGGTGCACTCGTTAGATATAAGCTGCATGCAATTATAAAAGTTATTTTTAAAATAAAGATGTATATCAAAAGTTCCCTGCAACAGCTGACTGCCAAAACATATCCAGGAAGCAGGAGATACCCACAATTCATCTGGTTTACCGTGGCGTACTCAGTACTGTGGGCCTATGAGCACTCTGCCACCTCGTGTTGAAGCGAAACATAACCGCTATATGAAGAATAACTTTATAAAAATGAATATATCTGACCAAGTGTCAACAACCCTTTCGAGGCATATGTGCCTGATTGGCCTCTGGCTTTAGTAAAGCGTAGCTTCGGTTAACTTTTCACATGTCGTTAGATCACAGACTGAGCTGAAATAAGAGGCGATGAGCTTAGATACAATGAGATAGGATGAGATAAGAGTAGGCTATACAGTGTAACCCAGTCCACATTCCATAACATGTATGAAGACAACACAAACAATACAACATGTAATTGTTTTTTATTTCCCACAGCACCAGAATTGCACATACAAGACGAGCCCAACGACATGTGTTCATGTACCTAGTGCTGCTGAGCATGGGACCATGCTGGTGTGCACTGTGGAGGATACGTTAAAGGGAGGGGTTGATTATATAGAGCCAATAATGTTAGATAGATAGATAGATAGATAGATAGATAGATAGATAGATAGATAGATAGATAGATAGATAGATAGATAGATAGATAGATAGATAGATAGATAGATAGATAGATAGATAGACAGACAGACAGACAGACAGACAGACAGGACAGACAGACAGGTAGGTAGGTAGGTAGGTAGGTAGGTAGGTAGGTAGGTAGGTAGATAGATAGATAGATAGATAGATAGATAGATAGATAGATAGATAGATAGATAGATAGATAGATAGATAGATGTATATTGTAACTGACATTGCAGAAACATTCGGAAACCAGTTCGACCAGCTTCTTGTTCTTGTTCTTCTTGTTAGTCAAGAATCTCCTCAGTTTCTCTTTCTACAGGCAAAGCCACAATTTTTCGTAAAATTGGCCTGAAGATACTTTAAAAATATATTATGTGTACATTAAAACGTGAAATGTGACGACAACAACAACAACACACACATACTAGGCCTAGTCCACTAGAAAGTTGTGTTTTGTGAAATGTATAGGCCTACTAGACAGTGTGTGGATCGTGTATTATTATCATTACACTATTCACACACTGGAGGACATAATACTAGAGCAATACAATATATCGTTTGGCGCTGATGCCAAACTATATAGAATATATATAGAATAATAACAGCAAGAAACTTTCATAGTCTAAATTGCGCCATCATCATGTCCATATCAATGATCAATATGTCAAATATGCTTTCATATTTTATTAACAAATTAACAATCAAAAAGCAACATGCAAATACACTGTGCGAACTCCTCATATGATGTGTGTATTACTCATATATGCCAGTAAGATTGATGACCAATAACGACAGGATCTGGTCTTCACCTAGAAGTGAGCAATCGATCCCAGAGCAGCGAGACTCGGATCAGCAGCACTGTTACCATGCTAACCTTAAGCACGTGAAATTAATATGGGCTATCTGACTTCCTCATAAACACTGTCAAATACCTATGCAGACACATCCGTCCGTGTCACTGACTTCTCCTGACCCCCCCCCCCCCTTCTCCACCCGTGCTGATAGACGGAGGCTACTTTCTAGTCGCTGTCTGGGGTTGTGGCCCCCATTGTGAGCCACCTTACAGCCGCATGCCATCTGCCTCTCCGTGGGCCAATCCGCTCTCCTGACCTCCTCGCCGCTTATTCATCACGTTTTACCACAGGCTTGTACTGCTTTGTGTTGCGTGTTGCGTTGCAGCTGCTGGTTCCTGTGTGCGCCGCGGAGGGAGGGAGGGAGGGAGGGAGAGGGGGACGGCGCCGGGGAGAGAGAGAGAGAGAGAGAGAGAGAGAGCGAGAGAGAGAGAGCAGCGAGTCGGAGGGTTCAGCCATGTTAGTTTTCTCTTCTGTGGGCAAACGATGAGAAAGAGCAGCCATGGCCTTGTCACTGAGCGGAGACGACGAGGATTATGATTCAGAGTCCGAGCAGGTCAGAGCTGGTTGCTTTATTCATGTCTCCGCATGCTGCTGGGATCTGGTCATCATGTGTGGGTGAATAGCGATATAATTTCTGTAAATTATACTAATTCTCTTCATCCGAAAGCGCATCTTTCCTTCTTATTGAAAGACATTAAGATACGTCGGATACCCGTTTTACCAGACTCATCCACGAGGATACTGGCTTGACAGGAGCATTATGTTCACTTTAATACACACCAGGCTGCCAATCGCTGGGTTATTGTCCTTCAGCTTTTAGCTGACCCATATATTTATGTCTACTATGACACGGCTTGACCCGATAGCGACGTTATGCACACGGATGCCATGACTTCAGGCCGTGTCTAAAATGCCCACTTCAAACTTTTAAGACGACATACTTCTTCACCCCTGTGTAATAACGTCGAGTCCAGTGTTTACATTGAAACGCAATAGTTATATATATCTGGGATGTCTTGTTGTGTTGTCTGCTTCCCCTCATGCTGTGCCTTTAAGAGGCTTCAGGCTCCAGTGTTGTGTAGCAGGAACTGAAGGGGGATGGGAGCGAACAATGAGGTGGCTCTTACACCACTTTGCTTGTTAGGTCAACACAAAGCCCATAATGTTTATCAGACCTGTGGTGTCATTGGCGAAAACACATTTGTTTACGCATTAAAGTATTGATATGTGCAATATATGACCACTCCCCTCATCAAAAGTGGCGGAACCAGTTTGTTCCACTTATGTAACGTGTGTGTGTGTGTCACAACACTCAGTTCTTGGCCATACTGTTTTGTTAATAAGCACTGAGCAAACAAATCCCCAAATTCCTGACATATTACTCCATCAAGTAACTGTAACTGTTAGTCAGCTGATCTCTTGCCTCCAGGCAATATCTGGAAATACCAGGCAACAACCACTGACTATTTTCCTGTTCTCGTTTTATGTTGTGATGTTGATTATTACAATAAAAGCATGCATGTTTAAGCAAATGATCATCAACTTGAGTCCCCATGTCACAGATTTTGGACGAGGTGTGCAAGAAAATGATGCACTCATACCGAAAAGATGATGATGATTATTGTGCAATGGGGGTAGTGATGGCTGTTGCAACCTCAGTATCTCTTGGTGTCTTCAAACCTTGGAGACACCAAGACATCATGGTTCAGACCTGTACAATAACAAATAATTGAATGAGTGTATTCTGTCAACTCTGCTGCTTCCCTCTCAGTTGAATCCTTTCTTTCATGCGTCTTTATCTCTATTAGTTATTTTTGCACAATCTCGTAAGCATTGCCACTTTCATTTCACTTTACATCCTGTATGTGTATGTGATGAATGAAGTTATTGAATCGCTCTTGAATTTCACAATGGATTGCATAACAACCAGAACAGGACTCCACTGTTCAGATTTGAGTTTTTGTGGAAGATGGGAAACTGATGAAGACGGATGGAGTCGTACTCAACCGTTGATTTAGTGTGTTTGTTATCCTACAGATTCCCTTGCTGTTTATGTGTTCTTGTTTTGAACAAGCGTCCAATGGGATACAAGTAGCAGCTATCCGTGTAAACAAACATGCAGCCATGTTTTTCTGGGTCATCATTTGATTAGGCTATTTCCATCTCATCTAGGTAGCAAGATATGTTGGAATTTATTCAGTCATCACACTTCTTTCTGTGTCATGTAGACAAAGCTGTTGGGTTGCAACATCATGATTCATCACATTAATATAACAGAGTAAAGTTGAACAAAAGTGCAGAGGATTAAAATAAATAAGAAAAAGCAGAATAAAATGTTAACACTAAGAGAGGCTCCTTTGGCCCCTGATTTCAGGACTGGATGTTCTTTCTCTTTCTATGTCCTGTGATGTAATAAGAAATCAGCCTGGATTTAAATTAGCCTGGAATGTTCTTATGCTAGGGACACATTATTTATCTATTTGTTTATAAATACATTGAGTGCCAAATACAGAACATTTTTAACCAGGGGTCATAGCTCTTCTGTAATTATGAGCGATGTGCAGATTGTGGCATTCGATTAACTTAAACAACTGCATTCATCTCATGCCACGACAACAAAGTGCCCCTGCCTTCCATTCTCTGCCAGAGAACAGCAACAAATCAAATGATCCCACTCCAGTATAATACCTGTTGAGACCGACTGATATATATTTCGTTCTGGTTAATAATGCCGTTCTGTTCCGCTCCTCTGGATTACCACAAGTGAGGCAAATGTGTTGCCAAGGAAACTCTTCTTTCTGCAGCGAGAATCACAGTAATTATGATTGAGTGTATAGTTCTGTCTCACTGTTCTTGCATTGGGAATGGGTAAGAGGAGGATGTGTCATGTTGGGAGTGTTTAAAGATTTTGTGGGGGTGGCGGGCTTGCCTGGGGTGCAGGTAGAGGACATTCAGTACTCTGGTCAAGGTCAACCGAGGAGAGCATTGTTGGGTTTGGGGGTGTTTAAATCTGATTGGGAAACAAAACTGAGGACAGGACACTGCGTCTTACCACATTTCATGTGCACGCTTCACTTATGCATGGAGCTACACTGAAAGTCTGTGTGTTTGTGTGTGTGTGTGTATAGCAACGGGCAGCCAATCGGCCAAAGCCCAAGGTGGGTACGTCGGCAGCTGTCAAGCTGCCTTCCAATCGCAACTCATCAGGAGCGCGGCGCCGACGGACACGATGCAGGAAGTGCGAGGCGTGTCTGCGCACGGAGTGTGGCGAATGTCACTTCTGCAAGGACATGAAGAAGTTTGGGGGGCCAGGGCGCATGAAGCAGTCGTGCATCATGCGACAGTGCATCGCGGTGAGTCCAATCGTGCTATAAAAGACACGCATATAACATGACAAGTTACGACAAAAAAAGTGAAAAGTAAGTTACGACAAGTTTATTCATCCTCGAGGGGGAAACTCGGTTGGACACCCAGAGACATGTACATTGTACAATGTAAACATTTGTAAAATGTAATCGTTGATAAAACATGCAATAAAAAGCAGTATACAACATTGCCTGATTAGTTTCCTGTTGTGTTGAGTTTCCTGATGTTTCCTCCATCAGCCGGTGCTGCCCCACACAGCAGTGTGTGTGGTGTGCAAAGAGGCCGGGAAGGAGGACACGCTGGAGGAGGAGGAGGACAAGTTCAACTTCATGCTCATGGAGTGCTCCATCTGCAACGAGATTGTCCACCCCAACTGTCTCAAGGTGAGGACAGGAGGAGGTGTGTGGCTGGTGGGGGGGGGGAGTGGGAGTGAAGGCTGTCTGTCTCACCCAGGAACCAGGTGAGTCAGACAGGACACCATGTGAGTCACACCGTGGGCATCCATTCTCTCTCCTGGTACACGGATGGGTGTTACAGTAATACAAAAGGAATTCCGGAAGTTGAACACTCAGCTTTGTTCAGGCTGACTCGGTGACCTCGGGCCGCGGGTTCTGAAGCCACAATGTGCAAAAGGAACAGGCATTCACTGTTTTATCATTCTTAGAAATCTACTGCAAGATCATGTGACTTTTTTTACATGACACACCTTTATTTGTAGCTATTATGCCAAAAAACAATTCATGGGAATTATTTTAGAGCAGGCCAGGCTTAACCAGTTTACTTAAACAAAGAGCACAACCGTACACAACCTATTTGTGCCAAGCGTTGTTTGGGAAGTATTTGATGATGATAATGTTTATCTAGTTAAAGCTGCTATAGGTAAGATTTGAGAATTGTAAAGAGAGAGCACACGATTTTTGAACATTCTGCTCCCTCCCTCGGTACATTTCTCTCTCAACATTGAGAAGTGTTGCATTTCACTTGCCTGTAAATGACGGATGGCAATGCCGTTTCTTACAAATTAAATTACACTCAAATAATTATTTTACTTATTTAATTATTTAGGTTTTGATGATGGTAAACGAGGTAAAGGATTTTTAACCCTACCAGGTGGATGATGATCTTTTTTCGGCTGATTATTTTCCCAGGTGAATGATGCTACAGGTGTGGTGAATGATGAACTTCCCAACTGTTGGGAATGTCCTAAGTGCAACCATGCAGGGAAAACAGGAAAAGTAAGTATCAACATAAGTGTGTAGGTCAGGATTGTGGTATCCATATTTAGCCTTTCAGTTAGCTCAGAAAATAGTCTATTCCACTTTTGGCAGTGTGATATTACAGATGCAAAGTTTGAGGACACTGAGCTACATGTTTTGAATGAACTATTACTACACACTGTCTCCGGTTACTGCAATTAGGCCTACCGTTTCTGATTGGCTAGTGATGTGAGTGACATCACCTTGTAGTAATCTGAGCAGTAACTCAATACTAACTGCAGTAACAGCAATACTGTGTTAGTGCAGCGGCCCCTATGGAGTAATTTTAGTGTTTGGTTCCTCCATGCTGGTTTTACTTGATCCACCACCTCATGGTGGCCACATCTAGCTCAACTGGTAAGGCATTATCACTGCCTGGGTTTGGGCTCACTCTTTGCCAAGATATGTATGCACACATGGTATTGTATGACGCTTAAAAGTGTCCAACAAATTGCATATTTATTTATTTATTTAGCTCATCCCTAGCGTAGCGCTCGGATCAGGTGGCTCTGCCAATTCATGATAGGCTGAAGGTATAAAGTTGTCTCTCTCCGTTTCCCCCCCTCTGGTATGTAAGCAAAAAAGAGGCCCGGGATTCAAGTACGCGTCCAACCTCCCGGGCTCCCTGCTGAGGGAGCAGAGGCCCCAGAAGGAGGAGGGGGACGTCTTGGTGACTCAGGCTTCGAAGAAGCGTCCCGACAGGGAGGAGACGCCCAGGTACCGCACAGAGGAGGCCCTCCACCACCGTCAGCCCCCCATGTTGTCCCCCAGTTGCCTGAGCCGACCCCGGCCTGAGGACAAGCTGAGGAAGAAGAGGAAGCTCTTTGAGGACGATGAGTATGAAGATCTGGGTATCAAAAAGAAGGTAGGTTTTGTTTTTCTTCATTGACAGTCTGTGACTTTTGAACACTTATGGAGATTGTTGCAGTTGTAATACTATCCCTTTGTTTTCTCCACAGGAAAGATCAGATGAGCCATTATTTCCCAAACTCCTGCATCAAATCAAAAGGGAAGAGGAGGACCAAGAGGAGGAGGAGGAAGACTATGATGAAGAGGACAAGGAGCCCCACTACCAAATAGGAGTGGAGAGGCACGGGCGCCCCGGAGGGCCTGAGGAGGCAGCAGACGACAAGGAGCCCAAATTGGATCTGCTGTGTCCCCCCATTAAGACCCCTGTGCCTGACAGCGACCAGTCGCTCTGCAGCTCCCCACAAGCGGGCCCCAGCAGCGAGGGTGGGAGCGAGACCCAGGAGAAAGGCCCGCGTCCCAAGTTGAGACGCAAGCGGCGGCTGCCCAACAAGGAGCTGAGCCGAGAGCTGAGCAAGGCCCTGAACCAGGAGATCCAGAAGACGGAGGACTGCCTGGCCAATGAGAACCGCCAGCCCCTCAAGACGGAGCCCGAGAGCGAGAACGAGGAGCCCAAGAAGCCCTTCCGCAACGGCGGCGACCTGGCCGACCAGCGGGCTCACCTCAGGACCAAAGAGATGAATGGCGGGACCCCTTGGGAGCTACGTCACTTCTACCCCAGTCCCATCACGCCTCTGGGCTTCAACCGGAGCACGCCGACCACCCGTCCCCTGCCCCCGCACTCCCCGCCCAAGTGCGTGCAGATGGAGCGCCACGTGATCCGGCCGCCCCCCATCAGCCCCCCGCCCGACCGGCTGCCCCTGAAGGAGGGCCGGACCCACGTCCTACAGCGGGAGATGTGGATGAGGGTGTTCGGTTTCCTCACACACAAGGAGCTCTGCACCTGCATGAGGGTCTGCAAGACGTGGAACAGATGGTAAGCGCACGATGCACAATAGTTTGTCTTGGGGTAGTATGTCAGTATTGGAGGCCTCCCATATAATTAGAACATTTAGAGCTATTGTGTATACTCTTGTGAATGCAAGGCAATGTGGCAAAGTTACTGATTGCCCTGGCTCCGCAGTGTTGTTGTTGTTGTTGTTGTCTAGGTTTGGTCATGACTTAAAGCTCACATTACAGTGGTTTAGTGATCCCTTGTTTTGCACAGAAACTGAGAATATTAAATTAATAATAAATGAGGCACCGGTTGTGCAAGTCGTTGTGACGGACCTGTTGCTTAGCAGCAGTAGTACACTTAAAAATGTTTTCTAAACTACAAAAGTGTAGAAGTGTATGTTCATAAGACATCATTCATTTAACCTGGTGTGTTGAACTAAAAATGCTATCTCAGTGGCAGACCATGCCATACCTGCTAGTCAGGTGTCACATCTGGTGTCTGGAACTGTATCCGTTTGTCTGGTGCTGCTAGGTGCTGTGACAAGCGTCTCTGGACGACCATGGATCTGAACCGCTGCACCTCCATCACGCCACTCATGCTCAGCGGGGTCATCCGCCGGCAACCTGCCTCGCTCGACCTCAGCTGGACCAACATCTCCAAGAAGCAGCTCAGCTGGCTCATCAACCGGCTGCCAGGTGTGTGTGTGTGTGTGTGTGTGTGTGTGTGTGTGTGTGTGTGTGTGTGTGTGTGTGTGTGTGTGTGTGTGTGTGTGTGTGTGTGTGTGTGTGTGTGTGTGTGTGTGTGTGCGCGCGCGCGTGCGCACGTGTGTCGCGTCGCTCAGGTTACTGGCTGGGCAACAGGGTGAAATGTATATTGTTATGTTGTGCATGGTGGATTTCTTATAATATCAATATAACATATGGTATATATGGTTATCTAATATTTCTTATTAAACATTTTAAACATTTAAACTTCGAATAATGGTCGAATAGTCCCAGTGACTATTGAATAGTATTTTTGCTTATAATGTCCATCCCTATATATATATATATATATATATATATATATATATATATATATATATATATATATATATATATATATAATCTAATTAATTTAAGTGGGTATCACGATATTTCACAGCTATACAATGCCTCTCAAAGGAGATAAGTGATATGACGTATTGTTATTATTATAACTACTATTGTTATTATTGTCATAATTATAATGGTATAATTGTCAGGCCCTTCTGTGCCTGTAATACTAGTTATGTGGGCACTACTGCTTTGTCAGTACTGCAAAGTTAATGCTATTCGTTTACAAAACAAGCTGTCTCTTGCGTAAATCTACCTACTTTCCCTCCCAATTTGACGCATTTTGGTGTGTGTCTGTTTTAGGACTGCGAGTGCTGAAGCTGTGTGGGTGCTCCTGGGTGGCGGTGTCTGCCCTCTGCACCTCCAACTGCCCTCTGCTGCGCATGCTGGACGTCCAGTGGGTAGAGGGCCTGAAGGACGCCCAGATGAGAGACCTCCTGTCACCTCCCACCGACAACAGACCAGGTAATCCATGTCCAGGGCCATTGCACTGGGGGGGGGGGGGGGGGGGTATGCTACTATATGTAAGGGATAATCCACGACAAGGTGTGCATATCAAAAAATAAGACGGGGCTAAGAAGGGGTTTGCCTCCGCGAAGTGCATTATTTTTCGATACATGCACACCTCGGAGTGGATTATCCCGCTTATACCATGGATTGGCCACTTGTGAATCAATAAAAATATAAGGGTGTTGATTCATATTTTGGGGTCATTGTCTCAAAAGTGAAACTTTCAGCTCGCACTACTTTGTGTGTGCCTGTAAACAAACGGCAAATGACCGGAGAAATATATGGGTCTGACTAATGCCTGGGTCTGACTAATGCCTAATGTCAGTAAATGTATGAGATTCATATGGAATGCGGACGTTAACTTATTACTCCAGTAAATAGAGACGATCTTAGTAATGACCTGGCAACGTTACCTTATTACTTCAGTAAATAATAATAATAATAAATCAGATTTATATAGCGCTTAAAATGGTACTCTAAGACACTTTACATATTGCCCTATCAAAACTACGCAGCAGAACTTTAATTAAGACAGACAAGGATTGAAAGCAAAACAGAGGTTAAACATGAAGTATAAGGTGGGAGTTAGGGGGGGAAGGCTAGTGTAAAAAGGTGTGTTTTGAGTGCAGATTTGAAAGAAGAGAGGGTTGGGGAGACTTTGATGTGGGAGGGGAGTGAATTCCAAAGGGTGGGGGCAGCAACTGAGAGCCTGATCACCCCAAGTCCGGCACTTAGTCCGGGGGACTTGCAGCAGGTTGGCAGAGATGGACCTGAGGGATCGGGAGGGGGCGTGGTAATGGAGGAGGTCGGCAAGGCTTGCTGGAACTTGCAGTGCTGCACATGGCAGGAGTTAAAGATGCGAGCCAAAGTTAATTGAAAACTCAAATGATTGCGCAGGCCGGATATAATTTGGCCGAGGGTCTGATTTGGCCCCCAGGCCTTGTGTTTGACACATGTGATTTACAGTGATGTGAGCAAAGCTTCGTGCCTAACAATGCCCCCTAGCTATTCTAAAGTCACTCTAAACCACAGCTTATTTCTTAGCTTACTATACTTAACTATACTTTTGGTGGTAGTCCAGGTTGCTCAGGAAGACAACAAGATGGGAAGACAGCGTGTTAATCTGCTTTAGTATGCGCATTCACCTGTCCACATTGAAAGAAGTTCTGATGGAGTTCTGCTGATGTTTACCAACTTGCTCAAACCAAGCCGCTTATAAACACGCTACTGTCTGGGTGGGCTCGATGCAGGTTGAACTGGACTGAAATCTACACGTTCTTCTTTGGGGTTAGGGCATCTTGCTCAGGGATGGTAGACGGGTAGACAATGCAGAGATTGGAGGTTTCAAACTATAGAAAAACCTTTCGGCTGGAAGGGAGTCCTCACTGCACCCTCGCCACTAGACTTACTTACAGTATATCCCCCCCCCCTCCCATCAGGTCAGCTGGACAACCGCTGCAAGCTGCGCAACGTGGTGGAGCTGCGGCTGGCAGGCCTGGACATCACTGACAGCTCCCTGCGACTCATTAGCCGCCAGATGCCCCAGCTGTCACGCCTGGACCTCAGCTACTGCAACCACGTCAACGACCAGTCGGTCAACCTGCTGACCGCCGCCGGGACCACCACCCGGGACTCACTCACCGAGATCAACCTGTCAGGTGAGCCAGGGAGGGGGATCGGGGAGGGTCAGTGGTAGGGGGGTGTAATGAAGTGTGTGTGGTGGTGGGGGGAGAACTGTTTGGACTGGAAGAGTGTTATGTAAGGTCACATTACTGGCTGCTGTCTGCCGCTGATCCTCTGATGTCACTGATTCATGTCCTTCTGACCTGGATGCCTTTTTGCTCTCATACAAAAAATAAATAACAATATGCAAATCAAGTTGCACATTTAAATAGTTACTTTGGTTACAGTAGGTAAATGTTAGGTAAATATCGGCTCTTTTTTAGGAAGTGGCAATGCGCAATACAATAGGGCAAAACAAAAAATATGTATTTGAAAAGTTGATTAAGTTTAAACGTCAAGCCTGTTGACTGACCCCCCTCCCCACCCTCGCCCCAGTTTGTAACCGGGTGACGGACCATTCACTCACCTTCTTCAAGCGCTGTGGGAGCATCTGTCAGATCGACCTGAGGTACTGCAAACAGGTGACCACCATGGCCTGCGAGCGCTTCATCGCCGAGATGTCAGTGAGCGTGCAGTTTGGCTTGAAGGAGGACAAACTGCTTCAGAAGATCAGCTAGTTTCCCCAGACAGCCTACGTGGCTACGGACACTAATATTTGCACTAAGTGAAAGAACACAAGTTTGGGATTATTTTATTTTTATCTGCTACTGCGGCATATCATTTAGTTCAAATGTGACAGCGATATAACTCCTCCAGCACATTCATTTCTGGAAGCTGCAATCTTTAACAGACTCCTTCACTGGACAAACAAAGGTTTGGGGGAGGAGAAGAGGAAGATGCATGTATTTGTGTTTGGAGTGTACCCCTTTTTTTGCTTGTAACTGACTGTCGGGCTGTGCTGTTTTTGGTTCTTTACATTTTTGGAAAGTATTTTTATACAAGTGTTGTCTTATGAGTTTACTTTGTCTTTCTGACTCTCTTTTCTTTTCCTCACCAAGCATGTATTTGAGCTAAATAATGTCCCTTTATTTTTTAGCCTTGAAAACAACTATGTCTCTTATGTGCCAATTTGTGTTTCTGAAATTATTAATGTCAGTACAGGCAAAACACATGTACAGTAATGGATATTTTAATAATTTATCATAAATCTGTATTGAATATCCAGAATGTATTTCCATAAATATAATTAAAGAAAAACGTGTGTGTGTGTGTGTGTGTGTGTGTGTGTGTGTGTGTGTGTGTGTGTGTGTGTGTGTGTGTGTGTGTGTGTGTGTGTGTGTGTGTGTGTGTGTGTGTGTGTGTGTGTGTGTGTGTGTGTGTGTGTGTGTGTGTGTGTCTGCCTGCCTGTATCTCAATATTAACTTATTGATTTTTATTCTGTATTTATTCTTTTGTTAAGTGTCATCTTATACATGTTTCACACAAAATGTGGTAACATATTTGCAAATACTTCTGTGTATTTTAGTTTGAGCCTGTATTTAGATACCAGATGTGTGGCGTCTTTTATTGAGTACTGTTGAAGGTACTGTGAATCTGTACTTTGAAACTCAGTTAGGCCTTAATTGAGAAACACTCCTGTCATCCAAATTAACTTGTTTCAGTGAAACCACATCCATCTGATACTCCATATAGGTAAAAACTAATTTAAAAGCACTAAGTGCTACAAAAGTTTGCAAATCACCTGTTTGCTTTTTCTAATAGTTTTGTATATACTTTGGCCCTTTTTGGGGATTTGTTTTGCGCTTAAACAGCTCAGATTACCATGAATGTGCTTACATTGTTTATATTTGTAAATCCAAAACATCCCTGTGCTGAACTGCCATTAAAACATGTCACTTGTACCACTGTTGAGTACTTCATGTTGGTACACCCCCCCCTTAACTAAAAATGAGATGCAATGTAAAACAGCTTTAATTAAAATCTTTAATTACCAAAATAAAAAGTTTTAACATTCCCAAATACAAATACCAAACCTTGTACACAAGTAGTCTCTGAAGGAAAACAAGTGCAACCTGCTCAGCTACCATCACTGACTGCATAAGACATCTTCTAGCTGCAACATGGATCTTGAATGGCAAGATTGCAGAGCATTTTCTATGAGGAGAAGGAAACACACCAATAATCACCTGGGGAGGTGTGTGTGTGTGGGGGGGGGGCGGGTAAATAATTAAAATCCTTTGCCACACGTGACATATCGAACGATGTCATGTCTTGCCGGTTCTCCCAGGCGTAGGGAACAATGAGCGAGACTCACTCATGCAGATGCAATACACTTCAAGTCACTGGACAAGAAAACACATTTCTGTTGCATTTACCTGATCTCTCACACTCTCACACACACAAAATCAAATAGAAAAAATATATATCTGTACATCTCAGTGATATGGATTTGTATAATGCAACTGTACTGCAAGTCACTTTCTTCATATATAGTTAATACCACAGCTGCCAGTAAACTCGAAGCTATATATTTATATATGTAAATTTATATTTTTTACAATGTGGAATAAATGAACAGAAAAACAATGTTAACAATTAGTCTCTTCACAACATATAAGATACAAGAACAGAAAACCATTGTGAAAAATCACATTGACAGTTATCTTTAGATTAAATGAAAGGGTGATTTAGCACCTCTACTGGCAATAAGGAGTCGCCATATTGCTGTCAAGATATGTTCTATGTAATGTGTATGCAACACTGACTATACATGTAATATGACGATCCAGGTAATGTGACTGCTGATGGGAATGAACTGGAGATGGGGGCCATCTATCTGGGCTTACGAACACTTACATAACATTCAGCGCTTTGATTGTTATGCAGAGATCACAAAATACTAAATCAAGCAAATAAATGATGCATCCTTATCCAATTTCCTTATCAGAAACATCCCACATTGACAAAGAGATAATTATTTGTTTTAACTGAAAGGCGCTACCTGGGGGGTATTGCACAAAACTAGGATAAGGGATTAAGCCGGGATATGTTTACGGATTTAGGTTATCCTGGCTAAATTTAGCCTCAAGTCGGTTGCATGAAAGCAGCTCACACTTATCCCGGCTAAGTTACCATGGTGATTTATTCTCCGCAGCTAGCCTGCTCCAGACCAGGCTAACAGCCAGGCTAAGCTTAATCCTAGTGATTCACCTGTATTTACACCGTCAATCCTGTGAGGAATTAATGTGTTTTACAGCATGTGCATGGTCTTTCTAAGTATGTTGCATCATTTTAATTATCCTGAATTAAAATATTACATATATATATATTTCTCATTTCATTTAAATCTGTTGGCTGTTTGCAATTGCAACAGTCTTTTTATATTGATTCAAGTGTTATTACTCAGGCCAACACAGTTAAAGTCTATATTTTTTCATACTATGACACATTTACGTTTGTGTTTATCAAAGTCCGCCTTTATTACGCAACTGCAGCGCATTTGGAAATGTCAACAAACAGATGAGCGCAACATGCTTATGTCATATTTATAAAATGCATTTTAATCACACAATCGAACCTTTGCAACGTGTGAAACAGCCCATTGGCTGCCATGCATAATAAGACGTTTTAAATTTCTAATTTCTAATCGCGCAGACGTGACCGAGCCCGACCCGAACATCATTTCTAAATATCTGTCCGAACCCAACCCGGCCCGTCGGGTCCCCTCGGGTCCTGTCGGGTACCGTCGGGTGCCGTCGGGCTTGGGTCAGGTATCCAATAAGGAGCTGTTCAGCGGCCGTGACGTATGAAACGTGACTTGTATCCATGTTCCGATCGGTGATTCTGTGAGCGATCGCGAGGTCTATTCAAGCATGCCGCTTATCCCAGCTATCTTCATCTGAATTTTTTATCCTGGCTTGGCAAACGTGCAACCGATTAAGCCAGGAATGCGCCGAGCAGACTAGTTCAAGCCGCGCTTTCTCAATTAGCCTGGATTTCTTTATCCTAGTTTTGTGCAATACCCCCCTGCTGGATTTTTGCCTTGATTCATTTGTTTATCATTATGCATTAGGTATGACAATTGTTACTCCAATTAGAACCCCTTTACTTTACCCAGAATACCAAGAAAGCCAGTAAAACACCAGAGATCCTCTTTGTACTCCATCGATTCCTTGTGCTAAAACCTTTAGCCACTGCTATTGCTATATTTTTTTTTACAGACAATTAATTAGTAAACAATCTGTTTTACTGCTGCAACAAACAGTTTGTTCCCACCTAGACCAAGAAATATTGGTCACTAGAATGCAAACATTTCAAAACGTCTGTAGTACCTTTAAAAAAAAACTAACACAAGATATGGTTAATATCAATTATTTGCATTACCAATGTATTATTAATGTAAATAACTGGCTTTTCTGAAAACACCAAAGGCTAGGCGGACTGCCCATCGGTCCATCGACATCCAAAGCATTGATGCACCGGTTCAGGGTGTACAAATCAGAAGGACTAGCACACAACACTGCCCAGAAATACAATGGGATTACAGAAACGGGTGAGAATAATGGGATGTTTTTTGTTGGGTTTTTTGGCACCTTGTTTCATTAAACCATTTTTTTGTTAGTAGCCTACGGTGCAGTTGAGCAGGATTTCACCTTTAATTCACACTAAGATATGCCTCGGTTGAGCAGGACTTCCCATTTAATTCACACTAAGATATGCCTCGGTTGAGCAGGACTTCCCATTTAATTCACACTAAGATATGCCTCGGTTGCAGCAGGATTAAGTAAAGGAGTGATCTGCTAGCCATGGTTCAGACGCATAGTGAAAAGCAGCGTTCAAATGGTGAGCTGCTCATGGCTGAGAACCACACAGTCTTCATTTTCAAGTTAAGAAAAAGTCAAGTCATAAAAATAAAATTAAAGAACACATTTAGGAGCCAGCACATTATCAATAGGGTGTGTGAACTCATAAATGAGTAAACTCTACATAACTTTGGCCCTCTGTGGTTCCTTTAAAAAATCCTAATTCTTAAACCAACACCACAACATCACATCCATTAAATTGCATTAATTTCAACCAACAATTTTCCATTATATTGATTACCATAATTGTTATAGCCGCAAATATTGACAGAACTTTTTTTTCTTTCTACAGGGACAACAGACTCATTGAACACTCACACATATGAAATCAATGTAAAATCTTTCTAGGACTACGAGCTGTAAGGCCTGCGTCGCCACCGGCCTCGCCTGTACCTGCAAAGTGAAGTGAAGTAGAGCCCGGTTGTGTGAGGTGGAAGGTTAGGACTTGAAGACGTGCACGGCCCTCACCACATACTGCCTGCAGATGGGGCACTCGCTCATCCTCTTGCCGCACTTCGTGCACGTGACCATGTGACCACACTCCAGCAGCACGCAGTCGATGACGGCATCCATGCATATGCGGCACAGGTTGTCATCTTGGCAGGACAGCCTTGCCCCATCAACATCTGTCAGAGAACAGAGAACCAATGGGAGGAGGGTCTACATTTTGAAAAGGCCTTCTAATGAATAGTGAGGTGTGAGAGGATGTCATGATGATGATATGGGATGGCATGCCATCGTCATACAGAGAAATAGATAGCGAGGGAGAGAGATAATTGGAGATGTAGTAGGTGCAGGCTCTCATTGTCTCTATGAAACTTGTTCAACGGATGTGGATGGCATAGCCTTATCAAAAACTCCACCCCAGCAAAAGAGGCATGGCATTTCCATAACAACCACTCAATCTTTTTGACTCATCTGTCGAGAATGAAGAAGCTCCATTGTTAGAATCTCAATTGTATTATGATTCGAATGCCCCTTTTACACCGCATGACACCGCCTCGACTCGACAGGATTGTTTTTTCATTAGCAAAGTTGTGGATAGTACCTGATACTTTTTTTGGTATCACCTCGGTCGAGGTTCCAAGCAAGCTGAGCCGAGACTAAAAGGTGACGTGAAAACACTGCAGCCCGCAAAGCCTTGCCGTGGTCAATTGACGATGTGCAGACGTATCAAAAACACCATCCTTCGATATCCTCTGTTATGTTAAGAATCGCGTAGCTCCTTTAGGGAATAGGGTAAGCCTAGCTAGTGTGTGGTTGAGAGAGTAAGAGAGAGCGAGCAGCAGAGAATGACGGTGAACACGAGCGGAGCAGAGATAGTAGTTACCTGGATGTTACTCCAGTTCTATAAGTAGCCTACATGCATAGCGACAGTTTAGCAGTAAATGTTCAGTGTAGGTTACAGTTTGTCAGTGAATAATGGCAGGAAAGTTAACACCTCGATTGTTCCTGTGTGTTTTGTGTTGCATTGAAATCACAGCAGTTTTACACGTCGTCGCTGTGATGATCAGCTAAGAATCCTGCCTACCCTAAGGGGCAACTATCTGCAGTGGAAAACAAAGTACTTGGTACCAAAAGCAAAACTAAATGTAGTCCCAACACAATGACGTCATGAACAATGGTGTGACATTTGAGAGAAATTATTTTGTGACTGCTCAACTTCTGCTGCCACATGTCTACTGCTGGACTGTACATATGTAGAGGGATTGACGAAGTAAATGCATCATTACCATCAACCTTTTTTCTGATCCCTAGCTACTCAGAACTTGTTGTAGAGACGTGATCATGCAACAATTATTGAGCACCTCCTCCAATATTGCTTAGCTTGTTCTCAGTCTAACCTGGAAAGCATCTGCTAAAAGACAAAAGGTCACTGGAAAAAATGTGCCACCAATCATGGAACAACTTGATGAAATGAAAAAAAGGATCTGCTGGGACGTTGAATGAAGGAACACCAAGGACCAGGTCACAGTAAGCGTGAGGGGCAGGAGCTGTGAGGGTGATGGCCAGTTGTGGACGATGGAAGGGGGCCAATCACAGAGATGGACACGCAATGAGCAGCAAGCAATGAGCCTTTTAGAGCCTTACCTCCGATGACACCATTGCAGATAGGAGGAAAGGCCACCACTAGTGTGTGGGACAGGTAAAGCAAGAGTCAAGGTTAAGTAGTACTTGGGGATAAAGCGAGGCAATGCACGTCACCCAATCAACCCTTCACTGGTGTATAATTAGGGTCAGTCAACCCTTCACTGGTGTATAATTAGGGTCAGTCAACCCTTCACTGGTGTATAATTAGGGTCAGTCAACCCTTCACTGGTGTATAATTAGGGTCAGTCAACCCTTCACTGGTGTATAATTAGGGTCAGTCAACCCTTCACTGGTGTAAAGTTAGGGTCAGTCAACCCTTCACTGGTGTAAAGTTAGGGTCAGTCAACCCTTCACTGGTGTAAAGTTAGGGTCAGTCAACCCTTCACTGGTGTATAGCTAGGGTCAGTCAACCCTTCACTGGTGTATAGTTAGGGTCAGGGAAATGTACAGCAATCAAGGCTAGTCTATTGGTTAGGGTGTTTGAATCCCCGAGGAGATATTCTGGGTTTGAACTAGAGCTTGAGATCTCTGCCTGAACCCAACGAGACCCGACGGGTTCAGATCGGGTCGGTCTTTATTTCTCTTATTTCACAGGCTCACGTCGGGTTCAGGCTGTAGTTATTCATTCATTATCAGACAAAACATGACAACTCACTAGAATCTCACTGAATTGATTGACATTTCAACGATGCGCCTCCAGAGCGCCTAGACAGCCGAGTGCCGCCGTGTATGCGCAGGAGAGTTCAATCCTTCAGCTGGAGCAAGAGCTTGTTCATACATCCATGGTTATTATTCTATATCTAATTAAAACAGGTATTTTACCAACTGATCGCAAGCTGCAGTGCACCTGACACGACCGCAGTTACTGACGTATTTGTTTTTTCGTCTTTGACACTTGGAGGGAAACTCTAGAAAAGTGCTGGACTGTAATCAGGTCGGGCTTAAAAAAGCTATTGAGGTGCAGTTTTGTGTGGGGTTCGGACAGAATTCTGTCGGGCTTGGGCATTGTCGGGCTCAACTTTTCAGGCCCGATTAAAGCTCTAGTTTGAACCACAATGCTAAACAGTACCTGTACATGTGATCGACTGTAGCAATGCTACCATGTTCTTTTATTCTTATTTACATTTGTATTTAGCTTTTAATTCTTATTACTGTCCTGTACTTTCCCATCTTGGATTAATAAAGTGCTATTGTATCTTATATTGATGACAGTAGGAATGACCACAATAGCTATCATAAAAAGCCATCATTATTGCAACGGTTAAAATATATGTTTTTATTTTAATAGAATAGGGACTTTAGACTTTATTAAATATTTTATTTGAAAGTTTCTAAAGGAAATTAAAATTACATTTTTATATAATTATAGGTCGTATCCATAGTGCACGTTAATTTGAAACGACCAAACACACACCAAATATGTACAATACAAGTTGCTTCTTACCTGCAGTGATAGCAGTGCTCACATTTTCCACTAAAAGAAAAAGACAGCTGTTAAAATCATTCAAAAGTATAACACCATTGGGATATTAATCATATATTGATACATATGACTAATCATGGAATTTATAAATGCAACTGTTTGATATTATAGTGGTGGTGTGTAAAATTGTCTTTACTTACTTTTCTTATTACATTTAAAATAGTGGGTAACACTTTATTTGAATGGGTGTGCATAAGACTGACATGATGCTGTCATAATCATGACATGACACCTGTCATGACACTTTATGAATGCTTATGACAGTCGTCATTAAGAGTCATTCGGTAAATTATGTCACTTTTAATGCCAAGTTGACATTGTTTGAGATGTCTTTGTTATGATAACTTGACATAGACCAAAACAACATAACCTGTCAAGTTGTCATAACAAAAGACATCTCAAACCATGTCATAAGCATTCATAAAGTGTCATGACAGGTGTCATGTCATGATTATGACAGCATCATGTCAGTCTTATGCACACCCATTCAAATAAAGTGTTACCAAATAGTGTTTAAGAAAATATAGTTTTTAAATGGTAACCCTTATATATGTCCACTCAAAGTCATAACAAAAGAAAAAAACCAAAAAAAACAACAACATTGAACAAACATTAAACCACAACATTGAGCAACACGATGAGAAGACGACAGCACCCACTTGATTTCCTGTTCTCCTCCGTCTCTCGGTAGAGACGGCTGACCCGCTCCACAAGCTCCCACTTCTCACAGCACCCAGAGTAGTTGACAAAGTTTCTGGCCAGGATCTCCTTCAGCTGCCTGACCGACAGGCCCTCGATGTCCCGTGAGCCCGAAAGGTCCGACAGTGAGGCCCTGGCCCGTCGCCACGTCTGAGGGCTCACCTGAGGGGGGGGGGGGGGGGGGAGTGGTCAATATACACAATGAGGATAAATCCTTCTTTAAATACAATGGAGCAGCCGGATAAACCTACTGTACTGTAAAGTACTACTACTGTAGTACTGAACCTACTAAATGGTAGGTAACTGCATTGTATTAGATATGCAAATCTTCTCAATTTCCTCTTCATCAAGGTGGATCTTAAAAGTCATAGTATAAAAATCAATCAATCACCTCAGGTGTGTGTTCGCTTGGGTCCAAGTTAAGGAGGGAGACAGACGTGGAATCGCCCATGTCCTGCACCACAAACATAAAATAAACGCACCTTAAGATTAGTGGTTGACCGATATGGGTTTTTCCAATGGTGGATGCCGATGCCAATATTTAGAGACCAGGGCGGCCGATGGCCAATATATAATGCAGATATAATGTTGGTTTAATGTTTTCTGCATCTGATAAAATACAACAATTTAATAATAATAATGAAACACAATTACTGAACTTAAGTGAACATGTATTTAACATTAATGAAATTGTCTGCATTGTCTCTGTCTGCAGTGCACTTATCTTAAATAGAACAAATAATAATCAACTAAATAAATGTCCACACAGGTAATCAAAAAACTAAACTTTGTAAAAACAACCTTAAGAGTGAAAAAAAGTGCACTGAACAGCATTTATCAGCAGATAGCAGCATCTTCTAGTAGAAAAAACAGAAATAACTTCAGACTTTGCAGAGCTTGTCAACACAGATACTGTGTGTCTCTGTGCGTTTCAGCTAATTGAGGCTGCCTTTCTTCTGACATCACTTCCATTCCATTTCTATGGCAACGAAATAACTATATATCCATGCTCAATGCGCCCTGCACGCACACTTATCCATACTATCCAAATGTGCAAAGGAGAATCTACATATTATCTACACAATATTCATTACATTTACACCGTTCTACTCATTATTTTGGGTGCTGCCCTAATAGTAACGATCTATTGATAGGAGGACGGGGTTTATCATGTTATTTCAAGCTCTCTGATATGGTCAGTCAGCAACACAGCCTCTGATTGGTTGACAAGTCAGCAACACAGCCTCTGATTGGTCCACAAAGGTATATGGCTGCCAGTGCATGGCTAACAGCAACATTAATCGTTTTCTAGGGCTGTACCCGATTTCCCGAGTCGACTCCCGATAGGCTCTGTGCACAACTCGCGTGACGTACTTCCGTTTTCCCCGGTTGTCGGCAGAAGAGTTTCCGGTTTTCTTCCTGCTTCACTACAACAGCGGTGAATATGAATCAAAACGAACAAATGAGAGCTGTAACTGTACGAAAGAAGAAAAAAATAACATGAGGGATGGATATAAGTTGCAGAAGGTTGTAGGGGGCTCAAATGAGCATTGTTGTGTGCCACTGTGTACTGGATCGAGTCGGTATAACACCGAACTCAGCTTCCACCGGTTTCCTAAACATACTGGCCACCGTACACAGTGGCTTCACAAGATCCGCAGAACCGGGTTTACCATTACTCCGCATACAAAGGTCTGCAGCCGTCATTTCACCAAGGACCAGATCCGCACCACTGCAAAAGGAAGACGGTTTTTAACTGCCAACGCCATACCAACCTTGTTCGAGTGGAACGCTTACAGCAACAAGACGCGGGCCGCTGTTTGGGAGCGCCGCACTCGTCCGACATCGAGTCCGGAACCTGGCCCGGCGGAGACCGAGGAGGAGATTGTGGATATGGTCCCGATGCCCATAGACCACGATTACGTGGTCTATGGATTTATGATCTATGGTCTATCTATGATCTATGATCTATGGTCTATATACATTTCTAATGAAATGTAATGTAAATGTTTATTTACTGGTATAAATTTATGATGCAACATTGAATGTAGTGAGTTGATTTTTGGGTCCATTGAATGAGAAGTAGACTCAGCAGACATCCGGGCAGTATCAACAATACATTTATTCATATTCTGGTTACCTAACATTACCTTCGCCGATCTATACACACTTCAATCACACAAATAACATAGTATGCAAAAAACACCAAAAGGTTCAAATACTGGCCACAAAGTGACAGTGAAAAACTGTTTGCTTCTCACCAGTAAGTAGCACACCTGCTGAGTGATTATGACATCATAAACTAGCATCTGTCATGAGTGAATAACTGCTGAAAACATGCAGTATTTTGTTCACATATGAAGTACATTACTTTGCACAAAATAGCATTCAAAACAGAAAATGTAACTTTGACAGGCCTATGGTCTATATACATTAGAAATGTATATAGACCATATGTATATAGGCCTATGGTCTATATACATTAGAAATGTATATAGACCATAGATCATAGATATAGACCATAGATCATAGATCATAAATCCATAGACCACGTAATCGTGGTCTATGGGCATCGGGACCATATCCACAATCTCCTCCTCGGTCTCCGCCGGGCCAGGTTCCGGACTCGATGTCGGACGAGTGCGACGCTCCCAAACAGCGGCCCGCGTCTTGTTGCTGTAAGCGTTCCACTCGAACAAGGTTGGTATGGCGTTGGCAGTTAAAAACCGTCTTCCTTTTGCAGTGGTGCGGATCTGGTCCTTGGTGAAATGACGGCTGCAGACCTTTGTATGCGGAGTAATGGTAAACCCGGTTCTGCGGATCTTGTGAAGCCACTGTGTACGGTGGCCAGTATGTTTAGGAAACCGGTGGAAGCTGAGTTCGGTGTTATACCGACTCGATCCAGTACACAGTGGCACACAACAATGCTCATTTGAGCCCCCTACAACCTTCTGCAACTTATATCCATCCCTCATGTTATTTTTTTTCTTGTTTCGTACAGTTACAGCTCTCATTTGTTCGTTTTGATTCATATTCACCGCTGTTGTAGTGAAGCAGGAAGAAAACCGGAAACTCTTCTGCCGACAACCGGGGAACACGGAAGTACGTCACGCGAGTTGTGCACAGAGCCTATTCACCAGGTTAATCGGATATTCGACGATTGGTGGTTTACCTTTTTTTTTTTTTTAAGGTCCAGCTTTACAACCGGTTTACGAAAACAAGTTGAAGTGGTGGGCGCGATAGATCTATAGGCTAAATCAAACCATAACATTAAAAGTAGGGGTGTCACGATTCTCAGAACCCATGATTTGATTTGACTTTTGATAGCCATAGATATTGGTTTTATGCCCTGACAACTTCAAATCCTTAAAAAGATAGGCTACATGGTATGCGTGATATAACCACTATATTTCTTTAGGAACGTACCACACTAAGGCCATATGGTAAATTTTTTATAATTTATTTAAAATATAACAAAAATGTATTTCACCAAATTGGTGAAATAACTGTTTAACACAAAAACCAAAAGCCGAGCCACTAGATGACAGCCCCACAAACACTGTCGATCCTGCTTTTGATTTAGATGATCGAAATCGAAAGCTCATTTATCGAATCATAACACCCCTTATTAGAAGAGAATCAATGTTAACAATACAGGATGTATAATAAACAAATATTCATGCTCCGTAATAAAGCAATTTAAAGCCGGAAGCAAGACACAATCAGCAGTCCATTTCGCCATGGGTCTGTTGGAATCTGACTGGGGATCACCTCTCTATTTTCCCACCATTGCTTCAGCTTTTCTGTTTTAATCTAACACCACTAGAGCCACCGCTGACTGTCCCATTAGTTCAGTTTTAATTTAACACTACTATACCCACCGTGGACTGTCCCATTTGACTACTCGATTTTTAGGGTACAGACCTACAGTTTTCAACAGACATTAATTGTTGGATTATTATTATTATGGATGTTTCCAAAAAGACACTAGGGATGTGACAGAATAATCGGTTATTTGATTATTCGTTCATGACGGCAAAAATCAGAAATCACTTAAACATATTAATCTATACCATTTTTAACAGTTCATAAAATAACAGAAGCCTGTCCCAACACTGCTAATGGTTAATGGTTTTAATAAAGAAGGGTTTTAATAATGACCGTATAGCTGTTTCATTTAAACAAAGGCAAAATACACTAAAAAGCTCTACCTACTAATAATAACAGGTTGGTAATTTAATAAACATGAATAGAACCGGTAGCGACCTTTTTCCCTTTCCGGCGATCCGTCACCCACAATAGCACCTGTGTGATTTCTCTTTTGGTGAATAGCGCTCCTCCTGCCGTGCAAGACACGGCACAATGCTCAAACCACCTATTTGCTTTGTGATTATTGGAAGTAGGCTTCTCTTCCTCTTCTGAAAGCCATGTCCACGCAGCAATCCTACGTGATACTGTAGTTTTGTCCTTTGCGTTATCAAAATAACGCATTTGTTTTAACGAATTGAACCGCTTCAGAAATGAAAAGGAAAAAACATTCAGTTGATAAAAACGTGATTCTGCAGCAGCAGTCTCTGCTGGCTCCAATTCAGACAGGGTTTCTAGATGTTAAGCCCAACGCACATGGCCATATCAGAACATACGTGAAATAAAAAAAATTGAATTTCCGTATGAATCTGTTTCTGCTTTGAAACCCAAGCTGGCGGTGGATAATTAGGCATGTCATTGAATGCGCGAGGGAGGACGAGAGGAGAGGATGGATGTGCGCTCAAACACAACCACTCTCAAAACCCCCAGGACCAAGCTCTGGTCCTGGGGCAAGAGGGCCTTTTCGGTTGCCGCACCCTCTCTCTGGAACACTCTCCCCAACCACATCTGACAGGCGAACACCCTGCCATCATTCAAACAGGCCCTTCAAACCCACCTCTTCAAGCACACCCGCTTCGACCATTATCACACGATTGAATCAACATTATCAGTGGTTATCACTCCCATAACAATGGGTCAGTAGGCGTCTACTCTACCTACCACTAGGCTCAGAAGGCCGTTATCATCCATTCCTATGGTTGATCACTGACACCAATATGCGAGGAGTCTAGATCCAGTACGTAAGAGAAATCCATGTAGGTCCCAAGCCAAAAATCGGCTGGACTGTGCAGTTTTTTTTCCCCACGTCCGCTCCTCACTCCTGGTAAGATGGGTAAAATGAACGCTGTTTGGTCACATGATCGTTGTGATTTAGATTATTATTGTATATATTATTTTGCAATAGTGACTTGTTAATGAAGGACTGTGTTACTGTTATTGCATGCATATTTTTTATCATGGCTAACTGGTAAACGCAAAAGCAAGCCACACACACTTATTATTTAGCAATCCTAACACGTCATTTAGATTATTATTTAGCAATCGTAACACATGTTCATTTAGATTATTATTTAGCAATCGTAACACATGTTGTCATTTAGATTATTATTTAGCAATCGTAACACATGTTGTCATTTAGATTATTATTTAGCAATCGTAATTGCTTGTAACACATAATTGCTTGTATTACAAGCTAGCATTCGCAACTAGCTATATTTCAAAGCCATGTTTTATTCTATATCTAGTGGATAGCTCTATTCGACATTCAAGTGTATTTATCAAATGCACAACAATTCAGCGGTCACCTGTCACTGGTTTACATGATTAATGCACTAAAGAATAGTTGATTAGAAATTATTAGAAACACTATGTATGGCAACATATAGATAGAGCTTCATCAGACATCATGCATTGACTAAATTACTGCTTTACAGATCCTTCACCATCCCAACCCTCACCTCATCCTTGATACCCTGAACAACGAACCCAAAGGCACTTTTAAGAGCCAGTCTCTCTCGCTTTATCCATCTCATCTATCTATCCATCTATCTCCATTCATCCAAGCTTTAAGTTATGTAATGTGCTTAACAACAGCAGACCACAGGCTCACCAACAATAAAAGGCTTCACAGTTACACTTGCTTACCATCCCACAACCATCCCAAATGACAAATCTGATAGTTTTACGACCGCGGCTCATCGGGAGTAGGAGTGGAGGCTAAACAATAACATTAGTTTTTCCAAAAACCTGTAAGCTAAGCTTACTAGTTTAGCTGGTTGAAGGCTTTACATTTACATTTAGCAGACACTTTTGTCCAAAGCGACTTACAATAAGTACATTTGTTAGGAGAAAGTGCAACACTAAACCGCTATCAGTAGAGTAAGATTTCACAAGAATGAGTTTCAAGCACACCCTAATTGCTAAGTTAACCGATTGCTAGTATACAAAAGAGATCATCAACATCAAAGTAAAGGAAAAACAAACATAGAATGATTGCAAAGTTTTGTTTTTTGTTTTTCTTATTAGTGGGAGGGGGAGGGGTAGTAGAGGAAGGATGCTAAGCGGGGTCCAGGTGAACTCTGAAAAGGTGGGTCTTGAGAGGAAGGATGCTAAGCGGGGTCCAGGTGAACTCTGAACAGGTGGGTCTTGAGAGGAAGGACGCTAAGCGGGGTCCAGGTGAATTCTGATTTCTGAACAGGTTGGTCTTGAGAGGAAGGATGCTAAGTGGGGTCCAGGTGAACTCTTAAAGGTCTCATCTCATCGTTTTTTCATTAATTTTGCGGTGGTCTCTAGTGTTAATAAATACCCTCAGTACCGGTTTTGTTTAAAAAAATGCTCTGCCGCGCCTGTTTCATGCTGTTTTAGTTTGGTGGGGGAGGTGGGGGGGGGGGGGGCGAACGACACGATTTCGCCTGTCATCATGAATATGCATGACATGCTAATGAACTCGCCTCTGGTTGGCTAACAGCACTGTGACGCTACCTCCAGTGCGCAGTGAGGATTTTTCCGCTCCATATTCAACTAGTGCGAGACGAGTCGAGAATCGCGACTGTGCTGCTACTTCCTGACTTTCGGTGGGTGGTAGCGGAGGCGAGGCCATGAATACCTAATTCACGGACTGACGTCAATCCGTGGGGCTTTTCTCATCCGCTGATTTTTCTCAGTGTTTTTTTCTCTGTTCTTTCATTGCCAAATACAGGCAATGGGGGTAGAAGAACGTTTTCACGCGCAGCACGCACATGCAACTCGGTGAGACCTATAGTATTTCAACAAAAACAAGTATTAAACTGTTTCTCGCGGAATGAGACCTTTAACAGCGTCCTCAACAGTTACCAGTAGGTCCATGTGTGGGCAGTCCTTCCCCGCCAAGAAGAGGAGCTCAGTCAGTGTTGCTGTTGCCTACCGTTGATACGCATGTACCAACGGTAGGCGGTATCTCAGGTCTGCACTGCTCTGCAGACATTTTCTTTTTAAATCGGCCTCTTGTGCACAGGCATCGGCCGATTTCTCAAAATGCCTTGAATCGGCCCGAGTAATCGGTCGACCACTACTGAAGCAAGTGTGAAGTATGTAATGTTGCACCACAATCAAAAACAAGCACACGCAACCATGAGTGTGCAGTTTGTATTGCTGGCTGCACCACAATGAAAAACAACACATCTATATATTTGTGTGCAGCATAAAAAAACAAGACTGTTCCTAGGATTAGGATTAGGTCATGGACACCCTGAGAGCTAAAATGCTTACCATTCATAAAAGAGCTTAGCGAAGGGGAGCTCCATAAGTGGGCACAGGTACAAGAACAAATATTTATAGTAGTTCCCATACTTCTCCTACTCTACTCTCTGCTCTTCTCTTCTGTGACACACAACTTTGAAGAGATCCAATCACCACTCGCTACTTAGCCTATTGACGAGTTCATATTTTGAATCGTCTATGAAGAGTGAGATCAATACTGTTATTATTCCCATTAACTGTGATGGAATAAACCTTTCAAATAGAAACAAGATTGTGTAAATAAAACATCCTGATGTTAAGGCATTGTGTGCAGTGAATAAACACACTGACCAATTTAAAGCTGCTGTAGGTAAGATTTGAGAGTTGTAAAGAGAGAGCAAAAGAGAGCAAGATTTTGAAGCTAAAACCCCCCAGAAAAAGTCTCTTCCCTCTCTGCTCCCTCCCTCCTACATTTCTGCACCATTGAGAAGTGTTGCATTTACGCCCCTGTGATTGACAAGCAAGATGGATTCCCCAAACCAATATGGGAAGAGATTCCGTTAGGGCTGGGGGCGATATGGCCAAAAATGTTAGATAGCTATCTATCTATCCATCTGATTGCCCAGAAATGTGTCGGGACGGGAGCTAAAATCTAAATTGGCTCATGCAGAGGCAGACTTAGTCAACTCCAAACAGATATTCTCACAGCCCATTTCACTAATAGCCGACAGATGGCTATGGCTTTTCTAAGAAATTACACCATAGCTCTCTACTCATTGTGCCTTTAATGATTGTATAAAAAGCTGAAAAAACTAATTGTTATTTCTGCCAACACCAGCAACTCCCACTGTTTCATATGTATTTTGCCTGCAATGCAGACAATAGTCTGTGGTTACCTGGTTGCTGTCGGAGCTGTCACTCCTGTTGAGCGGCTCTTCATGAGGGAGGGCAGCGAGGGCCGACAGCTCCGAAGCGGACTGGGCGACCAAGGCCGGCGGCGTGTACAGGGAGCGGGGGTTGAGGCTGGCAGTGTCGCGGTCTTCGTGGTCATCCTCGTCATCATCATCATCATCATCATCTTGATGGATGTCTTCTCCTTCGGGGCCCCTGTGGCACAGCACCAGGTCCACCAGGTCCTCCTTCTCGCGGCAGGTGTCAGTGGGGATGTTGCGCAGCAGCAGGTACTGCCGCAGGTCCTTCACCCGCAGCCGCATCAGCTGCGGTCGCTGGAACGCCGTCGCCTTCAGCAGGTTGCATGTGGCACAGACGCGCAGGTTCTCCTGAAGCAGCGAGCAGAGCGAGCAGAAGCACTTCTTGCAGTCGCTGCAGATATGCTGGTGTGCATGCATATGGGAGAGAGAGAAAAAAAATACACTGAACCTATTGAGGTAAATAGTGTATGAACTAACCGATGCAGTTCCTCCATGAACTTAATCTACATCACCAAGCTAAAAACATGGTCATAGTCCCTCTATGAGAACACAAGGCAAGTACTGGGGAAGCATATCAATTTCATCACACTGTCGCAGAATTTATCCAATCTGCTCTTTCTTCGTGAGAGGTGGAGACAGGAGGACAGAGATGTCCTTTAAGTGACAAACATCATAGGAACTGCATGCATGCCATGGGAGGGGGTTTGTCTGCATGCTAGCGGTAGGTGGGTTGATAGATAAAGGAGGTCTGGAGCTCAGAGTTGATACATTGAAAGCACCAGGCTGTATGAACAGCAGGACCACTCCACTGATACTAAGACCAGAGTGTGGTGCTTCTGCATCTCCTTACAGTGGCCGACCATCATCACTAACAAGCGTTTCCTTTTGTTTGAGGATTCAAGTTATCCTCTCCAGTACTGGACTGATGTAATAGTTCTCGTCACAAATCCATTAGAGATCAGATTCAGATTAAATCAGGACGCAGAAAAGCCAAATAATAAAACTGCCATTTTCTATACCTATAAGAGAACTATGCTCAATAATACTTTGAGACATGGGTCATAGACTAATACATCTTCACAGATGCCTTAGATAAATTAGATTTAAGGCTGGCTGGGTGGATCAATGGATTTGCCGGAGGGATGGATGGTAATCTTTTCTTCTACATTATGCCCTGTGGGGTTTTGCTGTATTTGTATATTATATTTGTATCTTCCAGGACACTCTGAATGTGTTCTCAATAAGGGGTTCTGATCACCAAGGTACAACAAATGTATGAAATGCAATTACAATAAATATGATATACGTATATTCATTAATGCCTCGTCAAACACTGACGTCTTAATAAGGCGTGCCATCACCTGTAATTGTTCTGCCAACTTACCTTGCGTCTGAAGACTGAAAAGGCCTGGCCACAGGCTTTGCATACAAGACTTGGGCTTCCCGACGTCGTTGGCGGATACGTCGAGTACCCCGCACTGGGGGCGAAACGAAAGGGTCCAGCACCAGCTCCAAAGCCTGGTTGCTGGCCTCTCACTGCCCCTGTGCCCATGACTTCATTCAGCAGACCACAACATGAAGCCCACATGGACGAGGCCCCTGCCTGGCGTACACAAAACATACAGGGATTCATGGGCTTGCTTGCTCCAGTCCCTTCGGGCTTCACGCAGTCTGATTCGTGCAGATCCAAAACAGCAGCACTATCTGAAATATGAATAGGCCCATCCATCGTCCTGACGATAACCGGCACAGACGACTGCATGCACATATTTACTGAAAATACTGTTGGCATTTACCTAGTGGAGAGGATGATCACATGCAGAAGCATTTTGCAAGACATAAACAGCCCCTAGACACATCAAGACCAATATCGTTTAAACAAATGCCTTTACAAAGCGTAGTCTGTTGGGACATTATTTCTTAAGCTAGTGTGCGATCATTTGCATTAACAAAAAAACATGATTAACAAGATTCATGCAACTGCATACTACTACATACTCCATAGATACCTGCTAGTAGCTGATACTAGCAGGTTGGTGTTGGTGGCAAATGGCAAACCACCAATTTTCCAATAAGCTCTATATTTTAATAATCAGTGTATTTGCATGAACACATACAATGGTATATTTCTATTAAGCAGTGTTTAGCTACGTCTGTGTGTTAAGCTAGTAGTTGTGTACTAATCCTAACGTCAGCTAAACCAGCCTACCTACAAAACATAAAGGGAAGCTCCGAGAGCAGCTGTTAGCTAGCGCTAGCTAACAGGAGGACAACTCTCGACTCGTAGCAGTGTTTGAAATCACAAGGATGGAGAATCACAATAATTACAGAACCAAACCTTCATCGCAGCTCCAGTGTGTGACCTGTGAAAGGAAAGACGGACGGTCCGATCATTACACCGAATACCAATCCCAATCCCATTGGGACGAACCAGCACGGCCTCTGGTGCGGCGACGGTGACCTAATGTTATGATCTACCAATGGACGGTTTCTGGGCGACGTCACAGCAGATGTGCGTGCGCAGCCAGGGGGCAGAAAGCGTAGACAACAGATGGACAACCGTCAAGATGGCAAGGATTTGTTGTGCCGTTAACTGCGCTAATCGCAAAAAGCCATAGAAATTGTTTAACATACCATGGGGTTCACTCCTTTTAATAAAAACAAGACAGTTATGGATCAGAGTATTTAAAACGACGGATTGGTTGTAATCTAGTAGATACACTACTAGACTTTGCTATCAGATACATGTAGGCTATAATATCCATTTACCATTTACCATCCTATATCAGGCTATACAATAGCTGGCCATTTGGACACAGGCTTTCCAATATCCATTCATCATTCCCCAGTGAACTATTCTGTAATCGGTGGAGGGTTCCGATGACGTCGTAAGAGACGTCACTTGACAAATCCTGCCACATACCATCACCTCCCATTAGGATTATTGTGCATTTATAGATTTTCCAATCTATATAGCCTAACTAGAAGAGGTTTGATGTCAATAACTCTTTTTTTCCAAAGTAAAATCTATAAATGTACTAGAAAAATATTCTGGATGGAAGGATATGACCAAATTAGGGGGGACATGCACAAAACACTGTGACATGATTTTGTGGTCCAAAGAAATGTGTGAATACATGTTTGTTTAAAGGTTATATAGAATTACTTCTTGAATGTCTCGCAAATGTCCAACGTAAAACGTAGTTTATTATCGAGATGGCATAGTCTGCGTCCATTGATAGACAAAATGTCTAATCTGTAACCTGGACTAAAGAAAACGTTGTTTCGCATGAGAAAAGCTGTGGCAGTTTCGAACACAACAATGTCTCCCCATATTGACAAATTCTTTCATGATTCATTACTAAACAATGACCCAAAAAATGTGCCACTAACATATAATATTCCCATGCTGCTTCCAAAAAGGTGGCCAGAGCAGAGCAGCATTTTTCTTTCATAACTTGCATCTACTGACCGATGAATTTGATCTTGCCGAAACAATGGCTATTTAAATTATATATATATATATATATATATATATATATATATATACTTTATTATTATTATTATTATTATTATTATTATTATTATTATTATTATTATTTTAATGTATTTAAGTACAGCTGATTGACATTGCATGGACCTGCTGACAAGGCCTAAATCTCAAAATGTAATGTAACTGTAGGCAGGGGCGCCATAAGGAGGGGAAAAGTTAGGACGATTCTAAGGGCCTGTGACTGACAGGGGCACAATTTCTGCCCTGTGGTGGTGGGGTGGTAGGGCCCAATGTGATAGCCCCAAATCCCTGGCAGCGCCCCTGAATGTAGGCCTATGTTTGTTCAGTACCACGGCTGGGTTATATCTTTAAGATATAGGTGAGATCATATATTTCATAGTAAAATGTACTCCCCTCATCAAGTGTTTTCCATAATAATCACATATATTGGAATACACATTCAAGGAATGTACTTTAGATATTATAGAGGAGAGGGGAACAAGATGGACCATCAAATAATAAGTAAAATGGGTGAAGTGCACCCACTGCACACATAAACCGTTTTTGTCCAATACATCTGCATAAATAACATACTCAGAGCAGAGTATCCTATTAAATAATTTTAGCAAATGTGTAGGAGTCAAGGAAGTTTCTGTCCGACAGATGACGTAAACTTGCGATAACCGCAGTGTATTTTGGGTTTTATCTGCCATTTTTTAGGTATTCTGTATTTGCGCTTGTTTCCTTTTATTTGTGAAATGTACAATTGTGTTGTGTGAAAAGCTACAATAATAAGTCCTATGATGGAGAAGGTAGAAAAGTTGAACACAAGGCAAGATTTTGTAGGTTTCCCACCTGGAAAAAGGACAGCAGGTAGAGGAGATAACAAAGAGGTGTCAGATGGCCTGGGTTGCAGTGGTAAGACACAAAAACATCACTTCAACAAGATATCTCGTTCATGTTTATCTGCTCGGCATTTTCATAAAGGTAAGAGAGTTTTTTGTTTAAGTAACGTTACTAAATGTGCTGGTTTTCTGTCTTCTAAAGTTGCTAGTGTTAACGTTATATCCATCCACATGCGTTGTCTTGAATTAGCCAAACTAACATTAAACAACAGACCCACAGGGAGGGCAACAGAAACGGGTTAATCTGGTCTGAAATGTAAAATGTAATGGAATCGTCCGATTGTATGTAGCTAGCTACAAAACTTTTAATGTAATTGCAGGTCAACCTGCATACAAGATGATGGAGACTGACCCAGACTGGGCACCATCCCTACACAGACATTACACACACAGACACTGCATGCTCTGCAAGACGAAGTAAATGGGAGCTAAGGAAAAACACACTGCAAGAGGGCCTACCAGGCTGGAAAAAGACTGGAAAGGTTAATCAGAAGTATAAAATCTATAAAGCATGAAAATTAAAAGTGCAGTAGAATGTTCCCTGTCAGTGTTTTATAATTATATATTATGTTTCTGGATTGATATTATTGCTGCATTATGTGTATGTTGCTTTACTGCTGTAGATGTTTAAGGTTGTGGTATTTTTAAATACTTTATATACTGTTGGGTACTGTTGGGCATTTGACTGGAAATGTTTATCAAAATGTATCAAATCTAAAAAAGAACCATACCAATCTATACTTGAGGAAGCCACTTTTTGGATACGATTGTCACTGTTTATTGTGCAACAACAAACCAATGTCCAACTAAGAAAACATTGTGTGCTGATGCTTTATCCTGCTTGCCACTTCTCGTTCTGTTATGCATTTGAGAACTGCATTTGTGTTCTTGACTATTTCCTTGTCATCAACACTTCGACAGCCAAATGAAGTATTGAAACCAAATGTAACCACAAGGTAAGGTGGTAGTGGTGCAAGTCAGATGTTGACATCTACAAATGTGCAAACTGCAAATCAGTGGTGGACAGTAACAAAGTGCATGTAAACAAGTACTGTAATTAAGTACAAATGTCTAGTATCTGTACTTTAGCCATATCTGTACGTTATTAAATACTGACAACAAACTAAGTACAAACAATAGAAGTTTCAGGTAGGCCTATTCAACTTTCTATCTGTATGTTGTTTTAGAACAAACTGGTTTTTAAAAAGTGCAATCTGACAAAAGTAGAATAGTATGGTGATGTGTTTTATACAAAATAATGGACTGTACTAGTGTAAACGAGAACTACAGAAACAAGTAACATGAGCATCATCAACAAGGAAAACAATAATTACAACCAGAAATGGCATTGCTAGGCAGTGAAATGTCCGTGGGCTTCAAGGGATTTATAGTAATTTAACTTTACACAGGTATATGCACTTATACCGTCAACAAGATAGTTGGTAATATCTAAGTAGGCCTACGAGGCTGGAGGCAGCAATGCGCGGTCAGCACTCCAGCCTTTTGCTGTCAGGTCGTATTGATCAATGTTGTTAGTAGATGACAATTTAGCCAAATAACGGCCCTGTTGAGATTGTCTCGGTATAGTATTTGCTCAGTTTGTGTTTGCTTCTCCAGTTTGACAATTTAAAGGGTTGGATAATGGATAACCTACTTGAAATCTCATGTTTACTGTACCGCTCACTGTAGCGATACCTTCAAAATGGTGCCTTGGTGACGTCACACAACACACACGTAGCGCCAGTCCGTCAGACTAGCCTGACATGACATGTTCACAGGCCCATTTATTAGCCTCTGAACCCCTCCTCTGAATGTCATGACACTGTCTCATTGTGTCATTGGGAATGTGTCCCTAATTGCTATGTTCCTCCCCACTTATTTGTATCTATTGTATGTATATATATATATATATATATATATATATATATATATATATATATATATATATATATATATATATATATATATATATATATATATATATATATATATATATAATGTAGCGACCCTGGGACATTTGAGTGGTTTGGGTTGTGTGTTGCATTGTGTTTTGTTTTGTTGTCAGTTGTGCCAGTTCTGGGACTGCGGTCAAATGAGCCGTCGTTCGTCTTCGCGGAGTCAAGTCAGCCGCACAAACATTTTAACTGCGCCCGTATCATGGAACTTACGGCGAATGCTCAAGCGCTAGTTTCCGGTTTGTGTGTGTGTGTGTGTGTGTGTGTGTGTGTGTGTGTGTGTGTGTGTGTGTGTGTGTGTGTGTGTGTGTGTGAATTTTAAACAGGAAAAATGACTTATGCTCCATTTTTACTGTACAATAACAACACTTTGGTCCATAAGTTCAGGCAATGGTTGGTACAGTTGACTTCAGGACCACCCTGGCTACTTCCTCACTCAATATCAAACATTTTTACTGTATCATTTTGGAGAAATTAAGCCTCAAAGTTGCATCTTTTGATATTTGGTTTTGAACAGGAAAAAATGCCTTATACTCCATATTTACTGTACAATAACATCACTTTGCTCCATAAGTTCAGGACAAAGGTTGGTACAGTTGACTTCAGGACCACCCTGACTACTATCCTCACA